>JAOEFI010000007.1:23164657-23189218 GCA_034621735.1 Anopheles plumbeus | reverse complement strand
CACCAGACATCATCATGTGCATGACGGTGGGCGCATGTATGTGTGAAAGAACGAATGGCACGTCGGGAACTCTTTTCGTTTATGTGTTGTTTTTGGTCAGGAATCGTGACCTATGTCATCTATTTGCATATACTCGTGGGAGGCCAGGCACGGCCAGGAGATCTGGCCGGGGAGACGGGTGTGTGTGTGTGCTTCTGGGAAATGCTTTCACTTGGGCGGAAAGTTTTGTCATTTAGATAAAATCAGTACAGCGCACTTTTCGTTTGCGGTGGTTGGCGGTGGCTACAAATCACTCCCACCGTCTTCCACCCTCGCCCCTTGTCGCCCGGAGAACCGTCTGTCCGGGGCAGACTAGATCATAGCCAACGAAGTCAAGTGTTGTGGAAGTGCCTGTTGGCCACAACACACCGTCCCACCCAATGCCTCGCGGCGACGGAAACGGAGGTTGCTGGCGATTTTGATGAGCAAAGTTTAGTCAAATTTCATAAGCACAGAAGTACGGACGATGCGTTTTTAGATCACTTTAGTTTTAGCACCGCTTTTCGGCAGTGATTTAATTTTCCCCTGTCGCGACTGTGGATCGTTTATAACTTCGCCGGTCTTGTGTTTTTGACTAAGCTGGTTGCAACCGAGTGAAATGAAGAAATTCAATAAAGTTCATTTCCACCGTTATAACACTTGACTGCAGGCATATGGCGTAATCTCTTTTGAGACGAATTTAGTTTAGATAAGTTCTTTAAAACAATAAAACAAGTTTGAGCGTAAGTTTTTTCGCTGACAACAGGGTGGAAATTTCACCATTCGCCTTCTTTCTTGAAGATTCTTTCCCCTCCGCTCACTGCGCCTGAGCGTCATGTTAGCGGCGTAATGTAGGTTAATTTATGGAGCAAAGTTCAAAGGTTAATGCACAAGAAAAAGCATTAGGGAGCGGAAACTCCCGGCCACAGGTGTTGCGTGTTGCGGAAACTAATCTCATCCCGAGTTTACGATTTTTTAACCGTCTGCTTCATAAACTCCCCGACATGCGAAGCAGATGCACTTTAAACTTTTCCTTGACAAAGAGATCGCTAAGGTAGAGAGCGGAAAAAAACCAGAGCTCGTTCCGGTCCGATAGGGATGATCGTGATATCATAACTTTCATTTTATCCCTGCAACACGTGTGCGAATGGATCGCCATTTTTTCATTGTTGCTTTCATTCTTGGGCTACTATTGTGTGTGTGTTTCTTTTGCTCTCTGTCAATCGACTAGGGAAAATCTGAATGGAGCGGAAAGTGTCGTTAAAGTTTGAAAACATATTTTCTGCATAATGTAGGGAAAAAAGGGACGAGAAGGATAATTGTGGGAAGTCGCCCCATATCGCACAGAAAGCCATTTTATATCTTAAGTGTTTGTTTTATCCACTCTCGCCAGAGGACAGGGAAACAAACATACGGCAACATTTCGACTTCCTTCGGCAGCCAGCAGCTGCTTAAGCGATTCCCACGAGACAGTTCTTCGGGCCGTGCTGCTCTCCTGTCCCGCCTCTGATCGCCCACGTACGTCACCGAAAGTTGGCAGTGTTTGTAAATTATTGAAATTCACTGCCCGGAAGCGAGCAGTAATCCCCTCGTCGTCGTTTCCGTTATGCGTTGAATATTATGGCCTTTCGTCGCGACCTACACTCGGGGAAAAAACACATATATTGACGAATTCTGCCCACGAATGAAGGGATGATGGGGCTCGGAAAAATCTGAATCCTTCACCAGCGGCGACAACACATCGTGGGTGGTTTCTGTGTTTTTTTATTTCGCGGAAGACAACCACGATGGGTGAATCTAAAATCCGGCCCTAGATCGCAAAGGTTGGTGGTTCTCGCATCTTAGGAAAGCGGCCTCAAAGTCATGGGGCAGGTTGGAGTATGAAAACGAAGTGGAGTATTGTTTGCTTTTTTCCCCTACTAGATGTGGGTTTCCGGGTTCGAATAAAAGGTTGTGAGTTTCTTTACTGCGAAAGGATGTTTAAATTTTTAAATCTCCCCCCATTTAGCTTCCAAAATATAAAATGCTAAACCCTGATCCGAGAGGACACAAAGTGTCGCTGGAAGGACAACAGCATATGGACAACGAGGGGATTTCGCTTCAGTTCTGTTGCTGACACAGTTTGTTTTTTTTTCTCTCTGGTAAAAAAGTGTGTTTCGTGAACTTTGAACCCATCCGTAGGGATGCTTCCGCCCTTAAGCATCGCATTATGCCAACCGCCATGCCTCGCTGTAAAGAAAAATCACCTCGAGGGAATAGGCGCGATATGTTTGCGTCCTCGTTGTTTCGCGGTATCGAAGTGAAGTCAAGCAATAAGGAAAAGGAGTAGGAGATATATTTGGTCCGTTTTATTACCAGCTCTTGAAAGCTTCCCAAAGTTGAATCCCCTGGTCCCTGCGGGGTGGTTTTGGAAGGATTAAATAAGAGGGTTGATAACAAAAAAATCATTTTGAGAAACGCCGGTCCTCACACACGTTGTGATAGAAAGTGTTACTCGAGCGCTTACGATTTGGCTTCGAGGAGGAAGAAAAAATTCGTGGGTTTGCTGGTGGAAAGATCTTCGGAGCCCTGCGAGGAGTTTCAAAGTTGCCAAATAGAACGATCACTCATTCTGGGATCAGATTTTTCACTAAGAACTCAGACAGTGGGAAACAACTTTTGTTCCAAGAAACGTCGTCCTTAAATGTTCCTTGGTAACAAAATCCGTGAGAGTGAACACGCGAGATTTATTAAGTAAAGTAATCCGTGTACATCTTCTCCGGTCGATGGTATTTTCCGAAAAACAAGTGGCCTGACGTTATGCTGTAAGTGAGCTTTCCATTGGAAAAAAACTAAGCTTTACTGCCTAGCGATTCTACGAACAGCGAATCCCACCCGCAGCGGAACGGCCGTAGTAAGGTATGAATTGAAATGTTATTTTTAGGCTCCGGAGCATTACTTGTGCATTTTCGGTACAGCTGTACAATGGAAATGGCCTCGGGCCATAGGATGACACCGTAGAATGAGCGACATTCCTGGAAAAAGCAGAAACGTTTTCCGTGATGTAGAATACAATACGATTGTTTACAGAACAGCCAAGAAGATGGTAGAGTCCTGCAAAAAGAACCGGCAGTCAACATTGCTCCAATGGGGTTAGGGTTGTGCAAGTATCAAGGACTATTTTTGTAGTCCTGTCCAATGCGAAGGGTTCGCTATTTCTTTGTAACTGTCATAGGCAGCCACTGTTTTTTACTTATCCCCGTACTTCATCGTTCCACTGCACTGCAAGTAAGTACTGCCCACCGGCTTCAAGTAAGTAAAGTGTCTTGGGTCACTTGGGAGTGAACACACGAATGTCGGTGAATAATTTGTACGACGAACCCGATGGCCGGAAGCATGTCAGCTCGTATACCTTTTCGAAAGATAAAGGATGAGGTGTTTTTTAGGCCTTTTTTAGGTTGTAAAATTAGAATGGCTATTTCCTTTTCACGGTTTTCTGATGAAACAAAAAATCCTTAAAACACACATCTCTTGTGGGGGGTGAACCTGTGAAGAATGTCCCGGTAACCTCATCCTTGAAAGGGTGGTAGTATTCGGGATGACAAGGCCTGAGAGTTTCCTCGAAATTGTTGTTACTGCCCTGGCGGATCATTGTCAGTGACGCTATTATGATGGTGATGATGATTGAGGACCTTTTTTTGCGCAAGAAAAGCAAACACGACGGAAATCAAATTCTCCTTTAGGAATGTTGACTATTTTCCCTTTTTTCGACTTTGCGCAGCTAGTCGACGGTTTGGTGACCCAAGATACTTCACTGGCATGTAGAAATACCGCTTTTTTCTATTTCTTCAGGTTGATGAACAACCTGACCTGAAGATGGGAGTAGTAGGGTGGTATTGTTTTTTGAAGATTATTTTGTTGTCGAAATGAAAAAGTGGATCCTAACTGAAACTGGAGCAGATTTTAACAGTCCAAGCCTTCACTGGGACAGATATTTTTCCTGCGGATGCAAGGGCTACGCCGTCGTTAGACATTTTATTGCCTTCCTACCCTGTCATCGCGTGTTGCTGCCGTTCGTCTGACAAAAGCGATCGAGGTGCCGGACCGAAAGTAATTTATTAAACGCGCGCGGCATTCGAGAAAGTGGATTAAGCAAAAGTCGGATCGTCCCGTAATCTCCCTGCGTCCTGCAAGAAAAGGTCGGGATCTCCGACAAGGTTGGTAGGAACCTCCGATCGCTTGGGAAGAAGTTTTGGGTAGGGAGTTGGCTGGCTGATTTGACGTAATGAAAAATATGCCAATCAAGGGTCGACAGGACCTAACGTAAAGGGGCGGAAAGACAGGGCTGACGCGGCGTAAGCGAAAATGGGTGGCCCGTTCTGTCGTCCTCGCACCGTTAGTGTCGCGAATTTGAAGTGAGAAATTAATTAAAATCTATTCCAACTGGGTGTACCGTACCCGGAGCGGAAAAGTTTTGAACCGTGGTACACTTTTCCGGCCCGCAACCGTTTAAGTGCCTCTGCGCCTGTCTACGTTGTTGTTTGAGTTTTTCTATCTTTCTTTCATGTTCTGCTGCGTTATAGCAGTGCGTTGCGTGCGCACTAGTGCGGTGCTACCATCAATTCATCTCCGACAGCTTGGAACACTCCTTTTGTCCTGTTTTTATCGTGGGAAGCAACAGGCGGAAGCAGGAAAATTCCGTTTGTGTGGATTGTTCCTTCGCCCCCTGGCCAGGGTGCAATGATCGCTCTGGAATTTATTTGCGTACCTTGTACCATTCTGCACACGCAAATTAGGATCATCAGAAATACGGGGCACAAATTAACATTTCCTTGTTGTTCCTGTTTGCTTTCAGTCGTTATGAGAGTGTGGTTGTGAATCCTCCTCCATCCTGAGAAATTTACGTTTCAGGCAAAATACTGAAGTGTGTTTCACTGTTTTGTGATATTTTTTGCCGAAAATTGTGCCTGTTGGCCACAACACACCGTCCCACCCAATGCCTCGCGGCGACGGAAACGGAGGTTGCTGGCGATTTTGATGAGCAAAGTTTAGTCAAATTTCATAAGCACAGAAGTACGGACGATGCGTTTTTAGATCACTTTAGTTTTAGCACCGCTTTTCGGCAGTGATTTAATTTTCCCCTGTCGCGACTGTGGATCGTTTATAACTTCGCCGGTCTTGTGTTTTTGACTAAGCTGGTTGCAACCGAGTGAAATGAAGAAATTCAATAAAGTTCATTTCCACCGTTATAACACTTGACTGCAGGCATATGGCGTAATCTCTTTTGAGACGAATTTAGTTTAGATAAGTTCTTTAAAACAATAAAACAAGTTTGAGCGTAAGTTTTTTCGCTGACAACAGGGTGGAAATTTCACCATTCGCCTTCTTTCTTGAAGATTCTTTCCCCTCCGCTCACTGCGCCTGAGCGTCATGTTAGCGGCGTAATGTAGGTTAATTTATGGAGCAAAGTTCAAAGGTTAATGCACAAGAAAAAGCATTAGGGAGCGGAAACTCCCGGCCACAGGTGTTGCGTGTTGCGGAAACTAATCTCATCCCGAGTTTACGATTTTTTAACCGTCTGCTTCATAAACTCCCCGACATGCGAAGCAGATGCACTTTAAACTTTTCCTTGACAAAGAGATCGCTAAGGTAGAGAGCGGAAAAAAACCAGAGCTCGTTCCGGTCCGATAGGGATGATCGTGATATCATAACTTTCATTTTATCCCTGCAACACGTGTGCGAATGGATCGCCATTTTTTCATTGTTGCTTTCATTCTTGGGCTACTATTGTGTGTGTGTTTCTTTTGCTCTCTGTCAATCGACTAGGGAAAATCTGAATGGAGCGGAAAGTGTCGTTAAAGTTTGAAAACATATTTTCTGCATAATGTAGGGAAAAAAGGGACGAGAAGGATAATTGTGGGAAGTCGCCCCATATCGCACAGAAAGCCATTTTATATCTTAAGTGTTTGTTTTATCCACTCTCGCCAGAGGACAGGGAAACAAACATACGGCAACATTTCGACTTCCTTCGGCAGCCAGCAGCTGCTTAAGCGATTCCCACGAGACAGTTCTTCGGGCCGTGCTGCTCTCCTGTCCCGCCTCTGATCGCCCACGTACGTCACCGAAAGTTGGCAGTGTTTGTAAATTATTGAAATTCACTGCCCGGAAGCGAGCAGTAATCCCCTCGTCGTCGTTTCCGTTATGCGTTGAATATTATGGCCTTTCGTCGCGACCTACACTCGGGGAAAAAACACATATATTGACGAATTCTGCCCACGAATGAAGGGATGATGGGGCTCGGAAAAATCTGAATCCTTCACCAGCGGCGACAACACATCGTGGGTGGTTTCTGTGTTTTTTTATTTCGCGGAAGACAACCACGATGGGTGAATCTAAAATCCGGCCCTAGATCGCAAAGGTTGGTGGTTCTCGCATCTTAGGAAAGCGGCCTCAAAGTCATGGGGCAGGTTGGAGTATGAAAACGAAGTGGAGTATTGTTTGCTTTTTTCCCCTACTAGATGTGGGTTTCCGGGTTCGAATAAAAGGTTGTGAGTTTCTTTACTGCGAAAGGATGTTTAAATTTTTAAATCTCCCCCCATTTAGCTTCCAAAATATAAAATGCTAAACCCTGATCCGAGAGGACACAAAGTGTCGCTGGAAGGACAACAGCATATGGACAACGAGGGGATTTCGCTTCAGTTCTGTTGCTGACACAGTTTGTTTTTTTTTCTCTCTGGTAAAAAAGTGTGTTTCGTGAACTTTGAACCCATCCGTAGGGATGCTTCCGCCCTTAAGCATCGCATTATGCCAACCGCCATGCCTCGCTGTAAAGAAAAATCACCTCGAGGGAATAGGCGCGATATGTTTGCGTCCTCGTTGTTTCGCGGTATCGAAGTGAAGTCAAGCAATAAGGAAAAGGAGTAGGAGATATATTTGGTCCGTTTTATTACCAGCTCTTGAAAGCTTCCCAAAGTTGAATCCCCTGGTCCCTGCGGGGTGGTTTTGGAAGGATTAAATAAGAGGGTTGATAACAAAAAAATCATTTTGAGAAACGCCGGTCCTCACACACGTTGTGATAGAAAGTGTTACTCGAGCGCTTACGATTTGGCTTCGAGGAGGAAGAAAAAATTCGTGGGTTTGCTGGTGGAAAGATCTTCGGAGCCCTGCGAGGAGTTTCAAAGTTGCCAAATAGAACGATCACTCATTCTGGGATCAGATTTTTCACTAAGAACTCAGACAGTGGGAAACAACTTTTGTTCCAAGAAACGTCGTCCTTAAATGTTCCTTGGTAACAAAATCCGTGAGAGTGAACACGCGAGATTTATTAAGTAAAGTAATCCGTGTACATCTTCTCCGGTCGATGGTATTTTCCGAAAAACAAGTGGCCTGACGTTATGCTGTAAGTGAGCTTTCCATTGGAAAAAAACTAAGCTTTACTGCCTAGCGATTCTACGAACAGCGAATCCCACCCGCAGCGGAACGGCCGTAGTAAGGTATGAATTGAAATGTTATTTTTAGGCTCCGGAGCATTACTTGTGCATTTTCGGTACAGCTGTACAATGGAAATGGCCTCGGGCCATAGGATGACACCGTAGAATGAGCGACATTCCTGGAAAAAGCAGAAACGTTTTCCGTGATGTAGAATACAATACGATTGTTTACAGAACAGCCAAGAAGATGGTAGAGTCCTGCAAAAAGAACCGGCAGTCAACATTGCTCCAATGGGGTTAGGGTTGTGCAAGTATCAAGGACTATTTTTGTAGTCCTGTCCAATGCGAAGGGTTCGCTATTTCTTTGTAACTGTCATAGGCAGCCACTGTTTTTTACTTATCCCCGTACTTCATCGTTCCACTGCACTGCAAGTAAGTACTGCCCACCGGCTTCAAGTAAGTAAAGTGTCTTGGGTCACTTGGGAGTGAACACACGAATGTCGGTGAATAATTTGTACGACGAACCCGATGGCCGGAAGCATGTCAGCTCGTATACCTTTTCGAAAGATAAAGGATGAGGTGTTTTTTAGGCCTTTTTTAGGTTGTAAAATTAGAATGGCTATTTCCTTTTCACGGTTTTCTGATGAAACAAAAAATCCTTAAAACACACATCTCTTGTGGGGGGTGAACCTGTGAAGAATGTCCCGGTAACCTCATCCTTGAAAGGGTGGTAGTATTCGGGATGACAAGGCCTGAGAGTTTCCTCGAAATTGTTGTTACTGCCCTGGCGGATCATTGTCAGTGACGCTATTATGATGGTGATGATGATTGAGGACCTTTTTTTGCGCAAGAAAAGCAAACACGACGGAAATCAAATTCTCCTTTAGGAATGTTGACTATTTTCCCTTTTTTCGACTTTGCGCAGCTAGTCGACGGTTTGGTGACCCAAGATACTTCACTGGCATGTAGAAATACCGCTTTTTTCTATTTCTTCAGGTTGATGAACAACCTGACCTGAAGATGGGAGTAGTAGGGTGGTATTGTTTTTTGAAGATTATTTTGTTGTCGAAATGAAAAAGTGGATCCTAACTGAAACTGGAGCAGATTTTAACAGTCCAAGCCTTCACTGGGACAGATATTTTTCCTGCGGATGCAAGGGCTACGCCGTCGTTAGACATTTTATTGCCTTCCTACCCTGTCATCGCGTGTTGCTGCCGTTCGTCTGACAAAAGCGATCGAGGTGCCGGACCGAAAGTAATTTATTAAACGCGCGCGGCATTCGAGAAAGTGGATTAAGCAAAAGTCGGATCGTCCCGTAATCTCCCTGCGTCCTGCAAGAAAAGGTCGGGATCTCCGACAAGGTTGGTAGGAACCTCCGATCGCTTGGGAAGAAGTTTTGGGTAGGGAGTTGGCTGGCTGATTTGACGTAATGAAAAATATGCCAATCAAGGGTCGACAGGACCTAACGTAAAGGGGCGGAAAGACAGGGCTGACGCGGCGTAAGCGAAAATGGGTGGCCCGTTCTGTCGTCCTCGCACCGTTAGTGTCGCGAATTTGAAGTGAGAAATTAATTAAAATCTATTCCAACTGGGTGTACCGTACCCGGAGCGGAAAAGTTTTGAACCGTGGTACACTTTTCCGGCCCGCAACCGTTTAAGTGCCTCTGCGCCTGTCTACGTTGTTGTTTGAGTTTTTCTATCTTTCTTTCATGTTCTGCTGCGTTATAGCAGTGCGTTGCGTGCGCACTAGTGCGGTGCTACCATCAATTCATCTCCGACAGCTTGGAACACTCCTTTTGTCCTGTTTTTATCGTGGGAAGCAACAGGCGGAAGCAGGAAAATTCCGTTTGTGTGGATTGTTCCTTCGCCCCCTGGCCAGGGTGCAATGATCGCTCTGGAATTTATTTGCGTACCTTGTACCATTCTGCACACGCAAATTAGGATCATCAGAAATACGGGGCACAAATTAACATTTCCTTGTTGTTCCTGTTTGCTTTCAGTCGTTATGAGAGTGTGGTTGTGAATCCTCCTCCATCCTGAGAAATTTACGTTTCAGGCAAAATACTGAAGTGTGTTTCACTGTTTTGTGATATTTTTTGCCGAAAATTGTTCTCAGAATTCGAGTTCAACAAATTGTTAATGTTTTCTAGGAAATTCATTACTTGGCTGTTGGCTAAAGTCCTCCTTTTGCTTCTTCCATCTTGTCATTGCTTTGGTCTTGTCAAGGGAAAATTTGTCCTTTTAGTCTCAATGTTGTCTAATATTCCGGCCAAACAGAACAGCTTTAATCGCCACCATAACCCAACATAGCTTCAGCGCCAATGATCCGAACAAATCGAAGTTTTTGTTTTTGCGGACAAACAACACTTCGTTGGAAAAGCGAGAGCAAGACGCACGAGAGCTGCAAAAGATGAGAAGGGTTGCCAAGAAAGTTGTTGAATTAATTTTGCACGAATTCATTAATTCGATGCGCCCTTTTCTATCCCGTTGGCGGCGACTCCTTCTAAGGAGGTGGTATGGCGGCCCTACTTTACACCCATACAATTCGCCGCTCGACACGGGAGAAAAAGTTCCATCCATCCTACCAGCCAGTGGTTTGGCCAACCGTTTCGAGCGGAACAAGGATAAAAAGAATGAAACAATTTGAATGAAAATCAACCAATCTTCACCGACGGCGGATCGGAGTGGAAAAGTTTCCAATTCCTCTGCTTTTCGCGCATAAAATTTACACATTCACACCTAATTAAAAAGGCGTAAACGATTGTTTTTGACAAAACAGTATTGGGAGCAGATGGTTTTTGGCAATTTTCTTCAAGCATCGCAGAGCGTCTTCGCTCATGATTTTGGGCGAGATGCACCCAACAGCAACAGAGTGTCGTACAGGTCGGAGCGTTCCCGCTTTAAGTCTGAGTTCTGAATACTATAAAACTTTTCCCGCCACTAGTGCGACTTGAGACTACTTTGCTTTGGATACGGTTTGATGCGTCTCTGTTTTTTGTTTTTCGCAAAACTTACCGTCACCTCACAAGGAGCACATTTTCCAACGGGTGTTTTTCTTCAAATTCCAACCGAGTGGTAAGTTTCCGTGGGGCCGCCCGGACATTGGGGGGTGGAAATGCGACTGTGCGACACTTGCGGGAGTGAAAAGCTGTTTCGAACCAATCACAGCAAGATCGTGAAAACTTGCCACTCGCGACCGGAGTGCGGTAATGTATTCAAAGCATTTTAAGTGTAGTTTCTTGCCGACAATACGGGGGTGGGATTCCTGTGAGCTTTCTTTCCCTCGGGGTCCATTGTTTTGCTCTCGGTGACGACTTTTTTGAAAGATTTTGATTGTCTCGAGCTCGTTTCGTGGCGATTTGGAAGCGTTCCCCTAGATGGAAGTGCGTCGTCGTTTTCGGAGGGATTCGCGGGTGATAAAATTTAAGCTGGTACGTTTCAATAAAACCGGATCCGCCGATGCTCGTTAAATGGAAATTTGAAGATTTTCATACAGCTTTCTGGTTAACTGATTTTTAAATGAAAAATTTGATGACTTTTTTAGTTCTGCAATAGAACTACGCAGAGTCTGAAATCCGGTTTCAATTGACCAAATGTCAGCCTTGTCGCTAATCTTATCGAACCACACTTTCGTTTGATAGTGCCCGGTTGAAATATGATCGGTTTAATTTGAAATCCATTTCCACTATCAAAGCATGCCATTAGTCAGCGCGAATGGTTCGTAAGCATCTGTTTGCCACTCTCTCTCACTCTCTCTCTGTCTCTGTCTCTGTCTCTCTATGCCATAAACAGTCAGCAATAACCTGGAACCCAACCGAATTGTTGAATGCGAGGGAAATGGGTTTTTCCAACTGAGGGGGAGATTTGCCAAACTTGATCGAAAGCTTGGTAGTTCTCTGGTACGGCTGCTCTAATCATGATTCATTGCCCTATCGGTGATGGTTTTGGTTACCGCAACCACCACCAAGGCACGGTTTAATTCCGGTGTAAATTGTGCTGACGCATTTCAAGACTACCGGTGGTTTACGGATATTTTCCAGGATGTGAATATTACGGAACGGTGGTTACGGGAAGGGCTTTTTTATGGAGCGATTCCTAAATCCGCACCCAGTGGCGCGACAACCGATATCGGCCGTTATGTGTGTTGGTTTGCGGTGCGGTTAATCGTCATCTATAATCACCATTGAAACGTTCCGCCGTAGGCCCAGCTGTGAAGGGCGGGAAAAATGTACCTAATGGTCGTGCCAGTAAATTCGCTGACGCGTCCGAAAAGTGGCGGAATTTTTGTTGCCGAACTAGCACTCGCCGAATCGGAGGATCTTTTGTTTTGTGAAGAAGGGACCAAGGAGAAAAGCTCCTCGATAACTGCCCGGAAACACGTCCGGTATCTCGTTGAGCACGGATCATCCTTTCGGGCTCGGCAACCAGCCGGCCCTTCCTTTTCAGCTGCCTTTTTTTACATTACACGAATAAATGAAAAAAATGTGTTCTCGATCGACACACCCTTCCGGTGTTAGTGTCGATACTGCTCCCGGCCTCCCCCGCCGTTTTCGAGAGCCCTTTCGTGTGCTGGTTTTCCCGAAGCCCGTTTGACCGTGTGGTGGTACGCACGCGGCCCATTTAACATGGATTCATAACGACACTTTGTGGGGGCACGCTTCGGAAACGGTCCATTTTTTTGCGATTCCAAGAGTGTGGTTGACCTCAGGCGTAGGAGACATTTTTCTTGGGTCGGAGGAAGTGATGTCCAACGGCGATGGTCGTTAGTGGTTAATGTCTATCCTAAATTTCGCACACAAATGTGCTGAAGTGCTCTGTTCTTTCGATGAAAGAGATTGCCACAGGCGGTGTTGGAAAAAGACATTTTATTTTGTCTCGAATGTCGGAATTATTTGAAGAGGTTCATTCTCTTTAGAATTCATACAGCTTGTTTGCTTCGGGAAAAAAATCTGACCCAGAAAAGCCTACCCACCTATCATGCTCCTGTGCTATTTGTTTTTCGTCATGTAATTGAACGATTGAAGTTTGTTTTTGGACTTTCCGAGGGCAAAGGTGTGTAAATATGCTAGCGTGGGCCGGATGCTTGGGAGAGGTCTGTTTTCTGGGCGGAATGCGGTTGTTTGCCAGCGATTGTTCTACATAATTCATTAACCTGCGCTGGAGCTAGGCTGGTTGATGAAGATGATTTACTTGTCACGCTCCTTGTGCTGCCTTGTTAGAGGCCACACCAACGACAGCCTATCGTCTGGCACGAATACGGTCGGGCCTCAAATCGAGCTCGCCGGAAATCTGTCCGGATGTTTTCATTGTGAATAATAGAATATAATCAATGCTCGTTCACTCTTTGCTCCAAAGTAGTTTTAAGCTGGAATTGTTTGTGTTTCAGGAACGCGCTCGCCTTCTCTTAGTCCGAGAACTACCTTGTTTACTTCACCGAATTGTTCGCGTTGTTTTCACGTATCAAGAAATTACGATCGTGTTGGATGTCGGCTCTAAAAGTTTGTATTTTTCGAAACTAGTAGAAAATGTTGGGAGTAGCATTCGTAGCGAACAGAACCGAGCGCTGTTGCTTCAGAAAAGATTGGCTTCTATTGTTACAGGTGAAAGTTAGAGAGGCATATTCTATTATTTACCGTTTTCCTTGCCCAGATTTATGTTGCTTTGGAGAACATACTATCTGTTTTTTGTACTAGTTGTTGTGAAATGCGTGGAAATGCGAATGTGTTTTATTTCAGTAGGAAAAGTTACATTTGGTAAGTAACTCTAATAGTTGTTGATACGCAATCCATTCCCGAAAGAATTTGCGGTGGACCGAATGCAGCTGTACTAGCATATCGAATGATTTTCCTACACAAAATGTTCTCTGCATTTGTCTTGTTGGCATGGCGTAGCGTTGTTCGATGAAACGCAGCCGATGGATTAGGCACGCGGAAAAAAGAAAAACGTAAACGCCTTGCGTCGTAAATTAGTCAGACACTTTAGTGTCGGCTCTTGTGCCGCCAAATCATGCGCTCTTTTCCAACTGGGTTTTCCTCCTTCCTGGATTTCGTAATTTTAGACTACGAACCAGATGGAAGCGCAGATGAAACGACGAGTACCAATCTGGAACAGTGTGGAAAACAGCTGGCACAGGTTTGCTTTCCCGAATGGCGATGTGGTTTGTGGTTGGTCTGTTCGATGGATGTGATGATGGTGGTCGTCGACGACGAGCACACCGAACTGGATTCAAAAATCGTTTTTTCATCATTCTGCTACCAAGTATTGATTTCCCATCGGCTGGAGGCGAGTCAACAGCGTCTAGTATGACGGGAAAAACCGGCGGGAGGGGAATGCAAGACGAATGAATGGTGTTTTAAAAATAAACTACATATTTCAATGATGTTTAAATTCGTATATTATAGCTCGTATAACTTTGGCGCTTATAAATAAACGATGCTTCAGGTTTTCCCTCCATTTCCATCTGGCATACTGTGATGCAGAAAATCATTGCGCGCCGTTTCATGCGTTATGGACGGAAAAGAGATGGCCTATGGGAAGGAACAACCGAGCAAAAACAGGCAAATCAGATGTCTCGACGGGGATGATGCGAGGCACGAAATCTATTCAGCGAAAATCATCGAATTGGGTGGGGTGGGATTGGGTTGTGGTTTGATTAATTGATTCCATTTGTCTGATGAATGTTCTCGTTTAGGATAATTTTTTGTTCCAGCACTAATTCGTCTAGTTTGTTTACGTTTTCTTTTCTCCTGCAGAACAACAACAACAACATCAACGTCACAGACGAGCCACGGCGGAAGCGCGACGTTGCGACACGCCCTAACCATATCCTGTTGTTCACGATCCTGAACCCGATCTATCCGATCACAGTGGTGAGTAATAAGGCAAATAAATGTTGCTACGAAGTAGGGCAGCAGTTGCTGCGGGAAAATGTTTTCTGGTCAATATTAATTCGATTTGGTTGGGGCAAGAAAAATGGCAATCGATCGATCCTTGCCAACCTTCAAGTGGGCAGGAACCCTTCCTGTTTTTTGCTGTTGTCCAAGCGCTACGCTAGAGGCGAATCAATTTGCCAAAAAACAACATCCATCAATGAAGGAAATCACTTTTGTTTTATCCTTTCAATTCAATTTATGCTCACCAGTTTTTGCTATGTGTGTCCTATCGGTTGAGGAATTTTTTACAAAAACCGCAACCCCGGGAAAATGCACCCCATAAAAAAGGACAACCCATTCACCGGGTAAGGTCAACTGCTAGGGATCGAATGAATAATGTTCCGAGGAGTATACCCCTCGCTAGAAGTTAATCAGCCCGGGTAGGAGCGGGAAATGTTGTGTTGCTAGTTGTGTTTCTGACTTTAAAATGCGACGCGACGCACCGAAAGGAAGGTGGTTGACTTCGATGAAGTTATTCGTCTGTGGCTAGGAAGTTCGAGTCCCATTCCTGGTGCGGGTATGAAATATTTATTACTCTCGCCGGCATGACCGAAGGATTCGGCTGTCAAGAGGTGATGAAGGTGATATCGCACGGGGCAGCCGTAATAGATTCTGGGGAAAACAGAGGGCTTTGTTGGGCTCAAAGCAAAGGGGGGACGGCTGTTTGTTGGCAGTGAGGTGATGTAAAGCCGCATTTCCCGGTTCCAGGTATTAATAATGCATTCCATTAAACTCACCGATAAACGGTCTATCCTATTTCCACGGACGGCTCCCGTTTTGGGCGGAGGCACTCCCTTTATCCATACCTTCCCTAGATCATCGCCGACGTAAGGAGGTGGTGACCCATTTTAATTGGCCTCATTTGTACGGTGCTTGCTGGGCGTTCGAAGGGATTGTTTTTTTTGCTCGGAGGAAATTACCAACCTTCTTTACTTTCTAGCGGAGCATTTATTGCATGTTGATAGTAGCGCGTCGTTGCCTTGGAGTTAGGAGAGAGAAGGAAGTTAGACGAGGTAATTTCAACCCACAGTCTTTTGCGTCCACAGTCTAGCGCCGGATGCTGTAGGGCAATTACTGCACAGTCACAGCGATCTCGAGTGGGACACTTTCAAACCCTGTCCGGCTCGGCTGCCTTCGGCCTGCTTCACTCGAACCCCGCTCATGTTCCAGACATCCGAATGATCTGCACGTCGATGCGTCTTTCATTCCTAGAGATCGTTCAACAAACGCATTAATCATAGACACTGTGACCTACAATGATGGTATTGGCGACGGCAGGAGGTGTGGGGTAATTAGTCTCGTGGGGACGGAGACGTGTGATTCATGTATGATAAATGTGTTACAATGCAATGGGAGGAATTTTCGTTCATTTCGGAATACCACCACCATCTCTATGATTTGATTAATTTAGAACATTATTTATCATCGAACTGGCTTGGATATTCGAGACGGTAGTGAATATACAACTCTTCGAACCATTTAGAAATATTAAAATAATTCATTCCCGTTCAGGACCTTCGTAAACAATCGGAACTTCGCGTACGCCGTCAGGTTGTCACGGTTTCGGGCCACCTGTGTTCACTTTGTCAGCTACAGCATGATTCACATTTTCATGATTGTGCACTACACTCTCGCTCTAGTCTCAAGTGTCATCTTTGCATCTTCACACTTGCGACAACTAGTGCTGCCCTGTAAGATCTATTGGCGTCGGCGACCGCTCATTAATATATTCCGCCTCGTCCCACAGTCTTTTGGCAAGAGAAATGAAACGTAGGTCCTGCTGATCGCCGATGACGATTCGACGCTTGTGCCGAGTGAGAGATTCTTAATGGAATCGACCAGAACCTACCGAGGAGGGTCCCGGAGAGAAAGCGGATGCGGGCAGGCTGTGACCGGCGGTTCTGCATGTTTGATGCAGTTCGCCGTAATTAATTGCGGCATGTGTCTTTGCGTGTGGTTTGCTTCTGCTACGAGGTTGGATCAAAACATCTTGTGTGTGGTGGAGGGATGCTGTCGATTCAGATTTGCTCCTCCACCTGACGACACACTTTTGGCGTGAGGTGTCCGGAAGGGAGAGTCTTGAGAAGGGCCCATTTCAGGGGATGTACCATGATTGATGGTGCTCGGACCTTTCGAAATATGTGTATTGACAAATGGATCGAGGAATTCCTGTACATGTATCAGGCATTCCTACACTTTTCTGGGCTCTTCGTGTAAAAAGCATCTACGGGTTCCCTTCACAATGTGCGCCATCCTACGAACCAAAATCAATCCACCATTTGCAACTGATTTCGATGGGGAATCCAGAGTTTTTTTTTATTACTCTTCACCTCAATACATATTTGCTTCCATGGCAGCATGATGGTCCCTTATGCCATCGGTTATCATCAGTTATCTCCCGTCGGCGGATCTCTGCTGCCGAGATATGATATGGCCCACATTTTCTATGAATGATGTTCGATTATTCTGCCACGGCCCTCGGAGCAAATGTGGCCCCGCTGCGAGCGCCGCGAACGCGGGAGTAAGTTCATGAGGTAGCGCGCCAGCGGGGAGTCGTCACCGCATTCAGTGCTCCCGCTGTTACGCGACGGATACCGAGCCAGCGCGAACTGCTTCTGTACACTTGTACTACATCAATCTTCTGCAGTTCACAATGAAACCGTCTCCGCGGAGATTCTTTTGGGCTATCGGGGGCACAACTGTCCGTGTTCGATTGTTGACGGGGAGTGTATCACAGGTGAAAAAAACCCCTTTTCCCACCGCTCTAACGCTGGCTTCATCGTGCTTCTTCATGCGCACCCCTTGGTTACCATCGAACGGTAGCTGGGTTGTTCTTTGTCGCGCTGAAACTTCGACATGAGTTATGACATGTGCTCCCCGGCGAGGGAACTAAACTAGAGGTAGTGTTGATAACGGAAAAAGGGCACACGGCTCTTGATGGCCCAGGTAGTCCGGGCACGCTCCCAGCTAGAAACGTGTAACTACATATACGCCGGAGGCAAATAATCAAACAAAGTAGAATTCGCTGGAACGGAACAGACGTACAGATGGCAGCCGGGTGGCGAATAGCGTTTCCTAGGATTACTGCAATCATCAGGGACCGACCGTCGCGCGAGCGGAGTGGGAGGTTAAGGGATTTGGCTGACCCAAAGCAATTCCTATCTCAGGATTGATTTTGCAATGCCGGATGGTTAATAATTAAACGACAGCAGCTACCGGCATCGTTGATTGAGGATGATCTCCTGTCTAATCTGGTGTCTGTCCGAATCGATGTTTTCGCACACCGGCTGTCCGCACATTACTGTTAGTTAATCTTGTAAAGCCTGGGGCGCAGATTACAACACAAGAACATGTCACCACGAGGGTGACGAGTTATTGAGCTTGGCGTGTTGTGATGCCACCAGTCCTTGAATCCTACATTATATGTAACATATGTAGAAGCGTTACAAAGCCTTCGACCGAAACACGCTCTACGAGGATGTGTCTTGATGATGTGGAATAAGCCTAGAAATTTTTAGTTTTAGAAAACAGGATGAGTGAGGATAAAACAGTGAATATCAACGAAGACCAAATCCAATAAGGTTCTACATCAGTTTAATGAAAAACGCATTAGTGAACCTCAACATAAGGTATCAACAAAGTGAAAATATAGTGTCCACAATGTACCTTAATGCGAGTTTTCCACACAAAAAAACTTGGCAATCGATGACAGTTTTATCTCACGCACGCCGCCCCCATATAAGTCGCTTTCCGTTCGAATTAAACCGTATCGCGTAACTACACCGGGCATTCGATAGTGTCATTACGTATGCTATCGCTGTCCAGCAGCCCGCAGCCGGCAGCTGCGCACAAACCTCTGAGGCGGGGCATCACGTCGTACGTGATTCCAGTATCGTTTTGCGGGATAAACGACGCGATATTACGTGCCCTTTCGCCGGATCAAAGGAAGGATGGCTTATTCATACACACATCTACACACGTATGTTTGCATGTGTGGAATGGAGCCATCGTCAGGAGAAATTGATTCGGGCCTCGGTCGATCTGCAGGTAACGGTAACGGAGAAGATTTACCTTCGGTCGGTCGGATCCATTCCCAACCTGCAAAACAAGCCCGTCTCTTAATTACTTGGAAAGCGTGGGGCCCCAGGAGGGAAGAGAGGACATGGAGTGTAGAGTTGGTTCTCGTTGAGGTGGATGTGCTGGATGCCAGGAACCAACTTGGAGGCGATTTTTGTTTGTGTATTTTATTTGTGTAAGCTTCACCCAAACCGCCGATCCTTCTGCTCGATCCCGATGCTTGGACGAGACAGAGGAAGCTGTTTGCCGTGCAGAGACGCCCACGCGCAGGAACGGATGGAGGTGATACGAGAGGTAACGAACTGGGAGGTCAAAAAGCGGTAGTGTCGTGAGTGGGGGCTTTTCTGCCTTTTTTATGCATCGCCCGTTGAGGACAAACACAACGGCGGGCGTTGTTGCGTGACGTGGTGCTGGAGGTTTTCCATGGGCTTACGCGCGAGTGTATGCTGGCTGGCACATTTCCCATCGCGAGCAGAAAGCCGTTCGGCGGTTGTGTTGTGATAAAATATTAACCTAACCAAGCCAACACCGCACCCAGGAGCGCTACACCCCAACAAGAGACAATATTTTTCCCGAGTTCCTCTTTTTCCGCTTTGTTTTTCTGCTTCCGGGCTGTTTGTTTGCGTTTTTGTGTGCCGTTGTGGCGGCGGGGGCGGGTCTCGTGGGTTCCGGGGAAATCTAGATTTTTATGATGCTCCTGTGCGCTCCCGGGGCGGCCGGTTCTCGTGGCGTTTTGTGAGTTTGCGATAGCTAATACCAACACGCTGACTCGCTTTTGCTAAAAAAAAATCGCCCAATTATTAGCCCTGCCTTGCGTTTCTTCCTTTTGTTTTTCCGAGCCCGGAAAATGGCGGAGGGGGATGGATTTTCCTGGAGAGGCCCGTTTGTTTCGGATGGAAATAAAAATCTCTTTGCTGCCGCCGTCGGTGCCTTTCGTGGTGCGATAAGCTCCATCCATACGCGTGTGTGCGTCCATGTTGTTTGATACACCACCGTACGGGTTTCACTTTTCCGGATCGTACTTCAATGGAATGGCTTTAGCTTCCTCCCATCGGTGAACCCTTCGCCCACTGCTATCTGAAAGTGATAGCACAGGATACCCCGGTAGACCTGCTTCCAGGGATCATGGAGGTGTAGAAGATGACTGTCAACATGAAAAGTATTGGCGTTGAGTGTGTGGCCGTTTGCCTGACGGCAGTTTTGCAGCAGAAAAGGTTTTCGCCCTGCGTAGGGTCCATTTTACTGAAGCTGTGGCAGTTTTGCAGCAGAAAAGGTTTTCGCCCTGCGTAGGGTCCATTTTACTGAAGCTGTGGCGAAAAAAGGTTGCTCAGAGTGTAGAAGATGAGATCCCGATCAAAGGCTATAAATATTTTGTTTATCACTGTACGGATTGTTCTCGATTTGGTGACCTATGTTTATGGTCTTTGATATAGAACTGTACTATTTTAAAAGCACTTGAGCACAGCCCGGGGAAGACATGTTCAGAGTACAGAGAAGGTTTGAGGGCCATTATATCGTATCGAACTTCTTTGGTACTTCCGGAGTGCAAAGATTGTTAAGATTTGATAAAAATTAAGTCTGTCGGTGGAAGAGTTGTTACTGGCAGTTAGATCAAAGTCTTTTTCCATCCAATCTATTATAACTACAGAATACAATTGTTGCAAATGCATTTACGTTGCACCCGCACTGTGCACACTGTCGCTCCATTACACTCCCAAAGACAGATGGTGGAAAAGATGCGAATGCGAATTGTCATCCCTGTAGCGTTTCATTTCGGAAACGCAACGATAGTGGATCGATTTCACTGATAATGTGCACTTCCGGCCCGCCAGGGAAAGCTTGTTCGATTGGCGGCGCGCCTCCGGAGAAGCTGGCAGTCTGGCAGCCTCGGACACGGGGACCCAGTTGAAAATAGCCCTCCTGTGCCGGAGGCGTGAAAACCGGAACAGCCGCTGAACCGCCGTGGCACCATTCCAGGCATTGCTGCGAATGTGCGTAATTTAATGTTGATGGGATGCATATAATGGGATAATTACAGGGCCGCGAGCCACACGGTCGAGACTACCCGATCCAGGGCGGCGGGATTTTCTCAGTGCGCTGAAAATGCGAAAGCGATGGAGGTGGAGAGAAAGAGAGAATGGAAGATAAAGAGCGAGTGAACTCGACTCTGCGGAACGCGAGTGTAGGGCACCGGTTATTCAATGAACCTGCGATTGAACCAATCCGGCGATAAGTGGTTTGGAAAGTGCCATCGTATAATCGGTCGAGGAGGAATAGTACTAAACCGGTTTTGGCACAGAGAAGAAAACTTATGCCATGCCCTTGAAGTACTTTCAACGCTGGCATAACTGTCAAACGTAAAGGGAAGTGAATCTTTTCTTGTGCAAGGTTGGCCGAATTTTCCGCTTCACCACGACAGGCTGATGTGCAATTACATCACCGTAAATGAACTGTCCACAAAGGAAACTGTTTCCTAGAAGTGCTCCTTAAAACTGTGATACATGAATGTAGTCCACTGTCACTTTCCACTTGACTTGAGGTCCGCAGTCACATCCTATTTTGCTGGCCACAAAACGTTTTCTCGGAACAGAGGGTTTTCCGCTCCACCGCGCGCTGATGAGCTGTACGTGGAAGTGCCAGAAAAGGAAAGAACATGGCGGAGGGTTCCGCTTTACAGCCAATCCGTTTTTTTTTTGGTTCAGGAAATTCCTTTTTATTTCCCAGTCGCAAGTAGTTTCAGTCTTGCTCCAATGTGCTCCTAGCAGTCACAGCTAGAAAACTGTGGGCAGTATTCTCCAGGTTCACCATGTTACCATCCTCGGGAAAATCTTTCTGACCCTGCGAGCTCGAGGATTTTATGAAAAACTTTTCCCATAATCTTCCTCTGGCCTTGGTTGGGGATCCGCTGGTCATTGTTGGCGTAGCGTGGATACCAACCGGAAGTTAATCTTTGCCCGTTGGCTGACGACGATATGGGTTGTTGCTAACCTGGGCATCTTGTTTGCGATACCTCTTGTGTACTTTCCCGACGTTGGTCAGCCTGTCTGCTTCCAGTGGCTTGCACGGGCGAGCATGTCGAGGGAACTAATCATGACGTTGGGCTATAAATTGAGTTCTTTTCCATGTTTCACCAGTCGTGGAAGGTAAAGGAATAAAATTTGATTTACCGGAGATGATCCTAGCGACAGTGTATTGTTCCGGAAATGTTCGGCACTTGTGGCGTAATGTAAATAAAACCGATTATTGCGACATGTAGACCTTCGGCAAGCATCGCTGGCGCTTCTGGACCTTTGTGGCAGATTTCAGCATTTTTACGATGATTGGATATCGCCTTGGTGTTATCACCTTGAAGTACTAGATAAAAGTGGACCCTTGGGCTGGGCTCTTGGACCGTAATGAAATTTGGGACCCTATGGTTGGTTATAGATTTTGATAACACCTTCTGGGCCAGCTGAGTTGAGAACAAGGGGATGTGTACCTTTGGTATCGATTTCGATGACTATGCTGGCCGTTTATCCGTCTCCTCCGATCTAAGGTAACTTTGACAAGATCGACGATTATTTGAACTCAACCCATCACTGGATGATGGTCACTGCAGGAAGAGAGGTACCTCTTTTTTACTCGGTACCTCTTGCCACGTTCAGGCTAGTAATACCCTAGTTTGCCTTACAAATCTGTTTTATGGAGCACGCTTTGCACTGATGATCACTTCCTCTTCCAGTATAATGCTCTATGATTATCGGTAATTATTCAATTATCCATCCAATCCATCGTTAGCTGATCGATCCTTGGCATAAGACCCTCTGCTCTTGATGCTCTGTGGAACAGCGGATGCAAGAGAAAGCTCTATTAGGATCCCCTCTTGCTCACTTTCTAGAGAAAGTTAAAGTAATCTGCAGTAGCTTCTTGACGTGTTATTGGTGCGGTTTTTTTTATTCTAATTTTAAGCATATAAAATTGATCGAATGTGTTATTATCCAGTCGCTTGTTTTTCCATAGCCCTCTTTATTAGCAACATGATCGTTCGGACTAATTATAATTGAATTGAATACACTGCATCTAGAGGTAGGGCAGTATCATTGCAAAACTCTCGCACAAACAAGATGAGTCGAAAAGAAAACGGGTTCGGATATGCATCACCCATTGAAACACTAAAATGCATAAAGTGACTTCTACCTTATCCCCTACTTATTTAAAAATAGGAACTCCCAACGGAGGTGGAAAATTTTCACCACCATCCAAAAACCAGAGCCCTTGGCCCTGCCTTATTAAAGCATATTAGCAGCAACATAAATTTTCATTAACTGCTAATGGCAGAAGCGCCCACATTCATCTCTCACTCTCGCATCGCATTTACCTCGTTTATGAGCCATCCTCTGGTGGATAAAATTTATTACCGATTTATTCACCGTAATATACTTTCCCATTGCGCGTTTCGCAGTAGAAGGGTTGGTTACATTTGCGAATGTGATTCCGAGGGCGAGGTCGGATTTTCCAATGATGATGCGGTACCGATACAGGTAATCATTCATTTAAATATATTTTACGAATAAGTATCATATGTTTACTTGTTCACTACAATATGTAATCAATTTAAGAACGAATGTACGTAATCTTGTCGTGAATTGAAACTACTCGTTTTTTCGTGTGGATGGTATGGAGGTATATTTCCATACATTGAAAATCGCCGATACAAAATATTGTTTATCACATTGGCTGTATCGCAGATGTAAGTTGAAGCCAAACTATTGTACCAGCATTCGATTCGTCTAGAATCCACCGGGAAGCTATGCATGCAGCACATTCCAATCCATTCTAATCCCTTCAGAGGTGTGTGTCCCGCCTCACGTACATTAATCTTAATCGAACTCGAATACTAATGAAGCGTGTGCGCCAGGGATGTTAGAAAACCACCAGTTGCAGCCCATTCGTTGCATTGTGTCACATTTAGCATAAAGTGGGAGTGAGCGCTTAGTGTCGAGGAAAGAGATGCACTTCTTCTTCTGCTGCAGCAACAGGCTCCGAGGAAGCCGGTCCATCGAGCGAAAAAGCAATAAATGTGAGACGGTAATAGAAGAGCGGGACGGGTTTCTTGGTCAGAGGGGGGAAAAAACATAAATAATAATTAATCATTCCACGTTGTGTGCGCTTCAGATGCACACCCCACTGGTGCTTGGGGTGGGGAGAGGAACAGACGAGGGGTGTCACTGGCGGCTTATCAATTCAACGATGCGATGCACCTTGGTCGTCGTCTAGCGAGATGCGAGAGATGCACTGGAGTAGCTTGCACAAGTGCTTCCGTGCCCAGAGAGCAAGGGCAGCTTCGTAGGAAAGTGTAGCGAAGCGAGGAAGGTCGCCGTTTTCTACGAGCAAACTAAGACGACGCTGACGACAACGACAACGACTTGGGCTGGACGTGGACGGTTTTTGCGAAATGGGAGTATTTTAATGAATAAATTTACTTTCTCCCTACCTGTGAAAGACCTGGGACCGTTTAATGCACGGTGCACCCTGGCGTTGTTCACGGTTGGCGGAAACCGTTGTCAGCCCGTGAACCGTGTAACGCACAGTGAGGTGGTTGCTTCACGCATTTGCGCATTTGGACAAAATTATGGAAAAACAGTTTATATAACTCAGCCTGAACTTCTTAATGGGATGTAGGTTTTCAAACGTGTCGTCTCGGTTGAAAAACTATGTCTGATTATCTGACTTATGGCGAAAGTTGAACTTTTCCTGTATTGGTAACTCGTTTAATTGCACAGCCACTATGCTGTCTTGTCCTGGGTGATGTTATATTCCCATAGTGTTCTGCGGAAGCTCTCAACTGTTGCACCTGTAGTTGCATTGCGGCGAAAGACGTGCAGACCTGCATTTGTCGTGTCGTTTAGGCAGAGTTCCTCCTGAAATTTTCCTCCCTACCGAGAGCAGGTTCGCCCGCACAATGGTGTTGTTCCACAGGTGGCCCAGGGTCCCGTGCGAATACCGCTGAACCGAGCGGCCGGCCACTACTGGCGTAGTTTTCCGTCGCACGAGAACTGTCGTGTCGTGTTGAATAATGAACTTTCAGCGTGGCGAGATGTGGCCGCGACTGAACGGGACACCCGATCGGAGTACGTAGGTCGGGGA
>JAOEFI010000007.1:23150164-23164557 GCA_034621735.1 Anopheles plumbeus | reverse complement strand
CCAGCCTATGCAGCATTGAGGTGTCATTTGGCGTCGTTTCAGTCAGCAAACTCGAAAGGACTCCCGGTCGCCAGGTGGCATCCATTTGCATATTTTTATAATTTTTCACAAACCCTCAAACCGGGTACGGTCAGCGGATTGTTCCATGTTGGAGTGGAGTCGGAAAATAACGCCCGGAAAAAATAGGAACCGGTGAAGAGTGGTTTGATTTTCTTTATCGCGCTGACAACCATCCCATTCTTCGTGCGGGCGGACTCATCGTCGCTATTTTAATCCAGGTTAATGAACATACATTCTAATGAAGATATTTTTCCCTCGGTCTTCTAGTCGAGTCAGTTTGTTCGGTGATGGGGTCACATTTTCCAGTAAATCGAGCCATTTTTCTTCATTCTGTGAAGCGTCGAAAGATGGCGTCTCGGGCATCTTGTCGGAGTTTTCCGCGTTCGTCCACTTTCGCTCGAAGATGGAAGCGGTTCTCTGTACGTCCTGTGTGTGTATGTAGGATTACAAAAAAAATGGACAACGCAACTATTTCATCCCGGAATGCCGCCGGGCGATAGAGCGGTGCAATAAATTTTCCTCAATCTGAGGAATGGGAAAGGCCAGAAGGCAGCCGATACCGTGTGTGTGTGTTCGATGGTCTGCCTCGTACAGTACGTGGTAGAGGTGCATATCGCCACGGATCCTGTCACCTTTGCTACTATTGTAGGACAGTACGGAAGCCGGAAGCCACAGGACACACCGGTTCGACGACTCGTTTCTTGAGGCTTTCCTCGTGGAAGATTCGTATCTGGGGCTTGCTCACAGTTTTGCAGTTTACGGAAATTATTACCACCGAGGGATTAGTTTTCAAATTGAAGAAATTATTGTACATCCTGCCAAGATTTACGGGCGGCATGGGGACATTTTGTAAAGCTGCTGTGTTTTCCTTTTTTTGCCCTGTTTTCCTCTTCTCGCTAGGTGTAGCTTTTTTCGCTGTGGGCACATCTACATCTAATGGTGAGTTCTTGATTTACTGATTCACCACTCCTTTAATGCCATCTTGCACCAAATGGGCAACACTGGTGGAATGGTTGAATTATTTCAACAATGCTTCACTTGATTTGTTGGTACCCTACGGGAGGATGCTGTGGGTTTTTTTTGTGGGTGAGAAAATTTCATTCTTCGCCATGCTGTCGCAATGTCTGTAATTTGTTACTTTACTGTGTCGGCAGCGTTTATTACTTTCATGTGCTGGCGCCCGTTTTTTCACGACTCGATGGGGAACACTCGTGGAAGTTTCCACAGGAGAAAGGATGGCTTTTTTAGAGTTGGCGGAGTTTAATTTCGTTTTGTATATGAAAAAGTTGCACTTGGGCGTTTTTCACGTTTCATGGTTTTGTTTTTATAAACCGTTCCGAATAGATAGCAAAATAAGTATTAGCGAAATCTAGCTTGTTTGAATTAGAAATAGCAAAACCCCTCTAGAGTACGTGAGAAAATCGTTCTCGGCTGATGGAATCATTATCCTAATGGAAAATAGAGTAGATTTTATGTAATTTCGTTCGTCGAAATCTCTATCCCGTTTGGTTTTTTTCACTCCGCACCAACTGTCGCATCCAGCATTGGGTTGAATGAATCCCATCAACAATAATTTCGTGCTGCTTCCATCTCCACGGAATTAGTATCCCTTCGGATGCCGTGCTTCCCGACTTATGATAATGCACAAATCAGTTCAGCCACTCGTTTGTGATTTTCTCGAACGATGTCTTTTTCCATCACCGAACCGGGTGATGCTGCACATTCCAATCGGTAGTTTGCACTCTGGTGCACCAATCATATTGAGTTCGAAATTGCAACACCTGCTGCACCTGGGTGGTTCGCTTGCAGCCCGGTGTGCCCTCTCACACTTATCAATCTGCCGGATTTCAGTCACTTTCGTCGGAGAATGTTCGACGGATTTGGTTTGGCACCGGTGGAACTAATGGCCGACAATCAGAAGGCGACAAAGCCGCACCTGGTTGCAAATTTCGTTGGCTTCGGTTATAGAAAGCAACGTGTCATTGTGCTGCTAGTTTGATGCAAGTGCATCATTTTCATGTGCGTTTTTCTGTCGTGTCTCGGGTAGCAGCTTATGCGCTTTCCCTGACAGATCCGGACCTCCCAACGGTCGTCCCGGCTGTAGCGCTTTGCTTCGAATTTAATTGCCTTTATTCGGTTCGACATCGGCAAAGATTTTCTACCCATCTGACAATGGTGGTGTGCAGTTCAAGGCAAACTCTCCATGGACCTCAAACGATGTGCACTTTAGAGTCGATTATGACTGGACCCCCTCTTCTGGCGAACGAACGACGGGACCGTGAGTGCTCTCTAGCATCGAACCCGTTCGGTGGCGATTGCATTTTCCAACTGCACCCGATTGATAATGTTGGACCTGCCGGATTTGCGGGGAAAACAGTCCATTTTATTGTTGACAATGTTTAAGCGTGTTGCAGTGCACCGATGACGACCTGTCAGGGGTTTTTTCGTTGCCTCATCGGACGTGAAATGTCATACAATGACAGTTGAGAGTAGGGTAGGGCTAGCCGGAAAAACGACCGACCGCATAGACGTTTGACGGATGAAATTAGCTAGAGGGTTTTCCGAGGCTCTATGTCGGACTTGTCCTCCCTTGCAGGTGTAGGCCTGCATATTGCACATTCGCTTTGCATAGATAAACAGGCCAAATTATTAATGCAGTTGCAGTCCTCTTCCGGAGACTGCTGTTGATCTGAACGCTTTCCTTCGTTCTTTTTTCCCCGAAATGGTGACATCGGCCATTTTTCCGTTGGGCTGTTCCACATATGCTTGTCAACCGTGTGACGGGGTACGCTGGTACGATGAAAGCACATGAGACTGTACAAGTCATCAGGAGAGTGACGCTGGGAGATATTTTACCGAAGCTATTTTCGTTGGTCCAATTGTGTTCGTTTGCTTTTCCACCGCCTTGCGGAGTAGGAAAAAGTGTTATAAACTAACATTTGTTAAAACCAATGTGCATTAGTTATAAACGAGCTATGGGTGAACCAGCGACGCTCTTTTTAAAGCTCAACTTTTCCAAAGAGTGTAGCTTTTATGTTCCGCTCGTTGCACACTTGAATGAAAGGGCAATTTTTTCTTTGTCCTTGTAATTGTCATGGAAAATGTTCCTGTTGGTTTCGTGGTTGTTTATCTACTCCACTATGTTTCAATCATCATACCATCGGGCTGTATAGCAAGTTTTCCCCCGACACAGTTGCGTTTTTTTTTTTGAATGGGGGAGAAGGTGCAAATATAAAAAGATCCCCCATTTGTTGGAGTTTCATTGGAGCAGGTTTCCTGAGGTGTATACGAATGCTTTCCATTTACGATGCATCGCGGGAGAGCTGCAAGTGCAACGGAAGAAAATGGGCGAAACATGTTAACCATTTCTGGGAAAATAGGTGAAGCGTAAGACACCGTGGCAGTTGACGAGGCGGGAGGTTGTCACCTGTAAAGTGACGCTCCCTGGAAAACGCTTAAATTATGCTGACACCAGAGGAAACACATTTTCTGCCGCGGTGAGTATATTATTCTGCACTTTGCTAAAGTAAAATGGCTGTAATTGCGTCCGTTGCTAGTGAACGCTAGCGCCAAAAGGAGAGTTTTATAACAAAGGCAAATGTTTGAGATGGAGATTCGCCTTCATTCTCTGGGTAGAGTGTCAAAGAGAGTCCGTGACAACGAGTAGATCAAAAACATCTAAAATGGAAATTGTTTAATTCTACCACCAAAGCAAGTCGGGAGTGAGTTGTTTTAGTATCTAGAAGGTCGTTTATTTGATGACTATAAAACAAGGATATCAGGGAAAAAGATTCTTTCTTTGAGCGAAATTTTAAAGGAGATTGAAATTGATATCCGGGCGTTGCGCTTGGAAGAATTTCAATTCGTTTTAAATTTGAGAAAAGGCGGAATGCAATAAAAGTATCATTTCACTGCGTAAACAATCATCCATTTCCCGAATGGCTTTTGCCGAGCTTCTCAGCCCAGGGCAAAAAGGATAAAAATGAGGAAAGTGATTCTATTCTATTGGGCTGAGAAATGCTTGGATGATTACCATACCACATTTTTCATAGCTTTTCCGTTAAACAAAAATGTTCAGAGCATGTGGGTTAACAGGTCTTATAAAACAGCCGTTATGTTTCTATTATATGCTTTTGCCGAAGGATTTGTCTGAAACCATATTCTTTTGTCTTATGTGATCATGGATTCTTTTTTTTATGTATGTACTAGTTACGTGCTCCAAATTGTGGCAGGTAGTCACAGGTCTATTGACCTTACACGGTTGTAGAGAAATGTAAACGGTGAACGGTTTTGCTTTCACGTTCGTTTTTTTTTCTGCTCTGCATTGGTCTCCCTGTGCGCTCCGTTTCGGCAGACATGTGTTGGAAAGCATATACGGATAAATTGTTTTTTATTTACTCACCACAAAATCATCTTGTTCAACAAACAAATCCTCACCACCGCCTCGACCGACGGCGGCGGTGGATGAAAAATGGAACAAGGATGTGGCCGAGGGCGGAATGTGCCAAACATGACGAATCATAAATCCATGAATGAAAACACAAATCACCCAACAAACCACCCTACCCTGCCCGAACGTGATTCCATTAATGCGTGCCCTCCCTGGTCACTAGCCAGCCGACGATCTTTATTTAGTGGAGCAAAAGGAAAACACCAACGGCACAGGAAAAACGTGCTGTCGTGGCAGCAAGGCTGGGCAAATGCAACCAACACAACGAAAGCTGGCGTAGGAAAAGCGTCACTCAAACAGAAATTAAAAACCAACAGATGTTTCGTCGATCGCTCACTGGCTACCAGGATCGATCGGTCGCAGCCCGGGCGAAGGAGATTGTGCGGTTGGAAAATTATGGAGTAAGTTGACGGAAACACATATAGAAGCGCGCACTAGAGGAGAGGGGAGGTTGGCACGGCCAGTGCGCGGAACACAAAGTGGCATCGTAAAAATCACATAACCACATAAATATGTCAACGAGCTGATTCTGTTCAGTGGCGTCACGAAGGAGGAAAGCGCAATGGAAAAGCTAGAGCATGTCTCGAAAGATTGGACACACAGGGGGCAGAGGGAGAAAACCGTGCGGATTGTGGAAATATTTGTTACGCATTGTTTTTTATGGGTTGGATACTTGTGTTCCTCGCTGGTCCGTGTCTATTTTGCTTTGTTGTGTTTGGTGTTTATTATCGCAACAAAGCCATATGGCGAAATTGAGAATATTCCATGTTTTACTGCAGTTCCGTTAATCACGTTCGGCTAGCCGGGGTTTTATTTTATGAAAATCATATTTATCTTTCCTGCCACGCAAATATTTTATGCTGCATTTATATACATAGTAAGCGGAGGGGTGAACAAACAATTTGCCATTCAAAACCAACAAATTTTGTTTGATTGACATTTCCATAATGTTCGGGTGCGAATACATTTCGTTTTCGTTCTACATATTGCTCGATTTCGAAAAAGAAAATCTCGTGGAAATGCGACAGTTACCCAGATCGGTTTTAAAGTATTTCGTTCCACATAGGAACACCAGAAGTGGAAGATGTATTTGGGGCTTATTTACAGCGCACTGTTCGGAGGAAGGTTTAAATGCGGCCATTTCTCTTCGCGTCCGATGCTCACGTCAAATAATACTTTATTCTTTCCCGACTCCCGACTTCGGTGTAATAAATTGTTGTTCAAGAAAATCTCTACACGCGTTTTACTAATCTCTCTCCATGCGTACTAGAAAGACATACCTCTTTTTTTCGGTTAAAAATGAGTCAATCAGTTGATTCGGTGTTCTCAGGTCGTGTCAACTAGTTGTAAAACAGACCCAGCTGGCGCTTGTTTTGAGAAACAGAACATTCCGTTTTCCTGTTTCTTCATTTCTCTCGTGCGCTTGAACGCAACGGAATATGTCTTCGGATGGAAATTGAAAAATCGAGTGTCAGTTAAAATTCGATCTAACAAAACAAGCGAACTACAAATTCCCGCTCACGCATGAGATAGGTGGAAAGCGGGCTTTCCCGTTCGATTGATGTTCACAATGTTTTCAATCCGGCCGTAAACGGTCTCACTAATGCATTAATGTTTTAGAAAGCAACCCCAACAGGAAGTTGATGGGCGGTGGGTGGTGGGTGGTGATTTTGTAAAAAAAATCATTCCCTCAACATTGAGCCGCTTTCAAAAGATTTTTTCTGCGTTCTAGATCTAGAGCGATCGGGAAGGAAAAGAAAAGGAAAACGGTGATAAAATGCGGGAGCTTCGGTTCGAAAGTGAGGACGGATACGACAAGGAGTAAAATCCTAATCTCTAACCCGTGTCTTAGTTGTCCCGATCTTGGGTTTTGTGCTGTAGCCGCGGCTTTAGGACGGAGGGGAAAATGCCACAGAGGGCGCACCTCCTGCGTTCCGTCCGTCTTAGACGCGACGCGCGAAACATGTGTTCACTCATCAATCATTCACGGGAGAGAGACGCGTGTTAGTGTGGGTGCGTGCGCCCTACTGCGGCTCAACGAAGACGACGAGATTAGCGCCAAAGACATTAAACAAAAAAAGAAAATAGAAGCATACAAAGAAGACACGAAAGAAAGGCTAAGTAAAGAAAAACAAACATAAAAACCCATCAGCACCGCTGCGTGAAGAAAAATCCGGTGGAAATGGAGTTGTCAATGGGGAGAAGAATGGGAAGCGGTTCGGTGTGTAGCCGGCCGACGAATGGCATCCAACGAGCGTCAAGAAAGGCCGGTTCAGCTGGTAAAAGCGAAGGATAGTTGTTCGGAAAATGGGGGACCAGAGAAATACCCTCCGCTGGCCGAAATCTATCAATACCTTTCTAAAACGGGCGCCGGGGGTGGTGAAGGATGAAGGCCGGAATTTTCTTCAGCCTCTCGAAGTCGAAGTTCGTCCTAATTAGATCACTTTCGATCATGTAACCGCGTTGCTTGTGACGGATGACGCGAAAAACGGTCTCCTTTTCCGGCGTTTTTATTTTGTGCTTCTTCTTTCTTGTTTGTCGCTCCCGCAGTTTCAAAATTTCCTCTGGTATCCGCCAGACGGGTTAGTAAAATAAGGTAGAGAGAAAGAGAGAGAGAGCATGAGAGAGATGAGGTCGTTATTCATATTGCGTCTGCTTGCCAGCCGATGCTACGATGATGTGAGAAAAATTTGCTGAAAGATCAAATCAAATAGCCGCGACCTCTATTTCATTTCTTCTTCTCTCTCTTCCTGCGCTCCACGCGAGAAAAGTGAGAATTGTTGCTATGTCTACAGATTTCCTTACTCTTGCTAGATTTTGGGTAACTTTTTCCTTCTTCCACTAGCCGAATGAAGGGTCAAATTTGACACGCTCACGTTGCGTCATCATTGACATCTTAATGTCTTTGAAGGGGATTTTCTGGTAAGATTTAGCTGCCGCAACCTGCCACGATATGGATGATTTCTTCATCAATGATCAGTGAAACGTGATCTGAAGAGTCTTATCATACATTCGGGTAAAAAAGTATGGCCCTTTTTCTATCCCTTTCGCATCATTAACTCTGATAAAATGTTGTTAAATGATCTTTAAATCCGTTTTTATGAAAAATTGGAAGTGCAGGAATATTTTTCATTTTCCATTTTCAAAGATTTTAGAGCAAGTCAGTTGAGCGAAACCTTGCTCTTTTCTTCTGTACATTCATGCACCGGGGTTCCTAGTTGAAAATGGAAAATGTTCCTCCTCTGGTGGCGCTGGCCACACGATTGTAATAAAAGTACGCAACTGTTTACAATGAAACAGCGGCCTGGTAAATGCTTAGCGCTGGACTTTGCAACGGGCAGTCCTACGCAACGAGGCGACCATCAAGAGCAACTGGAGCACTAGCAACGGGGACAACGGCAGCTAGTCGCACCGTGCTCGGCTCCGTGGGTATCTACACACGGAAAGCAGTACGGGTAACTGGCTCGTCGAAAAAACCGGAATGGTGGACGGCTTTGAGCGATCGCTCTCATGTGTGTTTGCACCAGTCGAGTTCTCTCCAGAGTGCGGTCGCTTGCGCTCGTTCGGTGCATTATGCAATGCCACGCTGGTTTTTCGCTGGCCAAAGTGAAAGCCCCCATCCGGTTGGCTGGGCATTTTCCTGGCCCGCTCGGTAGGGTCCACGTTGGTCGTTAAAATAATTACGGCACAACGATTTGCTCGGAAAATTGGTCCGCCTTGTCGAGAACAAAATCGCCGTTCATTGAGTGTCGCTCCGCCGTCGTTTTCACATGCGCTTTTCATTTTCATTTGTCCAATGCGCGCCATGAATAAGGGCCTTCTAAATCTGACTTGGTAGAACGTATACAAACAATTTACGATAGAAAAGCTTCGATCGCAGTATACATCAAATCACAGACAACTCAGAACAACACATGTTGAGTCGAAATAAATCAGTTTTCGATCTGTTGAAATGAAGTGTCAGTGTGTGTGCAGAGCAGGAACTTTTAAACCCAATAGAAACATTATGTTGTTCTTTTTACGACATTTATGTTCACGTTGAAAATAATGGTACGATCGTTTTCTTTATATTTTTTTACTGCATGTGTTGGAAAATTTCTCTGGCATGTACCTGCTAACGTTGAAAACAATACCCTTTGCTCACATTGGTTCGAGTTGAACTGAACCATATGAATGTGTATTGAATCAAATAAAAGTACGATGAAAACTTTTTCTCCGACCTCAAACAAATACCGCCGCAAGAATGCACTCATTGTTCTCGGGTGCAGCCGTGTTTTCCGCAAAACTATGCGCAACCTTTTCTAACGGTTTGGTTGGAAAAGAAAACACTAATTCGTGCGGTAAAAGAAAAGCGAAAGTGCACCATTGAAAAAGTAGCACTTTTTCCCGTGAAGCAAAAGTTTTCCTTCCATCGTACGTCATCTGTGTTTTCCTGCGATGAGAAGTAAAGAAAGTATACACAATCGCTACCCCGGAGAAACAGAGGTGCAAATTGCAAGTGTGTGGGCATCTGCGAGAAGGCACTTCAGTGCATATGTGCAGCTGTAGCGGTTGTAATGCGATTAGGGGAAGGAAAACTACGTTACTAAATTGCCACTTTTAACAAAACAGTAACCGGTATCATGCGAGACGTGTATACATGGCCGTATTTACGTGGGAAAGTTTTCACTTTTCCTTACCGCATGTCGTATGACCTAAGGCGCAGCGCGGGGCCAGGGAAGAAAGTGCACTCAATTATGGATTGTGGGAATGTGTGTGTGTGTTTTTTTCCCTACTGGTAGGGAAATTCCAACTGGTAAGGTCTTTCGGTCGCGATAGAGACAAAATGCGACGCAGAAGGGGGTTTGGGGATTCTGCGTGTCTAGTTGTTTATTACATGCACGTCTGTTTGTTGTTTGCCGTGCCGCGGCTCTCTCTCTGTGTGTGTCTGTTTATGTGCGAAGTTTATGGATCATTTTTATGGGTTAATTTTCCGCTCACCGAGTCGATAGCGACCCTGTGCTCCAGCTGTGCGGTCTCGTGCTGATGGGAACGAATTGTTTGTGTTTGATGAAAACAATCAAGGTGAGGGGACGGTGAGGAGAGGGGTTTGCTGGGAGTGAGCCATGAAGAACTGTTTGGCATGTGCAACGAATGCACCGCTGGATGCACTCATTACCTTTGTGTCGCTATTTCCATGTGCAATATCGGCGCTGTCGAATGTAGTGAGTTGTGGGAGTTTTTCCTGTGCACCTCTCCTGGTTGGTTGCACGGTTCAACATTTTGCAGTAATGTTCAGTTTAGTTTAAATTGCCCTATTTATGTTGCATCCGCTTCAGAGTATACTTTAACCGATCTAGAATGTTGTTTCTCTATGATTTATGTTATGAATGAATCAACCATTGAATAAAGCTAGTTGCATTTGTGCAGTTTGTTTCAAGTGGAAGACAAGCAATGTTCGTACAAGTTTTCCGAGCTACATTGTATAGTACTTCACCTATGAAATCATTTCAAATGTTTGTAATGAAACTGTACCGTTTGAATGAACTGCTCGTAATCCCAATTCCTTTTCGACAACTATTAATTTTAATTTGTCTTTTCCTTTCGTTCTAGGTAAGTCATCATCGCTTTTCGGCGAAGTCTTCGCACTCTGCGTTTCATACAGGGCTACGTTTATCTCAACGTCACGCTTCTCTCGCATCGGTCAGGTACTGTCGGTCCATTAGGGTCCTCAATGATGACGGTAATGTTTGTTAAGGTATGGGCTTGGTGTGGAATCACAAACTCCGTCAAAATTGGCGCTTATTACGCAGCGCTTGGTTGTAGTTAGTTATTTCCAGTTCCCGGAATAGATCGCAGTTGCTCTGTTGTGTTCGTTTTTAATACGAGAAGTAACGCATGCTCGTTTAAAATTTAATCTTCTCTTTGGTTCCTGAAAGAGCACGCTAAAGGTAGTAAGACAACTTTTTGAATGGGGAACCACAAGACGATTGCGATTTTTTTTCAACCCATCAAATTCTTTTTCTTTTGATGTTGGCTAAAGGTGACCGTGATTTGATTGACACTGCGTCTCACGCGATTAATGAACGGCTTAAGTGTGAAACAGATTCCAATCAATTCGTTTCGAATCGGAATCGGGGAAAGAATGAAACAAATCTCAAGTGGACGTTAGAACCATCGCTCGCTTATTTTGAAGAATGATCTGCAAATTAATCTCATTAAACGAATAATGGGAGTGAAGGTTCATCAACTTCTTTTCAAAGATGTCGACTTCTAAAAATTGAATAGGATGTCAGAACGGCAAAAGATGAAATATGTCTTCCCAAGTATGAAAACCACCCTAGTGAATTTCAACCCACCCGATCAGAGCACATCCCAGTCGATCAGAAGCAAATGAAAACCAGGACGCTGGAAATGAAGTTAAAATAATTTGCATTTTAACTGACTGTAGGCTGATTTGAAATTCGATCACGACTGCCCAATCGTTGACCCTTCGAGCAGTCGGGTCTGTGGAGAGGAAAATTGAATAAAAAGTGAAATCGCGATAGGGAAAAAAAGTCAATGCGAATGGATGCTTTTGATTCGCAAACATGTCAACGCCGACTATCCCCTCCCATGGGTTTCCCCCAAGGGGCGGAAGGTGACGAAGGCTGGAGAATAGTTTTTCGTAGAGTAGAAATCGAATTGTGATAAACGGATCGATTGTTGCTAGAGCGGACAGTTAAAAGGGCAATCGATACGGAAAAGCTTTCTATTTTCTTTCACACGTTTTGGGGTTGAATCACAGTGCCCGACAATGAGTAGCAGGAAGCCTTACAACACTCCCTATCTATCTTAAGAACCAATTCAAAACAATTGAAATATGGTATCATTTTAAATTACTTTTTTTCTAACAGTCCAAGTCTTTCAAATCGCCTCAAATGAAGTGATGCTTCTTGGAGTGTACTCTCCTGATTTTATCGCACAATTGGCAAAGGTTCAATGGACCAAGGATGCTTGAACTCATCGCCATCATCCCACGGCCAGGCTGCTAGAACCGTTCTAGTTAAACTTAACGGCGGCCGATTCCAGTGACCTGAAGCGGCCACTGTTCTGCTCACTACGGACACTACGGACCCCGGTCCATTGTGCTAGTGTGGGAATGGCTGGCTAGGAATGGTCGTAAAAGGAGATGGATTTTCCGAACCCCGGAACGGGGTTCCACGGGCGAACATTTGTTTAATGAAGTGTTTTTCCTGCGTATACGGAAAGGACAACAACTAACCGCTCGAGTGTGCAGCAGCTGCAGCAGCAAGAGTAGAATCAGTGAGTGCGTCTGAAGATAAAGTCCAACTGTGGGTTGAGCAGGCAAGGCCCCGGGCAACGCTACCAGGAGGAGGCAACTATAAAAATGTTGGTAAATGTCTGCCTGCAGGAGGTTGTTGGCAGCTCTGGCATAAGGGTCAGTCAGTCTTGCCGGCTGACAGTAGGGTTTATGGCCACTGCAGCAAACATTTGTTCATCGTTATGATGGAGCACTAAATAAATATTATGAGGGAGAATTTTTTTCTCCTCCCGGCCACGTGAGACATAACTTTATTGGCGCTGGAAATGCAATTTGGAATGCCAGCGGTCTGGTGTAAGACAACAAAGCGTGTTCTAAGGTGAAATGGTTCAGCACAAGTCCATAGAGCATTAGATCCTAATTTCATTTGAAAAAGTGTTCCCATTGAAGGAATGAGATAGTGAAAAATTAGGTAGATCCAGAGCTTCGTATTGTGTGAATATCATTGCTCGATTCTTTGTAACTACTCACTGACAGATTACTGATAATTGGTTGATGCATCTGAAATCCTTTCTTGACAGAGCTCGATCCCCTCTAGATTTCGAAAAAAAAAACTCATTTGCTTTGTTCAGATTGGACGCCATAATCCTGAGACGGGCGTAATCGAAATGGCGGCCCCCAGGCGATTCCATGTTTGCCATTCCTACTACCACCCTGCGGCAGAAAGGGGGCAGTAGCCCCCGCTTGTCGAATCTAATCAGCTAAAACCATCCTGCACTCTGTTTTAAGGGTAAGAATAAACGAAAAGTTTCCACCCTCGGCGTACCGAGCTAGTAGTCCCCGAGTGAACCGAAGCGAACGCACGGCGGGCAAGCTTCCACTAAGTTCCACCTGTTTTCGCATGCATGAAATTTGAATAAGTAATGCAACACGCGCAAACGGTATGGGCAATGCACTCGCGCCTCACGGCGATGAAAGGTTTCATGCCGATCAGCATCAGAACCGATATCGGAGGGTTGGAATTGGTCGGTCCGGCACCATCGCGCTGCAGGGATCAGACACGATCTGGGAAAAAGTAATATACAACTATAAAACAAACATATAAAACTGTTACCATCAAAAACGAATTATCCTCTGGAACCGGTTACCGTTTGCAGAATATTCCAACTGCAGTTGTCATCGTCCCCATTCGCAAATCATCATCGACGCGCTTTTCCGTTTGCTCTTTTGCTTAATCCAGCAGAACCGCTGCTAACGGTGTTGCGGTTTTCCCCAGCTCAACCGTACCAGCCGGGCGGTGGTTTTATTAGATTTTAAAAATGTAGCACAATTTAGTTATGACTGTATTGTGTAAAATGTCACTACGCGTCCTTGTCTGGCGGTCTGTGACACCAGAGCAGGAGATCCTTTTCAAATTCGGAGCACACGTTGATGGTGAAGTAGTTGGATTATCAATTCTAAAGCACAGCTACACGCTCATTTCGTATGCTTTGCAGGATTTTATGGACCCTTTCGCCTCACCTATTTTCCGCCCATTCACAAGTGTCACGCTACAGAAGCTCTACGTTCGCTATTTTGTATAAATCCTGTAGAGGTGGACTCGACCCAGTGAAAAACCGAGGATTAGATATTAACTCGAGTGAAGGAACCGAGCTGACCCGGGCACCATCTGGTGTACGAACTTTGACCTCACAGTCCCACTTATCTTCCACATTCTGCAGGAAACGAATGACTGTGGATTTTTGTGCAGATACAATACGAAAAAAAAGATAAACGACACCATGTTTCCGTTCGGGAGAATACTATTTAGGGTGGGAGGCAGGTAGTAGTAGTGTCCCGTAGCTTCTTGCGGTTGTTTCGAGTTGTGATGGACACGGAAACCGAGCAGCGCAGAAGCATCATCCGGTGGTATTGTAATATGACCCCCGGAAGAGACCACTCCATCCTCGTGGGTGCACCGGAGTCGCTGGGATACGTAAAATGAAATGCTCTGAATTAATAATCAACGACGTCGTCAAAGGCGCCATCGTGACGTGCTGCAGTGGTGGTAGCGGTGGAAGAGGGAAGGCTCGTCAGCACGTAGGCTAGGTAGTGGTGGTACTAACCGGATTACCTGCACTGGTTGTGATGTCCATTAGAAACCGTTTTCGGCGCAGTCATATTTCACGGGCGATCCGGAAGGTGCGGGTTACTGTAGCGGAGGTTGGCCCGGAGGGATAATATCCGGAACCGGAACCGTGCCGGAAGCGGATGATATGCTTCGTTTCATTTTAGTTTCCGAAAACGGGTGGCCGGGCATGCAGTCATCAAATGTATTTGTTCGACCGGGCCCTCCCTTGTCCCTCGCCTCTGAAATAGAGACTCCGGCAGGCTGCAAGGAGTCTGGAGTTCTCGTGCGCTGTGTCCTTTTTGCCTTTTTAACCGCACAGATTATGTCGATGTTACATTCGGAAGATTGGCTAGAGACTGCAGACGTCCCAAAGTAATCCGCGACCGGCGGTAGAAGTTACATATCCAGAGCAATTCATATCGTTATCCGAAAGATGCGGAAGATAGTGAATATTAGATGATAGCGATCTAAGAATACTTACTTAAAAATCATTTTCCTTCCCAATTTGCTTCGCATCGTGGAAATGGTTT
>JAOEFI010000007.1:23132846-23147580 GCA_034621735.1 Anopheles plumbeus | reverse complement strand
AAAAATTCAAATGAAATGATAACACTATTAAATTTCATCTGCCTTTTCATGACGGAATAAAAACTTTCGAATTTCCCACACGTTGTGTGTTATGTGGTGATCAAGGGTAGTTTTTTTTAAATGCCAACGGTTCGTGCCTCGAGGCAGCATCGTCCAACGTGGCTTTCTGGCATCGAGTGGTCCTTTGGGAGATAAAAGCATTCTGGTTTGTAGGCGTACAAGTGCCTCCACGTAATGGGAGTGTTTGAGTTCGACGTGAGCGCGTGTATGTTTTCCCATTAGCCGCCGGGTTGGACTTTATGGAACGTTATGTTATGACCTCTTTCGGTTTGTCACCTCGGATAAGTAAGCTCCCCGTCAGTTATTGGGAGCGTATTTGGTTAATCATCAAATGAATAAACATGCTCTTTGGATCGGGTCTTCTGTTTCACGTCCTTTTTGTTGTTCCTGCTTCTTCTTCTGCAGTCCCTCCGTCAGTTCAGTTATGTATGTTTAATGATTATAGGCTTCACTCGCCATTGGAAACTGTGTGTATTGGGTTAATATCGATCAACTTTTAGTGTTTTACATCAGTAAATATGATATTTGTCAAGACTAAGAATGCGATCAACCATCTGGAGTTGGATTTGTGGGGATGGATTTTAGAAAAGGACTAATAACGGTGTCCGGTGAGTTTTACATTCCATGGAAGTCATACGTTTCGGGTAGAGTGCCTATCATCTCCTTTGTTGAAGTACAGGGCTGTGTAATTTAAATTTGAAACCAGTGTCCTTCGTAAACAAATCCAAGGAATGGCGATGAACACAATCGACACAATACTTGGCAGAAAAGGATAGCATATGAAGTGTAGAGCTGAGTGGATATTTATATTTATTTGTCGATTTGAATTCCGGAACTGATTGTACGGAATGGCGAAAGACTTACGTCCACGAGGCGCTGGGGTATGGCCATCGAGTCGTTCCGACCAATACCTAATGGGTCGCTCGATTGTTTTCGGGCCGATTTAAAATGTAAAGTTAACCATCGTTCGGATGAAGCGTTTGAACTTTGGCCATTTTGGGCTTTCGGGTTCGTAATCGTTTGCGGCTGTCCGAGGACAATTTTCCTCCGCAGAGATTGGATTGGATTGGAAAAGGTGGGTTTTATGGTGGAAAATCAATTTTCAGCACAATTGGCATTCTATTCATTCGGCTAGCCGCAATTAGGTGGGCTGGTGTTTTAAATAATGTCGGTTCGCTCCTTTATATTCGCTGTGTGGTGAAACTGTGTACCGCACGTGGCATTAGCGAGTGTTGGGAGGTTTCATTTGAGCCCAGTACAATTTTTCAACCTGTTGTGTCCTGTCATTTCTATTATGATCCATTCAAGTGGTGTGGTACTTTTGCAAGCCGTAGAATAAAAGATTATTTTTTTCAAGTGAAATCTTTTTGCATTATTTAAAGTATAAAAAATGTAATCAAACACAAACTATATACGACTTCGTTGACAGCAACCTCCACAGTTGTCCGTGTAATTCGACCGACTTATGTGCGTATCGTTTTCCATAAATTAATCCTGTCAACCAAAAGAGAACCGCTCCATTGAACGTCATCCACTTGAACATCAGTCGATTGAAGCCGGAGTGCATGTCATCCACTCGCATTAACAAAGCCTATCAGAATAATATTCAATTGCAGCGCATGGGCGACGGATATTTGAAGTATGGCCTCCCGTATGATTCGATTCGTCTGCGAATTAACGTCCAGCTCCATCTTCTTCAATAGTGCGGCATTAATTAATATAAATTGCTAATGATTCGAATAAAATGGAATACCTGTTCGACCTCGTCTCCTGCTCTCTCCGCTTCAACGTGGTGCTGATGAAGCGACGATCGATCCTCTACCGCCCTGTCTGACAGATGACAGCTCGGAAAAGCGTCTCACGTGCTCGCAATGATCGCGAGGAAGATGTGGGAGATTGGTTTCGGGATGCGGCAGCATAAAATTAACGTAAACAAACAAACATACTCCGCCACTTCCACTTAATTCTCTCTCATTTCCACCGTTTAGCGGGCTCACAACGTCTCGGTACTGAGATTTGGATCAAATCACATCTGTCCGGTCCGGTCGTGGGATGAGAATGTGTTTTAGTGTTGCCGCGCATCTGTGCTGTTCATATTATGCAACGCGCTAAGAGGCCGTTTGTGGGGCATATTTTATTATAAATGACCATTTGTCTTTCCCCCGTCGCGCGCGGTTAATGGGTTTGCCATTTCATTTTCTCGTTTTTGCGCATTCGTCCGATTTCGTCTAAGTGAGCAAAGATGATTTGTCTACGGCGTTCTTAATACGCGAGGGTGTTTTCTACCGGCTCACCGTCTGATATATATTCAATGTTAGTGTCGTTAAAGCGATCATGATATTGAACTAGTTACTGGTGTTTACGTTGTTTCAAAATTACGAATTAGGATACAAAAATATCACTTACTGAAGGACGAGAAAAAAGCTGAGAATACTCCCTTACAACAGCAACTCGCGTGGCCGTCATTTTTTTGTGGTTGCTTGGGCAAAGTTATTCCCCGCTCAAGGAGGGACGTCTTATATTTATCTTGATCTAGCTTATGCTCCGCAGGACAAACAACGTACTTACTTCTCCTCTTGCTCGGGCGCAAGCGGCAGCACACCTGTGCTCTCTGGCTTTCCAAGATGCCAGACGGTTAGGAATGAAGTGTGTCTCTGTTGCAAACCAAAAGTAGCACCACTCATTTGTCCCCTTCCGTTGCGGATGGGAGGCGAGGACGCCAATAGTGATGGCGGTTTAATAATAATTCACAAAGATAGAGACACAAGATGAACGATAACACATATTATATCGCTGGCACGAACGGGTGGGCAGAACTTTTTCCCACCAACAAACAAGTGCGGGAAAACGAAGTGCCTAAGACAAATTTCGCTCGTCTTGTATCCGACGGAAATACGTCTCGTTCCGAAAGAAAACATTGTGACTAGGTAGGAAGGGAACGTTGAGGTTTGCGCTGAAAGATGAATGAAAATGTTGGTAAAATAAACTTATTTGACAACTCCTCTCGATGGTCTACGACTGACAAGAGACAGACGCAACGAAACGGTGGAAGCAGCAAGAAAAACACCTGTGTACGGGTCTATTTGGAATGTGGTGATGAATTAGTATTTGTTTTCAAGGAAAATGGAACTTTGACAGCAAGTGAATGAAGAAACTAGTTTGATGTTGATGCATGTTAGTACAGAATGTTCTGTTGTTTTTATTATGAGGCGTACTTATATATGACCCTGCTGGTTTTCATTTCTATCAGATTCCATAAACTATAAATGCAGGTTGATGAACTACGAGAATGTTGATAAATAATCTAAAGAAGTCTACCTACCAGCGCAAAGCTACGACCAAATATTGCATCACCGACGGTCATCAGCAGAAACGATGCAATTAGTTTCGAAGAATTTCATTCATTCCTTCGATAAGCGCCAAGACTCATGGACTCATGGGATATAAATTTCCTCTTGACCCTTCAGATGCTCCCTGCTAATCATTCCAATCATTCTTTCATTGGCAATTTGCTCTCAATGGTGGTGGAGATCGTCTGTTGGAGATGAAGATGGATGTGAAGACCAGCGACGAAAATGGCATGCAAAAGAAAAACCTTTTTCTCCGCCGCTGAAAAAAGCCGCTGACCAGTGGACGGACATGGGGAACCATTCTTTGATTTTCGATTGAAATTCAAAGTTGCGCTCGTCCGGCGTAGAGGTTTTAACTTTTTTTATATCAAATTTTTGCCGCTGTCCTGCTCGATATCTTTCCCTAAAATATGATAGTCACCTCCCTCTATTCCCCTAGCGTCCGTGGGTGGTTCGTATGTCCTCGCCTCGTGTGGCTTCGTGTGTTCCCTTGAAACATAAGGGCCCATTTTAGATCCATTCATCTATCTTTCATCGGCCAGCATTGCCCGGATTCCGGATCGTCTATCGTGTCGAAATTCATTCAATATCCTGCTCCATGCCCCACATTGACCATCCCCTGTTCCTCATGGGGAAACCACGTCCTCACCGCCCACGCTCTCGTCGAGGTGCATGGTTTCGGTTGCTTTTCGATTAAAGCTTTTTTCTCCCCCATTTGCCGCGGTCCGGTAGCTTTCATCTTGAGTGTGAAGTAGTAGTGGTTTGCTTTTGGGCCAAGGGGCAGGATGGAAGTGCTTTTCCATTAAAATCTGGTCTACCAGTCACTTGTACTTCCACTGTGCCCCCCACTGTCACTGTCCCTTCGGCTTCACCGACATGGAGATGGCCTTTTGGACTTTCCTGTTGTATCGCATCGATATGAGTGAAAATTGATCTAAATTCTTCAACGCTCGATAGGTCATCCTGCCGGGGGCGGGAACGTGAAAAAATGGCGTCCGGATGATCAGCAGTGCCGTCTGTTGCCTCATCGGACCGGATGATAAGCCAAAAGCAAACAAGTGAATGACCAGGCGTCCGCTTCGGTATGCCAAGTGGACTCCCATGTCGAGACCATACAAACGCTGCGCTAGTGTATGTGAGCCAAGAATGGAAAGAAACGATAGAAAAAAAAAAGAACAGGCTGTATTGGAAAAGAAACCTCGAGTAAGACGCAGTAATGGAAAATAGTATGCTCTAGAAGCGTGAGAAGGGAATTAAATCAAATTTTCTTTATTCTTCGTACATTCTTCAGCGTAACGGAGAAAAGGATCGTGGAAATGACGATTTGGAGAGGGCTGATGGGTAGTTTATTGAAAGGTTTCTGATACGTTACGGTGGGAGGGATGTTTGATGGAAATGAAATGTATGAAATATACAACCCAACTATCCCGAATCCTTTTTTGTTTGAAAAGAAAACAGAAAACTCATCGTCACCGAATTTTTTTTTGTAGCCAACTGTAAAGTGAAAAGCTAAAACTAAAAAGTTTTCTCCAACGACGCAAAATTGAAAAACAAGCGTATTGGACGAAGGGAAGGTTATAACAATTTATATAGGTTTAGTGACACAGATCAAAATAGAATGGAAATTTAAAAGTTGAATTCGACACTTCAGATAAGGGAGCAACCCTAACCGTTTTTCGTCAGTCAGCTATATTTCCAATGGCAATTATTTCCATGACTCTTGCTTAATGTCATAATGCATTTACCAAACTATTATATGATCTTTTGAGGCACGTGGATTTTTGGATTGATTTCTAATATTTTCGTGTAGTTTCGCTAAGTTCCCCTCCCCTAGAACAAATTGCGGCTTACCGAAGGTCCTTACTAAAGCGTGCCTTCTAGGAAACACCCGTCTATCGCTTCGCCCCGGCTGGAAAACTCGTTCGATTGAGCTCGTTCTTCCCGATCGATCCTCGCAAGATGATGCGAATTTAATAGAATTTTGATGGTTATGAGCTTCGGCGGTGGCACATGATGATGGCGTTATAGCGCAGCCCGATCGAATTTGGCTTGATGGAGTTTCGCGCGCAAGACGTTGAAAGTGAGAGAGACCATTGTTGAAAAATTGATTTTTCCAGCTTCCCAACGAGAGTACGTACTTCCGCCAGGCAGCCAGTTGGATGGTGGTCTAGTCTTGCCGAAGAGCGCTGGTAGGGAAGTGGGGTTGTGCTTTAGAAAATGAGTCCAATTTCGCTACCACGGTTGCTGCTGTTGCTCCGTAGACTCGTCATTGAATTGAATAAATTAAATCACTCCACACTCCCGCTTGGCAAACTCGTTATTGAGTAACCGAATCTCGCATACACAAGTTGGAAGCTGACTGACAAATTCCCTTCCAGTATTCGATTATATTGTTAAAGAATATTTTGCTGAAGTATTTGAAAGCGACATAATCAGATTGAGTGTAAGGAACATGGTAAAATATTTTGTTAGTAGCCAATTACCTTATCCCGAATCTCGCTTACAATCGGAACGATGAGCTAAATTGAATCTCGATTCTATGCGAAACGTGATTTCGAAACGAGAGAGTTCCGAACAATGGATTGTTGATTTTAAGCGAATCAATCTCATAAAGCACAACTTGACTTAAAGCTCCCATTCATTTATCATTAATGAAGCGCCACCCCTTGGACGGTATGAATCTCACTTCAACTTTAAGCATTTCGCCGCGTTTCAACGTCAAGCCTTAATGGCTGGAATTAATCTTTCACTTGTTGAAAATAAATTATCGCCAGTTTTCATTAAGATTCCTTACCCGGGAGAGCGAGCGAAACTCCACTGGGATTCTATGGGTCTTGGAGACTTGTGCTGAATAGTGGCCAGTAGTACAGGACGGGTCATGCTGGCAGAATCGAAGGGAGTGCGAGAAAAGGCACAACTAATCACCACCGTCAGACCATTGCCCTGTGCTTGGGACGAGGTGTCTGTACGAAATGGAACCTCAATATTTTTTATCTTTCATGCTGAAGAAGGTTGAATAGAATTGCGTGAGAATGAAAATAAAAAATAAATTAGTAGCAACCGGCAGATCAAACGGAGCCGCTTTCCTTCGAAGCCGAACGCAACATGAGATGTTAGCCTAAAGGGAGGAGACCGCAGGGGTGGAGTCCTGATGTTGCATTAGACCGCCTGCAGTGTGAATAATTTAAAACCATTTGCATAATATTCCACAAGAATCAGCAGTACGTTGAGTGACTTTTTCATGCCTTTTCTTAAAGTAAGGCACGTTTAATTTTGTTATGAAAAATTTTGATTTAAAAACATTGGCAAACAATTTTTTTTATTGTTTTTTGGCACGTCATTCTTGGTAATTCATTTTCTCACCAGAAAAAAAGTACTCAATTTGGGTTTTAGCGTCTGACTGATTTTCTGATATTTCCCATTAATTTTCGACCGAACTTCGGAAGCGATTTTTTTTGCGCCTAGTGTAAAAGCAAACGAAGGGAAGCGAACTTCTTGGTAAGTTGTGTGAAGGCACAGTTTATGCTCCATCTCGTCCACCGGAAGACGCGAAGTTTTTTCACAGCAGGCAGGTTTGATAAAATCATAAATTTCAATCACTCGCTCGTAAAACAGCGCTTGGTGCTTTTCTTTTCGCCTTGCTTCATTGCGCCTAGTTTGTCGTTGTCTAGAATCGGTTGAATCATTTTTTGTGGGAATCGTTCACGAATTTTTCATTAATAAAAATTGTGCGCGTTGTGCAATGGAAAACTACACACACTGAGGCCACAGCGGCCAAGACTGTTTGGGATAATAAATTGATTGCTTTAGGTTCGAACGACACGTTCTGAAACAGAAAAAGAAGCAGCTCGAAATTTATATAACAATATCGCCCATAGATGTTTTATAAACATTTTCATAAGTCTCTCATTAATTAGTTTCGATTTACAAATCGGCGTCATCTTGAATGTTGGACGGATAATTGTTTCCGTGGAATGCTGCTGAGAAAACTATTTATCCTCGTTGTGTCGCCGCCTATAAATCGCCCGGATTGACGAGTTTTGCAAGAGAAACTAAACCACCTTCGATGCACGGTGCTCATCTTGACCGCTTCGTTCGTCCTGAGGTAATCCAACGTATCTTTATCAGCCCTAAGGCAAGCTAAGGTAATGTGCTCTATTGGGAAGAACCAACAGCAGCAGCTCGACAACTGTTGATGGGCCTCTGGACGGTGTTCCGAAATTTCAGTCTCCCTTGTCGAGCACTCTGCTCGTCTCTCTTTCCTCGGCTCAGAGGCGCACGGCCTCATGATTATTCATGAGCTGCTGCCCAGATTTTCGACCAGCAGCACTGGTCAACAACAAAAGAACCATGGACGAACCTTTTAGAAGCATCGATCCAGTGTGGTCTTCTTCACTACCATCTCGGGAGTCGGGGTCATCTTGGGTGGATCGTGTAGGAATACAAAAATCGAACCATGCACTAGTTAACCCTGGGGGAAGTTTTGTTTTCAGTCCGTTCTAGAAGCTTCTTCCAGAAGCGGCCGAATTAATTGGGGGAAGAAAACAACCTTCTGCAAAACCACCCTAGAAAGCTCTCATCGTTTGTGATGAGAATTCACGTACCGCGCTCGTGCGTTTGGGTTTGGATGACCAGCCATATATTAGCAGCTGATCATCTGAGTCGAGATGAAAATCGGAGAAAGACATTCGGAGAGATTTGAATCCAGCTAGTAAAAGTGGCAAAGCTATTGGAATGTCGGTATTAATATGCGAGAATTAGTAGCAACAGTACGCAAAGGTGGCCATCTGGAGAAAGTACTTCGGCCACTACCGACGGTCGTCTAACAACGACAATGTGTTCTTGCGCTGCTTGCGGAAAAGCTACCCACACTGCAATGTGCGTGACAGGGCGTTCGGGTTACGATATGAGATTGGTTCATCCACGGGCAACGTCAATTAAGTCGTACTATCAAGCGAGCATGCCGGCAACACTTTTGTTCGCTGATTGCAATTTGCCGCACGTGAAGCAAGCTCCCTTTGTAGGATTTTATGAGTGTAACTTCTGGGCGGATTTCTTGCGGACACACAAACGCCCCGGTATGAACAAATATGACCCTGGTTATCGGAATTCTCCGAAGCAGCAAAATTGTACCACTGACGTAGAGGAATTGTAGTGACTTATGGTGATAAAAATAACTGGCCCTGTACATGGCATTACCTCCATTTTGGTTTATGTTTGTGTTGACGGCCGCTAGGGGACACCACCACCGAGCGAAGGAGACGGGACACGGGACCATTCCGAGAACGTTCGCTGGCGTACGTCGATCGGCCACCCGCCGCACAACGCATGGTTGATTTATGGTGGCACCTAATAAAAGCCACTTCCAGTCCATCAAACACATACATTCGTTCCAATGGCGTGTCACATTCGATGAATGCAGGCAGCCACGTGAGAGTCAGCTTATGTGGTCGCGTCGTCGCGCCAGCCAGAATAGAACCGATTGCTTTCTCCGCCTATTGCTCGGTTTACTGCTGCTTTATGAGCAATGCATTCTTTATGCGTGTCGTCGTTGCTTACCGACACTATTCTATTGTCACTTCGTTACTTCGTCGCACTAACGCAAGCCGTTAATTAAGCCATTGCTTGTGCATGATATGCTGCTATGTTTGCGGCTCAGTTTTGTGTTTGAAGGTTGGGCACGATTTTTAAGTCGTTAAAAGAATTGTTCGGGGAAAATCCACACAATCCCTTCGAAATGACCCTACCGAATTGAATATTTTCGAGATGCTGATCAGAACATCGGGTGCGTTAGTTCAACTTCTTCCCGCATTTCCAAGGCACTGAGGAATGGAAACCCTCGATGAAGGAAGTGACTGAATCATTCTCACTACGACACTAATTGGATTACCATGAAGTAGCGAATATTTCCTGGTTGCAGCAGATTTTTCGCTCCTGTCATTAACACCCATTCTCCTGGACTTGGCAGGAATCGTGAGAATCCTCCATTTCCGGTCACAAGCAACAATTGTGGGCATTAGGAAAAGTGGGCTACTTTTTCGCCGCCTTCATGCCGGGACACGGCGAGTTCTAGTAGAAGAAGTGATAATCTTCACAGTCATTAGTTGTCCAGAAGTTGGAGGGGCCCCATTTGTGACGAATGATGTTGTCGTTGTACCGTGAGGAGGCCATTTTTGCTCGTTCGATTTCCCTCTCCGGTTTGTTTTCCGCGCCGGGATGGAAAATTGGAACGCCTGTAGTATCTGTGGCACTCTGGAACGCTGCTAGTTGATGAATGATTCGTAAAACTTGTGTTTGTTGATGCGACAAAATGGGCGGAGCGGAAAGTATCCTGACGCTTCATGAAAGCAATGGCGGCGGCCACCAGTTCCAAAAATAGCCAGCAGCTTTTTGTTTCCCTCGCTGAACTAACCCGTCTCGGATTGTTTGTGGATTTTGCGCCTGTGCTGGTGCTGATTGTCGGTGATTAGTGCGGGTCATTTGTGCGTGGAACGATAAGGGATGGGATGCTTTGATTTGGAGACGACGCACTCACGCCGTCGGAGATAGATAAACTTGGAAGTAGGTTGATATCACTTTTCCGAGACTCTTTTCGAAACAAATACCGTACCGTGGATCCGCTGTTGCGCACGCCGTGGAGATAAAACTCCTTACGGTCCTTTTTTTAGCAACCCTGAGATGAAACTAATTAGCGACAAGTCGCAGGCCGTGGTTCCATCGAGTTACAGGATGTTTTGAAGAATTGAGTATCAACAGTAGGCTTGCACGAGTGGGCGATGTTGTACGTCGCATCTCGCCATGATCCCTAATGTTATGATGATACCAAACATAAATCAAATTACATGCGCGCTCATCTCATAAGATAAAAATGTTTTTTTTTTTCGAACAAAATGTGTCGGTGGGAAAGATGATTAAAATAACGAAACGTGGCTCAGAATTTCAAGCGATTTTAGAATACCAAATTGAGTTAGTTTGTTAGAAAAATTATGCGAATGCGAAAGAATTGTTTTACAACATTGTCCTTGAATTTCGTATGGAGTCCTAATTAGCTACGAAAAACCGAATTTATTTTTCCTGAATGTTTTCCATATCCTTATTGCTTAGAATATAAAATGGATTGAAATCGGAAAGGAAATCCACATTCAGTTCAGTCATGTGGCAATAGATAAACGGACAAATAAGTAACACATTCAACTGGTCGAAGGATGCCCGGTTTCTTTTTGCCTTCATTGCATGTAAATGCACTCTGGCGTTATGGCTTCCATTTGTCAGTAACGCTTGGAGGGTGTGCGTGGAATGCGAGGCCGGAACCGTTTTCTCGCCTGCGGTCTGATTTATGGTCTATTCTATGGTGTGCTCTGGTGGATCGCTTAATTTGTGTTGGACGGTCAGATTTGGCGGGACGGTGTAGGATATGTTATCTGAGGCCTCGAAAAGTGTTCCTCTGTGTGACCGATTTGTTACTTCCCATTCTTGGCTCTGGTCGGTCCTAGTGTGGTAGTGTGTGGAAGTAATGGTCGATTCCGTTCCGTCTCTCCAGAATCCTGTGCCAAGCCAGAGTGTCCCTGTCGGCTAGGTAGCGAGTTTCCGTCGGCTGTAAAGATAAGAGTCGCTCCCTCTCGGTCGGTTGGCGCTATTTCGGGGTTCTGTTTGTGTGGACCCGAAGCTTCCGAAGTATGAACACAGATAATGCTCCTGCGAATTGCAAATGAGTCTGTAAATGTGTGTAAAGGAAAGATATAGAACGAGCGAGAGAAAAATCGTTGTCGGTCATAGTTTGTTTCTTATCGTCCTTGGTTACCCCCTATTGCTCCGATCCCAACCAGCACGTTCACATATGCCGCCCGTGTTTGCCATGCTGGCGAAAAAGTTGTAAATGACCCGTCCTTCGCCAGCCGTCAGTAGCATTCTATCAGACCTGCAGCGTTCCTTGCTAATATTGGGCTTAGTCCTTCATTCCTCCCCAGCGGCGCAAGTGATGGCGGGATTCGGGGCGGAACGTGTGCACCGTGAAATAATGTATTCATTTGTCCTGTCCGGCCTCGTGCCGTCCTTAGCTCTACGGGCGTAAGTTCCGTATCCACGGCGACACTGACGGCGCGGAAACGGTTTGACATTTTAATTGAGTTCACGTGCTCCAATTTGTAGTTCCTCCCAGCTCCTTCCGAGAAGTGACAAGCGAAACCAGTGACGCTTGCTGAAAAGCACACCTAGCCGGGCGGCTCTTACAGCAAAGCGTGCTTATGGTGTAAGATTTCCCAATTCAAAGCTTTCCAACCGGTCACTTTCGCCTGGGAGAGGACGTCATGAGAAATTGAAATAATTGGCACTCTAGAAAGATCACCGTAAGTGTCTCGATGTTTCCTGAAGACGTAAGCAGCTCGAGCTTAGCAGAAGGCACAAATTCTGCAATAAAACATACATCAATGCTGTGGGAGAGAAGCCAACTAATCACTTTGCTTCATGGTTTGGTAAATGGCCTCGAGCGAACGACCGTGTACTAGCCGACTTCCGTTTTCATTACATGTGTGAACTTTCTAGAATCGTGCATAGGAATGCAACGGCTGAATTTTCCATCACTTTTCATTTGCCCGTAACATGATATCAATTTGAGGTGGACATACTGCGAGTTGAAATTGTTTCAATGAGAGGATACATATTGTTTTTGTTTGTACCACAGTTTTTTTACTAAACCCTTAAGGCTGCCAAAGATAAGATGACAAATCTCAAATGCTGCATCGTAGAATCAATCATAACATCTCTTTTCCTTCTTCTCTCTTTTCAGGACGTTCTTTACACGATCTGTCATCCAAATGGCCAAGTCCATCGCATCGTTATATTCAAGAAGAATGGCGTCCAGGCGATGGTTGAATATCCTTTTCCAAAATGGCAGCTGCCAGCAGAATGCTGATACAATCGTTTTTTTTTTGTTGATTCACACGTCTTGAAGCTCGATATACTTTCTCTACATTAACCTTACCACTAGTGGTTTATCCAAGGGTGGTAATAAATGTTACTTTCCACATCGGTTCAACGAATTGCCGCCAGATCTTTCGCCTGGTTCCATGATGGGTTGATTGAATTTTATATGCGAAAAATCGCACCATTAATGGATACGCTTCGACCCAACCCAACCGAAGCCGACAGATTCGCAAAAATTATCCCTGTGATGGACACTGAATCGTAATTTGGGGCCATTTTATGCCAGCCGCCGTTTATTTGTCGCCAAAAATAACCCCATATAGTCGGGTTGTTTTATGAAGCTCTGGCTGTTTCGGGAGTAGCTGGAGCATGGTAGTGAGGGAACGAAAGGTCGTCGAAAAAATCGTGTGGGAAGTCGGGAACGATAAATTCTCCTTTCGACCGAACGCCGTGGTTGCGCACAGGTTCGCACCTCATTGAATGAGTTTTCCTCGGTAATCGCACCACACGCACCTGGGTTCCTGTTTTGCCAGTTCCGCCCGCTCCACCAGAGACAATCCGGTGTGGCGAAAAGTGACCACGGAAGTAGGCGAGCAAATTTATTCCAAGCCGTACGCGTGGACAGCCTTAATCAGCACGCCATCTGGCGGTCCATGATGTAAATACGTTTTACTATGCCGCCTACCGGTCCGGAAAACTCCGGCCTCTCGCAACGGTGCGAGCAATCGGTGGAACGAAGCGGAGAATAATTTGGTACAAGAAATTGTCACTCAAAATTAATTGTCACGAGGCGATATATATTTTGGCTGGCAGGGTTTATCTTCCACTGGCGGTAGCAGGCCTTCATCCTAGCTTTATTCAACGCGACGGCAAAATGCTGTCGCTCTTCTGTGCGCCAATTTCGTGTAATACCATCGAGTAATGGGTGTTATCGCAAGTGCTAAGATACCTTCGGGGACTGGAACACCGAAGGTGTTCGTTTAATCGCTGCCAAAGTGGACCAAGATTTGTTGCTTCGCACAAACATTATCGTTCAGTAGCGGTTGGGTGCTGGGCGGTATGAGGAATTCGATTTAATTAAAGGCAACACTTCTGAAATGTGTTTGCTCAGCAATGAAATGTGTCGTTGTGCAGCGATGTTTTCAACACTCTCTACCATTGGATGGAAATTTCGTGGCAGGGAAATTGTTCACTAAGTCATAACCGTAATACGCAGAATGGAGTTTAGTGCCACTGGAAAGTCGAGTTGTGTAGTTGAATTAGTGAAGACGAAGACTTAAACACAGTCAATTCTACATGATCTGTAATAATTTTCTAGATGTGTATTTCGCTACAGTTTTGCTTCTATAATTGGACGCAAGTTGGAAACTTGATCATTGTTTAATATTCGGAGGTAGTAAATCAATTACTTCACGAAAAACGCTGCTTGAGTTGATGATAAACAACCATGTTAAGGACGAAACGATACTCATTCCATTCGTTTCATGAAATCACGAAAGGCACTTTCTAAGGTACTAAGGTACTCACACCATTTCATTTTTTAAATTTCCTATCAATGAGCCCCTAATCCGTCGGCTCATAAACCTCTGCTATATGAAATTTGCAGCCAATAAGAGGCGTAGTTTTTTTCTTTGCATTATCAAAATTCGCTTTTGAGAGGAAGAGGAAAAATCCTGCGCTATGTGCCCCTCTTCGCCGTATCCCGCGGCAGGATTTGCTTGTACTTCGTTTTGGGTAGGATTGACGTTATTATTATCGCTGATGATCAATTAACGTTAATGAACGATACTTCGGTGAAAGAGAGGAAAAATCGACCGGTCCTCGCATTGTGAATCTCAGAGCTCGTATCGTGAGTAAGCAGAAAATTGCTACGATCCAATTCATTCTTGCTCGTCATGGCGGAGCTTTCTCTGCTCTGCTTTTGTTTCTCAGCGCCGCTTCCATGTCCTTAATGTTGATCGCTTCCGTGTACCGCTAGGGTTTTAGTTTCCGTCCTCCTTGTTGGCTCAAAAATTAGCGCTTACGTGGCATCCACTCCACGTCGCCGTCCTTTCGTGAGTGAGTAGAAGGCGTCCGGAAAGAGCCGTTTAGGAAATGGATTGGTGAGAACCCACACAAAGGCAGCAACTGTCAACAGGAGCGTGTGACAAGCGCCTGGACGCTGCCTCGCTTGGCCAACCGACTATTCCTCCTCATGCGATACACTAATTGGTGCCTCATTAGTGGGCCAAATCCACCCGGAACACCAAGCCTTAAACGTCCCGGGTGGAAATGTGCTGATGGAACTGTGTGCCAATGGGCCGCCTGCCGTCGAGCAGAGGAGGCTCGCCCGAAACTGGCTGCAGTAATAAATGATAATTGAGCTCATCTCTCTTTCGTTTGTTTTTGTTTTGTGTATCCTT
>JAOEFI010000007.1:23082130-23130158 GCA_034621735.1 Anopheles plumbeus | reverse complement strand
TCGCCCGAAACTGGCTGCAGTAATAAATGATAATTGAGCTCATCTCTCTTTCGTTTGTTTTTGTTTTGTGTATCCTTGCGTATTGCGCTCCGCGAGGTGTCCTTTTCTTGCTAGTAAAGCCTGCACTAATCTCCATAGTTTCCAGTGGTACGCTATTCCGCCGTTGGTCGTTTCGCCGTTGGGACCTCGCCGCACTTTATTCCTTCGGGCATGTCGACGTCGTTAGCGTGGTCGTTGATGTCCTGGCTGTGCCGGGCATTGTAAGACACCCAGCAGCCAAAGGGACAGCAAGATGAATCCTTAATAACACTTTTACCTGCCTCCCTGTGGCTCAAGCCTTAATCAGTGATAAATTCTGATCATTTTTTAAGACCCCGTCCGTTGCTCTTCTTCCCGCTTCGCGCGCCTGCGATGCGCGATTGTTATCCCTGCTTCATACCGCGAAAGAAGAGGCTGATAAGGATTGTAGTAAAGTATCGTCTTAAGCGGTACTGCATCGTTCCCATGGCGGTAGCTGCCTCGGACGGCCGCGAACTGGCGTTCTGTATTGCTTTTGTTTTTTCTTCGCAAAAAGCCGCGGCTTCTCTCCCCGGTTGAGCTTAAACAGGTGGGATTTGAAATTTTCACAGGTGAACAAATTTTCCAGCGCATCTGCTGCAGACAGCGAAAAAGGCGTGCTGGAAAACACTGGCCTCCGCATCCAGACACGGCCCAGAAGAAGCAACAGTAGCATAAACATAAAAGTGTAAAATGTTCACCCGCCTCGGTTTCATCCCGTTTCGCGTTTTCGCAGCTACCCGTGAATGTAGTGGGAAATGGTTTGTTTTATACGTTACGGCTCCCTATGCTTGGCACGGATTTTACGATGTAATCATCTTCAACATTTGCCTTAGTGCACACCGAATCCGGCGCACTGAGAGAGAGAGAGAACAAAATTGAACTTAAATCCCTCCAGAAACAATCTGTTTTTTTCCCATTCTTAGCTCATGGGAATGAACACTAAATGCACCAAACTGGCAGCAAAAGTCATTACGCTGGATAATCTCCGATCGCGAGACACGAGGCGAAGGTCGCGCCACCTGCATATAAACATGACGCTTCTCCATTCATGGCTCCATTCAGTTTCGCTATAGTTTCAAATGGTGCTGGCACGTTTGAAGTGGCTCGAATTTTAATTACAAAATATCTTCCTGCCTGAGCAAACACAGTTTTGGTTTTCATTTTCGCTTGGGAAGGAGGATTATACCCCCCCATCGGTATTTCGTTGTGTTCGTCCGGTGAATGCGGAAGAATTTCTGTTTCCAATCGTTCTCCATTGCTTTTTTTTCAGTGCCGTAAAATTTTATACCAAGGATTTGAACGGTTCATCGTTTCTTATAATCATTAGAAAATTGGAAAAGGAACCATTTCTAGGGTTTGCCTTTCTACGCGGTTCAAACATTCACAGTTCAACGGATTGTATTCCTTCCGTGTGGGTGAGTTTTGTTTCCACCCTTCAAGAAACCGGGTTGGTCGAGCATGCGGGGAACAAACTGAAAAAGTGGTCGTACCAAGATTTAATGTCTCATAAACCCGGCTTGTCATACTGTATTCCTTATTGATGATCTTCCGCCAGCGAGTGAGTACGACGCGAGTGAAAAACCACGGGAAACCCATCAAATTGTTGGAATTTTCCACCAACTAAATTATCATTTTAGCACATCGCACGTGCGTGTGCGGTTCGGTTCTTTTTTGTTGTTTCGTTTTGCACCAGTGGTTGTCCTTTTTGCATGCTTGATTTATTGTATCTTTTCGTTAGTTGGCTCCACATCAGCACGACGTTGCTTTAATTCAACCGAGATCAACTTTACGACGCAGGTTTTACGAATATATTGCAAATTGTTTGTTAAAATTTTAATATCCGGCGGCTGTGTAGCGGCCCGCATGCCTTTTCAAGCACCCACCGTGCCGCATCCTAGTGAGCGACATGCGACACCTGCATGTGCGTGAAAAACAGTTGGTAGATTTTCCATCCTATATATTTTCCTATTGCATAATTAAGTGCACATGATGCCGATGGAATGTGGTCTCGTGTACCTTTTTTCGGCCTTCCAAAGCCGGAGGGTCCATTCGATGTAACAGAAGAGAGAAAATCGGGAACGTGATAGGAAAGACCAAAACAGTAACAGTGCAATAAATTAGATTAGTTTTAGCTTAGAACCTAATAATATTGTACGTCATTATATTTAGAGCCTTTTTCATGGCATGTTTTTAATAGTTTCTGATGTACGGGGGTTAAAGTTGAGCGATTAAATAGCACCATTCGCCCGTGCTACCTACATGATCCCAAAAGTTGTGTTCGTGGATAATTACTGGAAGAGATTCATTTTATCTCTGTCCGTACCGAGCTCGATGAAAATCATCGCATATAAATACACTCAATGTGTTCGGCCTCATGCATAGAGAATACCCGAAGAGGAGTTGGGGTTCGCTAAATCTCTGCCCTCCCTCAGCAGATGTTAAACTTTTTAAACTTTAAACCACAACATCAAAGCCATAAGCGGATTCCAGCGTAAGGATGGAAAGTTAAAGTTTGGATCATGAGAAGAACTTTTAGCTAGCAAAGGAAATGTTTAACCCATTTTCTGTTTGGATTCGCAGTGATTTCACGCGGTGGTGGGTTTCCTTCTCCTCTGGCCGGAAAACGGACGATTAAATTTGGACGACTTCACAACAATTCAATCAGGGGAATCAGGGGGGTTTTAGGAATCGGTTGGCTATGGTCTTTTGTGCAGCACAGTTCATTCTTCTTAAACTCAACATATGGAAAATCTTATGGGAAATGATCACGCCCTTAGCTGCTGTACTTCAGCACAACCAACAATCGAGATGTCCCTTGGAGCATTAATAATTCACAGCATTCCTCGAAGAAGGGTTTCGTTCTTTCAGTGGTCTTTTTACTGGAATAGCTTTCTATGATAGCTTCAAATGGCAACTCTTCTATTCTCGTTTTTTGATTTCCAATACTGAAAGAATTATTCTGAAGGTAGAGGAAATATCCCCCCGCTTCCATTAATGTTTCTTACACGGAACAATTAAACGAAAATTACTGCTGCAGACTCGAAATTCAACCCACAACGACTGTAATTTATTCATATCTTGCCTCACTCTACTGAAGGAGCGCTCCAGGAAAAGCGCCCAAGATAATTCCCCACTGCTTTTATTTGTTGGAAAATTAAACTCTTTCCTAAGCCTAAAAATCGTTGGCAGCAGTTGTGCTCGACAATGGGGTGTCGGTCGCAAAGCAATGGATCGGTTCTATTGGTGGTTACTTAATTAACATTAAGGGTGGTAATGAAAATTCATGAAACCAGGAGGCACAATTAAGCGCGTGGGCATGAAGTGGATAGATACAAGGGAAAGCTGTGGTTCTACCAAGGAATTGGCCTTCGCAAAAAACGAAAGGAAAGTCGAGCTTCATTACGAGTAGAGTGAGGGTGCTACAACGACTACGATATAAAATCTTCGCGAAAAATGATTTATTATCCTTAACTAAGATCTCTTCCCGATTGGCCGGGAGACCAACACGTTCGACAGCATAGAATCAGCGACACGCGCCAAAGACAGTCTGAACGGTTGCGACATCTACTCCGGTTGCTGCACACTGAAGATCGACTACGCAAAGGTAATTTGGCATCGTATCCCTCTTTACCTCTCCATCTGGCTGTTCTTGTCCATTTTTGTTTCTCTTCTTTGCTTCGATTTTCTCGTCCTCCAGCCCCCACACCCAACTATTTCCATTTTTCCTTACTTTTCAACTAGTTCTGTTAACAAGTTTTTTCTTTTCGCAAACAACTTTCAATTTAGACCTTTTTTTGATTTGTTATTTTCTTTCTTTATTTATTTTCTTTCCTTTCTTTTCATTATTTCAAAAAACATGCTACAGAAATACAGATAAAACGTACGAATACTTGTCTCCAAAAAGAAACTGCAGTATTATCAATTCAGATGAAAAAAAACGCTCATTCTCGAGAAAAATAACTATTCTAATACAAGATGCAAAACTGTACGGTTTTAGTTTCTCGATGTTAGTTTTCACTTCTTTTCTCCGATACGAACACTTACTATCTTTCTCTTGCATTCATGTTTATGGTGAACGCTGTAAAATGTGTTTTCTTTTCCACCCTGTTAGCATCTCGTGAAACTAAGCAATTAGTTCTGTAAAAACAAAGCAATCATCGTGTACCTTTAGCCTAGGTTGAGTTGTTTTTCTCGTTCGAAAACCATGTTAGAGTTAATGTTCAGACGATGTAAAGTAATGCAATGGTTTTCGAACCAAAAACAATATACCGCGAGGTGTAGATTAGTTGTATCGAATAGCAGGATTTGTTTGTTACTGTTATAGTTTTCCTTTACTTCTTTGATTTTCTCTCGATTTTGTCATTTTTTCCCCAATATTTAATGGTTCCAATTAATTCTTCCACCGTAAGCGTGGCTATACTGTATTTTATGCTCTTCATTCTTTACTGCATTTCCCGAAAACAAGTAAAAATTTTAGAAGAAAATTCAACCTCACGCTTCCCGTCACCCCGACATCCCTTTCCTCGCCTACTTTCTACTTGCCCACCCTATCTATATCTACAATACGTAAAACATAACCACAAAACAGATCGAACCAAAATATTTATTTTTCCATTGTTTTGTCCATTTTATTGTCTTTCTTTTCTTTCCGAATCTGTCGCAAATATATCAAACCACCAAAACTATCAACAACAACAACAACAACAAATACTTTCACTACCACCACATCGCAACATCAAACAACAACTCCTGAACAACTCCCGAACTCTCCCGTACCGGCCGAACGGTCCAAAATCATCCGCACTGCTACTACTGCTACTACTATTACATGAACAACATGCAACATTATCAACACGATCAACACGGGAACCAACCACTCCTGCTTCCTTTCGCCTTTGCCGCAACATATCCTTTCGATGTGCGGGGAAACAAATGATACGAATGAATCACCAAAAAATATGTTTATCGAAATATATTACTTCCGACTACAACTACAACCTCATCAACCTTATACTCGCAACATTCGCAAACCTGCATCATGCAACAACTACAACATTGTACTACAACAACTACAACAACAACAACATCAACAGCCAGAAAAACTCAATGTTTACAAAAACGACAGTGACTCCAGTTGGGACTACACGCTGGGTAAGGATGTTTTCTTCCTTTACTTTGTTCAAGTTTCTTTTTTCCTTTGATATTCTCACATCTATTCCTCCAACTCTCCTCATCTTTCTTAAATTAAAATACCGGTCTTATGATACCAACCAAATACTACTACTACTACTACCACCTCCAAATGCGATTTAGAATTAATTTCTCCTTTTGAAGATTTTTTCTTTCGTCGTATTTATTTGTTTATTTTTCGTTCCATTCTTAATTCGTACTCACCTTCTTCTGTGTCGATAGAGTTTATCACTTCATTTGTTCCTTTTTTATGTGTCAGCATATATTCGTGCATAATCACTTGTTTTATCACAATCTTCAGGAGTTAGCTGCTTGCCTTCGTTGTTGTCATCAGTTATATTTTTATCGATGCATTGTTTACTTTATTCCGTTTTCCGTGTTTCGTTGTAATTTTGGTTTCGTTTTACTCTATGCACGTGTCGCTAGCTTCCGCTACCTTTGCCTTATGCTATCGGCACAATTCCAAATGTTACTGTTTGATTTTCGTGAATACTGTGAGTTCATCCTCTTCATCTATAGTCCACTATGTCATCATATTTTCACAGTTCTACGTTCGTTTCGTGGTTAAGATCAAATAGACAATTCAATTTACCCCGAAGACACGTTTGACGTGCAATTTGAAATGCAGAACGTTTATAATTTGGTTCACTAGTTTTTCAATTCATTCGCCGTAGTTGGCGAATTCATCGTTCCGTATGTTTGTTCTGATTAAATAATTTGGTTTTTGGTGGAAGTAGGAGAAATTCGTCTCCTTTCAACATGAGTGACGCGGCTTCAAAAACCGCTGGCTCGATCTGGACATTGGCTTCTCAGTAACTAGACTACCTATCATACTACAAATTAGTATTCCCATGAAATGGTGTATGAACTTGACATACCGAACTGAATACATGCTTCCTTTATCGATTCAAATGCATTCCCATCGCGCCGATTTATTGATTTAATTTGCTTTGATACTACATACGTCATGGTTGTTGTTCAGATGGCTTTGAGTTCAGACAATATGGTCGTTGTTCGCCTCGTTGCTGGCGTTCAATTAACGGGTGCTCGGAAGAAATCATCGAAACGCTGCGTAACGGAGGATTGGAGCTCACTCTCAGTTGCTTGTACGGATTTTGATACACGAGTCCGAGTCTGAGAAATTCATCCGGCATTGCGAAATTTGTTCTTGATTGAGCAATTAAAATTTTACATCGTGCGCAATCGAAACGGAATGGTTTTTGTGCCGGCGGACGTGCCGCCGATTAAAAATAAACTTTACTGAAAGGCGGTCGGTGGGGGTGTAGTGGTAGACGAGGGGAAGATACAAGACTCTGTCTATCTGTATGTGGGTTAACCACGGAATCCCAAAGCAGCATCCATATCCGCTGGGTTGAGATGAACCACTAACAAACAAACAAACAAATCTTTTGTCGAATAGTATCCCACAAACCACCTAAATGATATTGAAAGCGAACCGCTTCGCTCTAACCGTATGCATCGCGTTATGCACGAATAGATCTCGATGGTTTATTGCTCAGATGTGCATTTTGTGAGACTAATTGCAATCGTGTGTCACTAGCCAAATAGAACACCATCGAAGAATTTATGGCCAAAAAAGAGCAGTCGACTTTCCCAGCCCAAAACAAGAGCACAAGTCCCTGCCTGATTGATGAGAGATAAATCCGCAATTGCCTAATACGTGTGGTTTGCGGCCATTGGTTGCTGCCACGGTTTGCATGCGTGTTTTTTGGATGCGGTCCACGGCAATTTGTTTCCATTCGTTCTCGAACGCCATTGACAAAGACAGTCTGGGCAGTTTCATTTGTTGGACCTTTTGCTGATTGACGTTTATAGAGTTTTCCAACAGATGGCGCTAAGTGCATTGCAACGTGACTGCCGGAGATCACCGCTGGCAATCTTGGCCTTTGTGTCCCCGCGATAAGTGTCCCAAAAATGCAATTTGCCTGAAACAACACGCTGGTGCAGAGTATACCACAATTTTGGGGACTCGGTTGTGGCAGTATGTTGTCTAATTTTAAACACTTGTTCACTGGGGCAACCCGAATTTGTATGAAGTGCGAGATGGCCGTGATGGCCCCGCATGTTACCTTCACCATTCTCAGCTGTCAGCCGACAATACTTTGATCGCTAGCGATGACAGCTTGCATGACGAAGTCATCGGTAAGGAGATTGATGGGGGTATTTCGGACCTTCAGAATTCCATTCTCCTTTCCGGTGACCATCATCATAAGAGAATTCCCTTCCTCTTGCCTTCCATGTGAGAATATTTTGTTACTTTCGGCCTTTTACTTTGCGTTTAGAAACGCCAACAGTTTCGTCGTTCGTCGCCATCGTCGTTCTTGAACCCGAACTCGCAAGAGCAAATTGGAGGGATCTGGAAGTATACCCAAAATACCAAGCCACGCGGAAGTCGGTGGACCCTTTCGAAACATCGGACGGCCCCAAAGCCTGGCAATCCGCAGGGAAATTTGTTTTTGTGGTTAGCCTGGGGTTAGCACGACCGCTGGGTACCCAAAGAAAGCCGAGGACACGTCGTCATCATCGACATCGACCCGGTCCCTGCTCGTCCTTGTCACTCTCCGGCAAAGCAGAGGACTCATTATGCTGGCACGGTCTGGGAATATTGTTGGACGAGTTGTCAATGATGATTAATCTCACAGGACCGGAAGCCTCTCGCCATTTTCTACTCATCGGCAGAAAAGTGGAAAGCAAATTCTCGATACAATCTTTAGGATATTTTTCGTGACGTGCTCCGAAATGCTGCCAGCTTAACAGTGTAGCAAAATTCGGTATCAGAATTGACACTTGTTATACAACAAGCTTGTAGGCGACACGAATATTTCACTTGATCAAGCCGAGCACGACGAATGGTTCAGAAAGCACGATTCTGGAATCAGCTTGGATTTCAATTAGAAAGCAGAACGTGACAATGTGCCAGCAGTCGGTGACGCTGTGAGACTCGGTATGGGATTGAAAGGTTGATTGAAAGATTGACCCGAACTATGACACTTTGCTGACTATATGTTTCACGTGTGTTTTTTTCTATAGAAAAATAGTTTTAGTCTCTTTCCTATAGGATTCTCTGTTCTTCTGTTTGCCTTTTAGTAACTAAAAGGTGTTTCAAAAGGTATTAGATGACAGAAAAATCAAGAATATTACTTGTATTGCCAGGCCTATTGAAAGCAAGTAATATGTACTTTCAACCCCAGCCTACATCAAAGCACGATTGACTCATGTCAGAAGATAGCTTTAGCTTGAAGATCACCCGCTTAAACTAACCAAAGCAGCCGCAGCCTAACTACAACTACACGCTGCCCCAGTTTCTTTTGCCGATCGGTGCATTCCGTATGCTCTAGTACCTAAAATTAATCGCTCGTCTACCACACAGTCTACGAAATCTAAACCACGAATCGGAGGGCTACAGCGACCGTTGGCCTGGTCATGATTGTGCATCGTTTTTTCGGCAGGGTTGATCTGCTCAACGTCCCGCACTTGCGAATCCTTAAGGTATTGTATTACGCAGGAAGCGCGTAAGAGTAGGCATGCGATGACTGTATCCCTTTCACTTTCTTGCTTGCGCAATTGAGCTCTGTGTAACGTTTCCGAAGCGACGGTTGCAGTGGTGGTATGTGGTATGTAAAATATTCAGAACTTTGACTATAAATTCCTCAACGAATGAGCGGGGCAAGAAAGCACGAACCGAGCAGTCGTTGGTCGAAGCAAGCGGCAATTGGGTTTGCATTCGTGGGTTTTGTTTTTCACCCCCGAAATAGACTTCTATCGTGCTGACACGATGTTTCGTGTCAAAGAGCTGATAATATTAAAGAGTACCAAGAGTAAACTTGACTTGGCATGGCCATCTAGGGGTGTGATTGAAGGATTGTAGGTTCAGTTTAATGTTAGTTCTATGTTTTCAGTGTGAACATGTCATAAAAGTCAAGATTTTCTCGATCGAAGTACTTTCGCCTTGATTCGAAAGTTCACATGAATCGTGATGCAACTGAACATGTTGAGGAAGAAAGTAATCGAAAAGTGTAACTGGAATTAATGGTAAATTTTTCGTTCTACCACATCCAGTTCCAGTTTTCGATATGTATCCCATATGAGCAATCAAACACTTCGTTTGAGAAGAAAGCTTGCCCTCCAGCAGACGTGCGGAATGTTGGCGCAAATAAATCCAAAAGAAATTCATCCGCAATCCAAGACATGAGAAAACTGCTGTTCCTTGCACCAACTTGTGCTGGTTGGAAAATATTGAAAGTTTTATTGGAGTTTCGTGCTCCCATGTGCTCCGGTGTGTAGCAATATGCAATGCTTCTGGTTCTGCGAGCGGTCTAGTGCGTTGAACTGCACTTTTCTTTTCGATTCAATGCTTCGAAATTTGTTGCACTTGGCTGCCTCCGGTAATGTTCGAAACCTCGGAATAACCATCGAAATGTATTTCGCAAACGAACACTATAGAAAAACTGGGTTTCTCCTGCAGCTGAAGGTAAATACCGTTAGTGAGACTCTTTACTCGCCTCAGAATGACACGGAAGAAAATCCCCATCGATCGTTCGATGGAGACGCCTGGTCGTGCTTGCCGTTCTGTATTTGGAAGCTATGTTTTCCCCAAATTCCTTTTGTTGCCGACGCTCATGCAAACGATGGTCCACTTTTGTGGCTTTTCACCAGAAATAGGAAGGCTTCTGTGTTTCACTTTTGCCTGCTGGGTTCATTTTGTATAAAGGTTATAGGTGGTGGAGCAGAATACATAAATTTATGACTATAATCGACTCCCGCCCTCAAGTTTTGCCAACGTTATCAAGGACGCCATAAAGTGTCATACTAAATCATGCGGGAAATCGGGACAATACTGGAGGACGATCAGCTTTTCCTTAGATGGCTTCTTATTACGGGACCTGTTTCTGCAGGCGGTCCTCCGGATGTTCAATGTGGCTACCGTCCGACAAAGCGCTATAAGAAATAAACTCGGCAACCACGAGTGGGTAATGGTTTTGCTTATACTGTTGCTTTCGTTTGTTCATTAAGGGTCGAAACTAAATTGGTAATGGTTGTTTTGAATCCGTATGAAAATAATAGGTTCATGTTTGGTTTACGCCACACCAAATGTCTGCATACAATAAAAGAAACCAAAAACTAATCTAGAAAGGCACAGTGATAAATTTTGGCATGGTGGTGTTGTGGCCTTTTAGCGGTTGCATTCATTGTTCGAATAGATGAATTTCAAGCACAACAAATGGCACTCCACTCAACATAGCCTTACAGATTGCCTATCGTTCCCGGTTTTAAGTTATGATTCTAGAAAATCCAAGTTAATTTTCACTGCTACATTTTCACTATCACTTTCCCTTCTGCTGTTGCTTCTGCTGATGTACTGCTACTCTTGTTTGGTGATGTTGTTTCTACAGTTCTATAATTTGTCCTACAAAGGTGCTTTGGAATTTCCGTAGCTTTGTTATCAATTTTTGGATTTCCAACATTTTAGTTTATAAGAGTTTTTCACCTGGAGTTGAAACAATTGAGTATGCAGTAGATATAAATTGTGTGACGAGAAACAAATTGTTTAAATATGATTTATGTTGAGCTCATATTATGTATGCCCCATGTCCTTTTGGCAAATCAAATTCCATCCTAGGCAGAAACCACCTTTGTTTGTACAAACTGAGCATCGATTTTGATGTCCCTCACATCGTTGTAAGGACGCATTTTTGTTTTTCTCTTCCATCAGTTGGTAAGTGAAATAATGTCTCTTCATGTCTGCGAACTCGCAGCCATCACATCATCTGCATCCACAACACACCCACAAACCCACAGACAAACTCTCAGAGCAGGAGGTTTTTGGGCGTGAATGTTGATCTATTTATTTCGGGATTATTCTTCCGCCTTATTTTTATTACCCATAGTAAACCACATTCCGTGCGATGCTCTCCATGTGAAAATGTTATTCCGATGCGGTATATTTAATAGTAATTTAATAATACGTCTTGAGAAAGTTTTCAATGTGATTGTTGCTTGGTCGCTTCACAGCAATTGAGACACTACATAAACAGCATCTACGTCGTCAGCACAAGTTTCCGTACAGTAAGCACAAACTACAAATAGCACCACTATCCTAGAAATGCGACCTTCGTGTTCCCGTTTGCGTCAGTTGTCTTCAGCTGAAATGCGTAATCAGATTCCGTCTTTTGTGGCGTGCATGTGACCGCCGCGAACCTAAATATATATAACGGAATGCAGTGTTCCGAAATAAATGGCACGCAAATTACCAGCATTCGAATGCTACCGATCATGAACGTCACGGTAGTAACCTCCGTGCTTGGAAGGATGGTTAGCCAGCGTATCGTAAAGTATCTTGCATTTGAAATGAAGCTGTACGGTTGCAAATGAGAGTAGGCGAACGAAATATGAGTGGGGAATCTCAAATTGTTACTACGTTTTCACTTCTCTACTTCTTCTACCTTTTGTTATCGACTTTCCTCTAACAGACATTGAGTAGAAGTTTTTATTAAGTAATTTTGTAAAACTGGTGCAATGTATGTATTTCTAACCTGTCTTTATTCTACTTGCCCGACCTCGTCGGCTTTCGGTTATTATTTATGTATTATCTTTACAATCAACTATGTGCTTTTAATTTTATTAACCAACGCGTTGATTTTCCTAACACAATCCGAACGTCTGCTGGCTATCGTTCGCACATTTTGTTAAACAATGAATTGTGTTTTTCTTCTCTGCCATACATCTCTCTTTGCTACTTGGCACTAAAATTTTCGATTATCTGTTTCCCGCTATGTTGTGTATCCTCTTTGCGGTTGCTCTCGCCGTCTGTAACTCACTTACTTGGTCTCGTCCCAGGCTCTGTCTTTCCTTCTTTATCACACATTGTTCACTGTTTCGTTGTCTGTTATCTGTCTGTTTTTTCTGCCTTTTATTTTTTTACTGTTCTCACTGGTCACCGCAAACTACTCTGCCCTTTCCTTCTCATCATCTCCAATCCATCCTTCCAGAATTGCCTTCAAGCCGTTTCTAATTGGGATTTTTTTCTTCTGCTTTTCTTTCTTTTTTCATTACCGTTTCCGTTGTCTATGTTTCTGCAAAAAAAACGATTAAAAATATTACCGGAAAAATTCAACAACTTTCAAAAAACCGTTCATCAACACGATGAAATTACTGAAACAACTACCCTGCAATCGAAAAACAAATGCCATAAACAATACTCCATCTACACTTCAATTGAAAAAATACTCCTCAAACAAATATTCATTTTTGATTAAAAACTGCGATTTAACGGCATCGTTGTGGAATCGGTAAAACAAAACCGCGGAAAATAAAATGTCAAATATGTAAACGAAACAAAATTCAAACGAATGACAAACATCATTACATTCAATACTGAAACATACGCAAACAAAAAAAAAACATCTCAACACAACGCATACGAACTGCAACTTCTTGTACTACCACTACTACTACCGCTGCTACGGCCAATGAAAACACCCTCAAAACATACATACACGCATACATGCTCAACCAAAAGTAGCCGCTACCACGGTCAAGGAGGTCGGTAATGGACGCTCGCCCCTGCTCCAGGATCCAACACTCTTCGGTGGACGACCGCAGCCGTACAGTGAGTAGTTTTGCTGTTTGATAACCCTGTCAGTTCCTCGTTAGCTAGTCTAGTATTTTCCTCCGCGTCTGTGTAGTTGATAGTGATTTCGTTCGGTTGAACGTTTGTTTGTCGGTGACAATTATGGTTTCTTGTTCGCACTCAGCAGGCTTCACAGTGTTGTATTCATCTATCATAACTACCTCCATCGGTATTGGCATTTTTGCATCATTTGGTTTTTGTTTGTAGTGAATATTTCATTTCGTGTATTAACCATCTAAAAAACTGTAGAGCTATCATTTTCTGTCTAATTCACTTTATCGCAATTTTCTCTCAGCTTAGCCCTTATCTTGAGCTGTTTTTTATTCTGCGCATTTTCTCCTCTGTTGCGTCGAAGGCTTTTTATTGCCTTTTACCGTTTCATTTCCAAAGGCTAATGGAAGCAATCCATGCCTTATGTTTCATTCATATTCACTCTCACATCGTGCTTGAAAGCATCTCGTACCCTCATGCAGTGGGCGAGGCTGGTGTGTAAGAAGGATATGGAAGAAAATCCCTTATTGATAGTAGGGTTTGGCACAGACTGTAGGGTTGGAGAAAGTTAAAAGCGGTTTGGCGTAAAATGCACCACCGGTTACGTTGCCAGAGGTTGATGCAATTTCGCTCGGCTCTCGCTGCGGAGAGAACGGGTTCGTTGGGTGGCTGACTGTTGAGGTATGCAACTACCCCGAAATGAGCGAATGAGTTTCCATCCGTCACTCATTGGGCTTCAACCAGATGCACACGATGCATACCGTTGAAACGGTTTCATCGGCTGGCATGCCGATCCAGTACATTGGGTGCGAAGCTGAGTTCTGAAGTGGTTTAAGCGAATTCCACGGTATGGTTAATGTTCAAGACGCAGAGATTTTATGAGAAACAAGAACCACACTCCCCATACACACAGTACACGTACCAACATTTAACCGCAAGCATTCGAATTGTACTTGAAAATCATACATCACATCAAATCGTTTATCCAAGGGAGGGAACAAGCTCCAGTTGCGTTATCATTACAAATGGAACTTCAACCTGTTCTCTCTAACTCGAGATGGAAGAATGAAGGTGTGGGAAGAATTAAAACATTCCAAACAGTTGTTGGGGAAATGAATATTCAACAAAAAGAAATCCCAATGTTCACTGGACTGGTTCCGTTCGAATCTGCTCTTGGACTCGATTCTACTCGAATGAATCTTGGCGTCAAACTTATGATGGGAGGTTTTAATTCCATTTAAATCCGAACTAGCCGTGTTTGCTAAACGTAACTAGTTTCGTTGGGCTGTGCTCCACAAGGTCGGACAACTATCGCTCGTCAACTCGTTGCCAACAGGGAACCAGTACCGACACCTTGAGCCCTCGAACTACGCCCCAAGTGAAAGTGACTTCGTTTTAAACGATCGCTAGGCAAATCTCGGCAATCTCTCGAGTCACAGTCCAGTGCGTGCGTAGGAGTTAACAGAAAAAACTTTTAGCGTGATACCGATCGAAAAGTAAATGGTAAGAAGGAACTGGTTTGTGTAAGTATTTTTTCTCCACTCGCTGTTTGAGTCGGCAGAAATGTGTATCAGGGAACCAGTTTTGTACGTTGGTCCATGTTAGCAGAGCTTACTTAGCCTATCTTGCGTAGGTGAGCAGTAACCTGAGGGTTTTATTTATTGCTTTTGGAAGCCTAAATTTACCTGGCACCAATGACCGCCTTGGCGGTTAACTACGCCATTCTGTTGGAACCGGGTGATTTATTGCTTCGCTTCTAACGAACACAAGAGGCTTTTATCAATCGCTGTCCACTCCGCAACATGTTGCAGCATTATTCGATTGTATTTGATTCAAAATGTTTGCCAAAGCCGCTTCCTTCGCACGAATTTAATTCTTCCTTCCTTGTCGACTTTCTGCAGCGCTTTTTGGGACCGTCGAGCTGTTTGGTGGAAGCGAAACTCGTAACCTAATAGATGCCCTTCTCCCGGCCGTAACCATACTTACGGCCAGCATGACAGCAGCTGTCAGTCAAAGCCGAACACAGCACGGCAACACTCTCACTCCGGAAGAATTTTCCTACGCGGGCGATGATGCTGATGATGATGGAGATGGAAATGATTGAATTATAAAGCTACAGCAACCTCTGAGTGACAGTAAACCGTGACGCGCACGCACGGAACAACGTCATCGTAGTGTTCCTTCCGTGGGACACTAGCTCACTATTCTGCATGTGTCGGTTCGGCCAACCAGCAGGGAGAGTGTGACACCCCCGGCACAGGAAACCCGGCACTCTTGACCATTTGCCATTCTAGGCTAACCGTTTTCCATCAGGGTTTTTCCCACGCCCCGTTGTGTTGTCAATCAAAGCGTGGCGAAATGACTGGCGCACACGTCGGTTCTATTGTGACGCTTGCCCAAACAGTCACGCCGTAGTAGTCGTGGGCGTAAAGCAATGGTGGCACAGGAAACACCATCCGTAGCGCAAGCCTGCTAGAGCTACAAAATGGCAGCCAGGGGCCATTTTGACAATCTAATTAACACCGTCCGATTCGGCGGGCTTTAATTTCCCGTTTAGCGTTGTTTGATCTTGGGAACAGTCCCGGACAATCCTGCCCGTCCAGCATCACCCCTTAACTTCCTCCTCTCCTCTTTTAAACAGAGTTATTCCGGCGTGGAATGTAAACAGTATTGGCTGTATCAATTTAAATTATAATCCTAATTCCCATCCCCACCGGACTGCTATAATCCCGTGATCGATTATTCATTTGCGATGCAACGAGGCAGCACAGTATCGTACATCGGCTTCCGGTGATGTTTAAGGCACCTTAAGGTTCGAAGATGACCCTTCTGCATTACCTTTTTTTTATTCGTTGGTATAATTATTCGTCTAAAAGAATCACTGAAGGTAAAAGATACAACTCGAAACCACGAACAACTTCTCAAAATTGTCTTCCTTGCAATGCAATGTTAATGTTTACCCTTTATCTGGCATGAATGTACGTGACACAGCTTTGAAAGCGCTTTCATTTCCTTTCTGTGCCCCACATTCTACCGGCCCCTGACTCACGTCTTGCTTCTTCGTGTTTGCGCTTCATTCAGCCATGCTGCTTAAGTGTATCAATCATGTTCCACTCGTTACCGTAATCGGGATTTCACAGGCTCAATGTTCAACAGCATGCGCGCTTACATTATTATTGGAAATTTCCTGCAACGATCGCTTTTACAGATTGACCCTTTCACTTGCTCCACTTGGTTTCTGCCGCCTCTCGTTCGGTGGAGTTTTCCATTGAACGCAAATGTACATCCGTGCAACGCTGACGGAAGCCCTATAGGGAATCTGATTGATTTCCTCGTTTGTTCTTTATTTTCAATTACTTTTTCATCGTATGCTGTGTGCCGTTTTAAATTTATTTATTCAATTTTTCGCGCCTTTGAGAAAGGATTAATTTATTTCACGTTTTGATTTATTTTGCTTTCTTTTATATTTGCAGGTAAGTACCTTTCACCATCACAAACACCCTACAACGAGTATTCTCAGCCTACTCAAGGAATCCGTGCAAGTAAGTAACAGTATCCCGATTGCCTGATTCCCTCTTCCCCTTGACTAATTGATCCCCAATGGTTCCCAAGAGCGAAACCCCTACTCCTACAACTCCTACCCCGAAACTCCTACAGTTCCCGGTTTCATCACTCCTTGGCCCCGAGGCATGGAATATGTTTAAACGAAGGCGAACAAAGTTAGTTCGAACACATTTTCGAACAGAAGATTTATTCTTTTAAACGGAGCAGAACTTCAACCCTATTCTAAATTCTTTTCTGTTTTCCGTCGAATCTGTTTTCTTCCTTCTTCCGGTTCCATGGTCGGTGCAAGCTTTGCTCAAAAATCGAAATTTTTTCGATTAAAGATTAATCACCGATCCATAAACTGATCCCGAGCCATGCTGAGTTCAAGTGTGGCCTCTGCTTCCCCACTGTGGTGGTTTCCCATCCCCCACATCTCGGCCGAGCGAGGAGCAGAAAACTTACTTACTTGTTTTCGCTATCCGCCCGGAAGTGAGCGTAACTGACGCTCGAGATCTTCTAATGCAACCGAGTGGAAAAGTTGGAAAAGTTAAAATACTCTTCAGTTTTTGTTCTTTCGTCCTCCCTGACGCCCTTGGCAATTCCCGCTCCCTTTTCGGCTAGAAAACGAGCCTCTCCTGGATCTGCAATCCAGTTGGCTAACGACCGATTAAGATGGAAGGCAAAGACGTATCGATATTTCCTAGCGAGCTGTTGTCATATGTGAAACTGTTCATTTCCAGTGCAGTTGCTTCAGTCATTCCCTCTTACCGTCTCTTTCGTTGGGCTGGTGAACTAATCTTTTCATCTTAAGCAGTTTTCATAGTTTAGAGTTGAGTTTGTGGTTCGTTCTCGGGTTCTTGTGATTGGTTGAGGTGCAGATCGTAAGTGTCGAATCAGTCTAGTTGCGTTGAATGAATTCTGGTTCAATCGCAAAGGTTGAAGTAGTTTTGCACACGTGTGACGGATAATTCTTTCCAATACTTTCTCGATTGGCATTGAATGTCCGAAAAGTCCCTGAATCGAAAGGATTCGTGGAATTAAATGAAGGGTTTCGACGAAAAGGATAAGGAATTTACTGAAAAATAACATATTTTAACTCTAATGTGACACCATTAGTTTCTTCTTCTACGCCTTACGGTTGGATCCTTGTCACTCGAAGAGGAAATAAAAGCTATACTTTTATTTAAGGTAAAATTAACGATCATTATCGCCGAACGGTCACACAGCTGCGGAATTCACTTCCCCATTTGCAATATGTAACTGATAGTTCGATCGGGCGTCAATTTGCTCGCACAAAGTTTTTAAATGGGAAAACTTTATCCATCCAGCGAGCTCAGATATGAAGCGCCGCTCATATGCCAACTTGTCCTCTCGTGCGACGATACGTTCGAATGTAGAGGCCATTAAATTGCGAGAGCCTTACAGGTCCTTCGATTGGGCACTTCCTCGGCGAGGGCATTTTTGAAGGACCGAGCGAGAAAGTTTTTTGACCGATTCGTTTCAATCAACCTATCCATCGTCTTCTCCGTTCATAACTTTCCTTCGACTTGCAATCGTTCACTTTGAGTGACTGTATTTGGCCGCCATGTTTGCACCAACACAGTTCTCTTTTTCGCTGGAGTTGGAACGAATTCATGCGCGTTTGGTTGGATCGGACTTCCGTCGAAAACTTCTAAATTTCGAGCTCCATTTCGTCTGATCATTAACGACCACTTGGTGACATCTTGTAGATGCGTCCAGCAGAAGATCTGCACAGCCAAACCCCCCCCCCCCCCACGGGCTTTCGTTTTTCGAGGGCCTTCCTTTCCTTGGCTTTGAAGAACGTTCGAGTGGTTTAAACAGAGGGAAAAAAGTGATATTCTTATCGATATATTTATAATCCCCTCCCGGGAGTGAAGAAATTTGATTAGTGGTTTTCTCCTGCTTGGGAGTATTTTTTCTTCCCTAACATACATTTCCTCTGGGAAAATACGACGGAAAATGTGTTGTTGGTCATAAAAGAGAGACAGAGAAAGAATGAGAGTAGCTTATAATGAAGCGAAACAGAGACGGCTGAGTGTAGGCCAAATTGAATGATCGAAATATATTGAATAAACCCTCCTTGTGCCCTCCAAACATCGGGCCGCGCGGAAAAAAAATACCGAACAGAAAAAGCCCTCGGACAAGCTTCTCCATTTACCAGCGAAGCTCTCAACGATGAGCTGTGGTTAGGTTTTTTATTCCCCGGCAAGCGATAACAAAATGCCCAATCAGATGCCACCATCTCGCCCGGTCGACGACCACATGCCGGAGCTGGTTTTATTATTGATTTTCAAGACCAACTCCAGCCACACACCCAGGCCCTTCGAGCCGACTCCATGGCAGATGATGAAAGATTATCTCCCACGGCGGCGGCGATGGGACCGTATTCGGGAGCCTCATTTCGGGTCCTTATTGTTTCCGCTGCGTGCCCATGTATCACTGGGAGATCGCATTGAACGGCCACGTTGCTCCCTAGAGGTCCCTCCGTGGTTGGATAGGAGCGGAACGCATAAAAAAGCATCCATCTCGTAATAAATAACACTCTTATTGGCTTTTCGATAGCGAACGACGAACCGATGATCCGTATCGAAACAAATCCATAACCATCAACATCATCGTCGTCGTCATCGTTGTTGGCTGATGTTTTGTTTGGGTTTTTTTCCTGCTGCCCGAACACTGAAAACCACTGACCGGAGCGGTGTGATAAATATGATGGATTTGGTCCGACGGTTTATATTGCCGAAATCGGAACGATGATAGCGGAATTATGCCGCCATATCGGAAAACGATCCAGCGGAGCACATCAGAGCGCTTCGTCAGACAAACGGTGTCTGCGGCCGCCTCTGTGCAATCATGTGTCCGTCTGCGGGGTTTTACATTATTTTAGCACCACAACATTCGAATGATAACCAACACGATAACCAACCAACACAAGAGCTTCTTCAACTTGAACAAACGTTACTGTTTTAATTTCTCTGTGAGCAAAAGACCGAAAAAAAGCTCCCATTCCTGGTTCATACATTTACGTATTCCATTTTCTCATTTGCAAAATTATAGTTTTACTCGATGTGCTTCTTTCTCGATGCTTCTTTCCTCGGATACCAGAAAGCTGCGATATTCATATCCTCCTTCACTGCCATCTCGTAATCGTGTAATTCCCTACGAAACCGACTGCTTTGGAAGACATGCCTTCCGACATGAGCTACAGGAAAGCTCATACATTCGGCACTAAATTAAATCTGCCCATCAGCAGGTTGCGTTCGGCTCGCTGTAAGTCTTCGTTTGCATAGTTGCCATTTCTCTACCACACCCGGGAGCGGCGGCTGCTTCAAAGCATGTTTAAAATTCCTCCAAGCCCCAAACTCATCACTCCCGAACACGACGTCCGAGCCTCCCTAATCGATGCCGGCAATGGAGGAGAAAACAGTCCCATCACCGTCGCCTACTGCGCTGGTGGGGTGAAGGGCTCCACTAGTGGAAACGCAGGGGGGCAAATTTTACTTCCGGTGAAACCCCGGCTGCCTGCAGAGGCAGCTGGAGGTTTCCGTGGGAATGCCAACGGGTAGGACACGCTATGCAATAGGAATGCTGTCGAATCCCATTTCGGAGAAGGGCTTCGGTGGTGCAGCTGCGGCATCTGGGAACATTCTTCTTAAGCCAAGTCGTCAGGTATGCAGTTAAAGGCAGCGGTTGGCCTTTTTTTGCTGTTGTTGTGCCATCTGACCGTACCCTTCCGGTGTGTCCTTCTGTCGAAGATGTACTTTCGTTCTGCCGGTCCGGGGGACCTATGTATCCGAACCGGTTGACACATCGTCCCTCCTTCACGAGGACGTTATTATAACAGGAAGGATTGGAACGAGCTTTTACAGGTGGAAGAGCGACTCGAAATAATTCAACATATCGCAACAACTATCCCACGTTCGGCCCCAAGCCGCATCCCTTTCGGTGGCGTTTGTTCGCTTCTCCTGCTTGCAATTCAATTACCCAGAGAGGGGGGAACGGCGGGTAGGTGTCCTGCGGATGGAGCGGAAATGTCTCAGCGTGTATTATTGAATATTTCATTGGTTTATTCTGGGCATCGCTTCGAAACGTTTCTGCCGGTGGATGTGGATGCTACGGGAGAACAAACCCTGTGTGGCAAATCGTCCTTGACGTCGTCCTGTTTCCTTACTCTCTTGTGCTGGAACCGAGTAGATAGTCCGGCGTGGGATTTACTTTGGTTCAGCTGTCGAGGAATAGCTTTGTGTCTGAGAAATCTGTTCCGGAACAGGGTTACCGTTTGGTGTCCCGGAGCGCCAGGGAACGACAGTGTGCAGGGCAACAATCAAACCTGCCGGAAAGTTCCCACAAGGATATGTTCTTGGTACCGGGGGGCAAATTCAAGAGACGAACAGGACCGTTTTCACGTAGTTTGGTTCAACGTTCTGCTACCGATCGTTACGGTGAAATGAAGGGCGTAATTGATAACAGGACAATTGGCTTTCTTCGTTACATGCAATTGTTGTTATTGTCGTGGCACCACTCCGTGACTTAACGCTTGCGAATTTTCTTCAAAACAGATATTTGAAAAAGCCCGGTTGCTGCACTTCAGAAGTGTTGTGAACTACATTCAATGTAAAATTAATCCTTCAGTTGTGCACACCCTTTACTCATAAGCCCATAATCCCCATGATCGATGTAGCACGGCACTGTTATTGACTGGGGCGGATGTGACATGTTTTTCTGCGAAAACATCTAAACGTGACAGCACATTAATTTGTGTGATCGTCCGTTTCGTTTAACTGACACTATTATTCGGCTGCATTCACGGCAAATGAACTGAAAAAAATGAATGAAATTTTATAATTGCTTTTTTGAATAAAGAAGCAAAGAAGGGAACGCACGAAACGGCATCAAAACAAACAGCCAGAGCCCGCCCGAAATGCATTGAACTGTTATTAAAATGATTAATTTCACGTTTCAAGTGGATGGACGATTTTCCATCGGCGCAAAAACGAACGGAGCGTTTTGCAACATTTTTCTAAATTATTCCGTAATTACTCATCGCTGCACTCGAACCGGCGGCTTCCACTGGCCGTCGCTTTCTCCCTCGCTCTTCGTCTTCGACCCGCCAAAGTTGGGATTTCCAACGTTTTCCCAACACTCGCCGTCGGAGCTGCTGACATGCTTCAACACGCACGGCACAGCTGAACCGGGTTCGCAAGAAGCGTAAACATTCGTACAGCGCACGCCGGTGATGCTTGCGTAAGCGACGCACGACGGCGACGACGACGACGACGACGCCACTAAACGTATGATAACACCGCGCACGACAATCAACAGAGCGTCAGCGTCATCGCACCATCATCGTCATCACTGACCGGTGGCTAATTAGTGTAAAACTTGTGCCCAGGACAGGAATGCTACCGGCACCACTGCACCGTGACCATTTCGGGGCGGAATGTCGCGTACGATTAATCATTTTCTCGGCCAACACCGTTTTCCACGCTCGGGGGACGCCTGGTCGCTCGTGTTGAGCTGACGAAAGAATGATGGAGACGCCTGGTGGTTGACGAAGATCAACTGGTTCCCGGGGTGGAAAACTGTGCGCAAAAAGTGTGCCAACCGGGAGGGTGTGGAGTGCGGGATGAATGTTTTGATCTCGAAGCTATCTTAGAACTGCTGGAACTAGGCACGACGAAACACATGCCATCGACTAATGAAAGTGCTGAGTGAAATTCAGCCCTAGGAAACATGTGCGCAGCAAGCGGAATCAATTCGGGCGATGATGGATACATTCGAATAGGGTCGTACAAATTTTCCGTAGTGTCTTTATGCAGATTTAAGGAGAATTTTTTATCAAACTTTTAGAAAAATGCATGTCTTTACCCGTAACCAGAAGATTTTCCCAGCCAGTCCGATGTCAGCCCCGAGGCAAGTCTTTGTTATCGAATAATCAAATTATGTTGGCATATCTGAAGGGCACAGGAAGCGTATATTTATCTACTTCCGCAGCGTTCCACGTCAAACAGAAAGTGTTAAAAATCCCGCTCTCGAAAAGGCGTTCCTTTTTTTGCTTTTAAAATTTGCTCGAATCTCCAGGGCGAATGTTTTTCTTTCATTAACCAAAAGTAAACAACAAACTCCCATGCTGCGGTCCGTCAGAAAGATGACAAATGAAGAGTTGAAATGAAACCGACGGTTGCGGAGAATAGCAACTTTCGAAGGTACGTTTCTGTGTGGCCCTCAGTTTCCCCCGTGGACATACCAGCCATCCGGCCCTTCCTTTGAACGCAGAAGGGCAAATTTGTAATCGAGCATAATTAATCTTTTCCGCAAAGAAACGTGCGTGGTGTGAAAAGTGCCATCTCCGCGACGATTATCGTTTTCTCGAGCCGGAGCCGATGCCATCTTCTACCATCGTCTCTTCCGTCAGCTGGCGACATTGTTGCAAAATTTCCACTTGACAATTTTGCCTCATTTTCTCCCTGTTTCCCTGGACCACCGTCGATTTTCCGTCCCTTCAGCGGCGGTAGCTGACGCTGGCAGTAAGCCGTTTCGACGTTTTGCTACGCCTCGGTGACAATTAATCAAATCAAGCACACAGAGTAGAACGGCCTAGGATTGCAACTCGCGGATTGTGTTGGGGGTCTTACTTTGTCACGTAACTGACATCGGCTGATGTAGGTAGCGATGCTGGGAATATCCTTCAGATACATAATGCAATCCAGAAGGGAATGAACGCCGTGGGAGAGAGAGAGAAATTTCGTGAAGGTGACGGTTGTGTGACGCCGTATGTCTTTCGTAAATGTTAAAGTGTTTCTCGTCCGTCACATTGACAGCTCTTTTCATTAGACCAGAGAGGTTTTCTAATTTGCAAGTCACAGTTTAGTTATCATTACTGCAAAACATCTTTTGTTTTTTTATAAAATTATTCTAAGACACATAGATATTGGCATCTATTTCAAGTCATATACTTTGCATTTTTCGATTTCATCATTGTCGAAAAGTTTCTAACACTCCACTAGTTGTTTCTGACTGCCAACTCAATGGAGGCCCCCAATCGATTGGCATCTTCCCAGTGCAACATAGCGCAACTCCATTGTTTGACTGTTGTGTGAAGCTTCACTCGCCTGCACGTTGTTGGTGGCACCAACACCCAAAAGCCACTAAACGCCACTAGCGTACAAGCGCACCGTTCGCTCCCAGCAACTAAGGTTGTTAAAATGGAAATTCAATTAAATGTCCAACCACGTGCACATGATGGGAGGAGGAACTGCCCCGAATCCTGTACCCCGGAGGAGGGTACCACCCCCGGTTGAAATATATTGGCACTTTTTTGGCCCGTTGCAATCCTCCAAGCGTGACACTTCACTGTCGGCTCGTTTGCTCTTCCCAAAGTCGGGACATTTTCAAACTCTCTCTCTCTTTGTTGCTCTTGCTCGGATTGTTCTCTTCTCCTTCGGGGTACGTTTCATCACGAGCAATTCAATATAATCCTAAAATGTACGAATGGATGTACCTTGTTGAATGACCGTAGAAGCAACTGAATAAACTATGGCCATTTCCACCACCACCACTCACCGCAAACCCAATCCGATTTTCGTATCTCACCTAGGAGCCGTGGTAGTTAGTTGTGCAAATTAACGACATACAGAGCGAAGTGAAGTTAAGGGTAGAGAAAGAGAGTGTTAGCCCTGAAATGTTCCCTCTCGTTTAAATAAATAAACTTGCCCAGCTGAACGTATCTAATGATTAAGATTTAACTTGAGTATATAATCATAGCGTATCGTTTGTGCAATTATATCTCTGGTAGAATTGGTTTAATAACAATATTCAAATGGTTGACTTCCCAAACATATGATGATATCTAACCTGGAAGTTCTGATATCCTTTGCCATAAATCTGATTAGACAACTGGATGTTTTGCTGAGCTTTGCTAATTCGTTAAACACTTCGATTGCCGATCGATATAACTCGATTCCGAAAACCATCGAGCATAAAATTTGCACTTGTCCTAGGGTCAAAAGTTCTTCGGCATTTTTCGCCAGCGACACTACTGCCGTCTGGTGAGCAATATCTGTCACCGGCTGTCTGTGTCAACAATACAGCTCGAAATAACAAAAAAATGCTTTGGTTCGAGCAGGGAAAGTCCCTTAGGACTTCCCAGACTGTCTAGGGAAAGTTTTGGATTCAATTTCAAAAGTCAAAAAGCCTCCGAAACACGTGCTTGTGAACAGAATCCTTGACGGAAAGTTAGTTACCATGCCTGCACAATGTGGCGTATGACCTTTTTTGAAGGATTACGAGGGGGTGAGGCAACATTTTGTTGCTTTCAAAAGGCCCCGAACATTGCTCTCCACTTACGATCAGTTTCCGCTTTCCTCTACCGGCGGATAGAAACATTCCGTAGCTATTTTTTATCTAAGAAAAGTTCCTGTTCGGTTTCGTGTGCCTATGCCTTAACTAACTCTTCCCTTAACCCTTTTCGGGTCACCAGAGGGATGATAGCTCGGGATAAAGTATTATCGAAGCCTTTCCGTTCACTCATGTTTGTTCCATTCTTTACCTCTCCAAAGGACATTCCTCCCGTTCGAAGCCCACTCCGTGCAGAATAATTCAATCAAACGTCCAAAGAGCGACTGTTTTTCTATTGCGTGCAAGGTGGTTTTGTCTTCTTTTACCACCATTCATGTCGAAGCACATATGAATATCGCATTTGTACGAGTGTTTCGCAATCAACAGAAAGAAATTCGATTTCTATTCCACACTTGTTGGTTCTATTCATTTCGGACTATTTTGGGTTTTCCCGCCGCCTGTCCGGAGGGTACTGGGGCATCGTTTAGACTTTTTCTTGGCTTGGGAAAGCACTAAACATTGCGAGCGATGTATTCCATAATTTAGGAGGAACACTGCACATTGTTGCTCCGAATTTGCCAAAGTTTTTCTAACGTTGGATTGTATTTGCAAATCAGTGGAAACATAAATAGTTAAAAACATGCATTTTTTCTACGTTAATAATTTCCTGAATATCAACGGAGGAGAAAAACACTCTACTCGGGAAGGCTTTTGTGTAGTCCTAGGTCGTAGCATCAATATTCAATTTCATTTTGATTTTCCCCTTTTTTAGTAAGAGATCTTGAGCGAAACAAAAGAACTCCCTGCGTAGCTGCTAGCGTGTCGAGAACAGTTGTTTTGCTACCAACAATGTGCCTCCCTTTGGCTACCCGGTAATCCGTTTCGCAACTTCACCCACGTTCCAGGAATGGTTATATTTGTATGAAAACATAACTTTTCAGGCGCAGATGCAGGCGCGAAAGCGAAAAAAAACACAACAAAATGAAAAAATAAACACTCCAATCAACCTTTCCCATCCGAATGCTACGCATCGTGGAAAACATAGTAAGGGGACCCTTTTGCCCGAAGCGCCCCTGTACACTGTCCACGATCGACCGTCGCTCCTCTCCTTCCCGCGTGGTGAAACGACGAGAAGAAAAGAAGAATTGCTTACATCCCAGGATAGCTCGGTAGCTTATTTACTCCGTGTTTAGATTGTGGATGGTTTTGTTTTCGGTTATGTGATGAACACAACAAACATATGCGGTCGAGCTGAGCGGAAAAAATCTCACTCCAGTGCTCTGATGCGTGTTTGCCTTCTGTTATATAATATTTCCACAAATATTTTCACTTGTGGTTTTTTATACTTATGGCAGACGTTAATGTATACATGTAGTTTCTGTATACACAGCTACATAACCGACGTAATTGTCTTAATACTGTACCATCGGAGCTTGAGAAAATTGATACCAAATACCAAGGGAAGGAATGTTAGCGAATGTAATGGTAGAGTTTCTGTTTTAGTGATGTTGTCCCCCTCAAAAACGTGTGAGTTAAATTTTCCTACATTTGACTCCTATCAGTCAGCAGAACATAAAGTTGTGTTCCAAGAAGTCTTCGAAAGTAAGTGGGTCAGGTTGTTGACTACTGCCTCTGCTCGCAAAGGTATGCGTTAAGAACGACATTAATGGAGGGGCGGGTTGCTTCTAATGGGTGGATGAAGAGAGAGAGAGAGAGAGAGAGAGAGAGAGAGCGAGAGAGAGAGAGAGAGAGGTAATCAACTTCCCAGTAGGAGATCGCAACGTTGCAACAAAGCAAACGCACTTCCGCCCACTTTGAATGGGAGAGGGTTCGTTTCGTCATCTGTAACTTTTCCATTTCCCGCGAGTCACCAGCCAGCTAACCGTGCGCGTGGAGTGAAGATCCCCGGTGTCAGTTTTATGCTGTTTTATGTTAATGTATGTCAATGCCTCCTAGTGCTCGACAATCGTTGCCTTGAGGGCGAGGGTGGTTTTTCACCCAATTTGGCCGGATCTATTCTCCCGAAGGCATGGAGACACGCCCGCGGTTGCATACTTGCGACAAAAAGGAACTACTTAAACCATTGCAATTTGTTCGTTTGTCGTGTTTTTTTTGTACCTCTGCTGCTAGTGGTTTATTCTAGCTTGAGCAGAAGCTTTTGATGATAATGATAATGGAGATATGTCCTCTTTGAAGGGGCGTATGGGGCGGAATTTCGTGCAGGATAACAGCATTGCTTTTAGGCTGGAAATAATCTGAAGGAAAATAAACAGGGCATATTTGAAGGTGACTTCGTTTAAGAGCCCAAGACCAGGACGATGTGGCGTCGGGTATCATTTGCAAAAACGGGAAGAGGAAAGATTCGGTTACATGCACGATTGAATGGGATGCGAAGGAAAGTAGGTCAACTAGGGTCTCTTTCTTATTGTATTTCTTGACTTAAACAATTAATTTTATTGATAGAAAGCCTCCGATACGAATGCAACATGTTTGCGAAACTCCCCTTCCAATACCAACAACACGACTCAAAGTTATTTTGATGGATTAACATGTTTTTTTGCGATAGAAATAACCTAGGGTTTTCCATGTGGAAATATGTATGTTTTGTTTTTTTTTTTTTTTGAGACCATACTTCTATATCTCTTCTATGCCCTACCTCGGTGCAAGAAGTGAAATATGATCCACATATACCGAGGCAATGAAACACTCGCGATGGCAAATTTGCATCCATCATAACCATCATCAACCAAGCAACTGAACCAATCCGACAACGACGGATGCTGCCTCCACGGGCACACTCTTCTCCCCCACCTCCATTCCCATCCCCACAGAGCTCGCATTTCCATCCATCTCACTTAGCGAACGATACGAGCGAATGGCAAAGTTTAATTCATAATTCATTCTGCGACATGTTTATTTATATGAATTTAATCTGATGAACCCAACGGCGTTGTTGCGTGTAGCAGCGAAATGCACCACCCGGTCGCGTACTTGCGAACCCCGAAGGTCCCGCCGGGACCAAACCATGAAAAAGAGGTGATTATTAAAACCGGCGAAAACAGCACAGAACGCAAACCGTTCTACGGAAACGTGAACATATATTTTATTCTGATTTATGGACATTATCTGACGGATTATGATGTCGTTTTAATTCATCGACAAACCAACTACTCTCTCTCTCCCCTCTCCCTCCCCTCTCTTTCTCTTGGGTCCTGCTGAACAGTCGGTGGAAAAAGTTGTGAAAGATACTTTCACCACTTTATTGATGGAGGGTCGGCTGGGTTAAGCCATGTGTTCCGTGTTCGTTTGTGCTGGATGGATGCTAATCTCAAGAGAGTGCTGCCCTTTTCCGTATTACCAGTGATTTGATTTCTTATTGTTCACTCCTTGATGGGAAGTGAAAACTGTTCAGATTTTCCTTAGATTAAACATTCGACGCAATGAGTTTTTTTCCCTTATATCATGAACCGGGGAAATAATGCAGCATGGAATGTCAAGGGGGACATGGCATGTCGAAGTATTACAGGTAATCTTACGGGATTGCGCATAAAGTGGTATACTTTGGACAAACTTTAACTCTGGAATTTCTGGGAGAGCGCCCCTTCTTAGCTGTAACAGTTCAGTTGCCAACGACGAGGGTCAACGGTGGGACAATTTTCTGGAAAACTTTGATCCGAAATACTTTACAAAAATGTACAATTTGTTGGCGCGAAGAAAAAAATTGTCTGAAATTCCAGCGGAGACGTTTCGTATAAAAAAACTGGTTCTCCTAGGATGGAGTGGAAGTTTTCGTTAAAAAAGGTAATACTGTAATAAAGTTAGTAACGGCTACACACTGTTTTGGAAAGCTTTCGCGTGCTCTTTTTTTTTTTTTTTGGTGTTTGGGCTGCTCACAATCCGTGACATTACGGTCCGGACAAGGGGTGTGCACAAATTTGACATTTCATTGTCGCGAAGAATGTGCGCCCACCGACCCAGGAGAAAAATCGTGACCAGAGGAGGGAGAGTTTACGTCGAGCCAAAATCCGTCCGACTTCAGAGCAGCAACTTTACTGCTTTCTTTTCTGCCGTTCGAACTTTCTCCCCGAGAGCTCAACAAACCGGCAGGGGTTATCATGCTTTACGACTGTTTTATCAAGCCCATCTTGAAGCCTAACTTCAAGGTAGTTTATCTTCCATTTTTCTTCCCCCCGTCCACGATGTCGTGCAAGTCTGTTTGCTGCGCCAGATTTTACGCAAATTTAATGCTCGCTCCCCGCAAACGGAGGATTATCGCGTACCGGAAGTTTCCATCCCTCTCCCTTCGGGACCTTATTAACATGTTTTGATCCGTAAATCCGCCAGGCATTATAAGTCTGACGGCGAAGGGCCGCAGGAGTCGTGTGCGACCGAAATGGTATTCTGCAAATTTCTTTGTCCCCTAATGCTACGACAGGAATTAGTCTTCCTTAGCTTTCTACTTCGCTGCGCCAAGCACTCGTCCTAACACACCCACTAGACGTATTTTGCGTACTTTATTTTTAAGTTTTTTTTTCCTCTCATGTTCACTAGAAGCACGTTTGCCAAAAAATTGGGCGGTGCAAAACTCTCTCGTCAAAGGCGAATCAGAGGCCAGAATGCAAGTGCCACTTGTGCCGGTGGAAATTTGGCAAACTTTCCCGCACATATTTCATCCACACAAAAACAGGACACGGATAGATTGACGTCTTAATGGTTTCGGGGAGGAGACATCGAAAGTGGCATCATAGAAAATTAATTGTGCATTTCACAGCACGCTTCCCAACCGGTCGTCCATTGGTTCAAACTATGCAATGGTGTGTTAACATACTATTGCCAGCGACATCTTGAATCCAATCCCCATCTGGCAAACCGTTTCAACAAAACACATGAATGGGAGGAGAATTTAAATCTGCCAGGAAAATGGTCGAACTGTACGACACCACATTTAGTTGTTGTTGAACAAAATGATGAATCTTATCACTCAGCTGATGTTTGTTTCAACTAGAACCATAATGTTCAAGTGGTGCTATCTTTTATCCGACTTAGTTAGGGAACCGACTCGATCATATCTTTAGTACCAACTTTTCCGCTTCTCGTTCAATAATTAATAGCTTCTAATTGTTTGTGTACGTGATTCTTTGCAAGTTTCACAGATTCCGCTGATTTCGGACCGCGACCAGAAACCACAATTTATCACCCACCGCTGCTGGGAAACTGTTACAGCCAAATCCAAATAATTGCAAAACGCCGATAGAAAAATGGCACAGCCCAGCGCCGGGCAAGCATCGGAAAACTGGTTTAGTTTCAACTACCGACGCTGGCTGGTTGGCTGGGGCAGAAAGAGTCTGAGAAAGAGGGCAGATAAAATAATCAACCGGAAGCGAACAACACTCTACCAAACCATGCTCAACTGCCTCTTGCTTGCTCCGGCTTTTGCCTTTCCAGCTTCGTTTCACCCTCACCCGACCGAATGGGTCGCTGTGTTTTATCTCCGGCGGTCAACCAATTAATAACACGTTGTACGGCTGAAGTTTGGCGCTTTAAATTAAAAGCTCCGGGTTTCCGGTAGCAGCGCTAGATATTGGAGAACGCCGTGGGGGTGCGAAGCGCGAATAATGTCGGCACAATGTTCAAGTCCGTGGCCGCGGGGAAAACAGGCAAAAACCGTTCGCAGGGTAGGGGGATTTTGTTCAGAAAATAAATTTTCTAGCCAACGACCGGAAATGTGACCGGCGGGGGAGCGCGAACGGTTAGATTCGGCCGTAAAACGCCCGGAAGCGAGTCGCCCTGGGAAATTGTCCTTCCTCCCGCTGGGAGTGAAATGCGGGCAAACACAATGCGAAAGCCGCATGCGACAGCGGCGGAAGTCGGAACAACAAATTGTCCTAACTGTTGGTTGCAGTTACAGTTTTATATTCATGTCCTTACCATGCGCGGATTTGCCACGGGATGTACCTCGAGTCCTGTGGCCATGGAGAATGCATGCCGCATACAGGGCGTGGAATGTTGGTATGTGAAATACAATGGTGTTCTTTTATACAAAATTCCACATTCAGCGCGACCAAGATTTCAGTGTTTGCTGCAATACTTTTTAACACATATTGACAGACAGGAAACACTGTCACAAAAAAGGAGACTTTAATAGATTCAACCATTGGTCATCATTTCACTCGGCTCTGAAAATTTTCCTATTCCCCCTTAAGACCGAAGAGTACACAACTTACTTGTAACATTTACTAATTTCCATCGCCAGTAGGTCATAACCACTAACATCCTGCTCCATTGAAAATCCGTATACCCGTGCTAGTTCGTATGTCATATGGTCGTTGAAGAGAGACCCGAAGAGAACAGGCCAGCTTTTACACCGTACATTACAGACGTTCCTTTCAACGGTACGATTTCCCACGTAAATAAAAACGACAAACCGACATGTGTAACACATGTGTGTCATGGTTTCGGGCCGGCGTGCGATGCACATTGTCTTTGGCTTACGGGGGGAGCTTTACTTTCATTAGCACACCCTTCTGTATGGCCCAAGCCCGGAAAAGCGTTTACACGGGTTTCGTCATATTGGCCCCACGGGATTGCAAGCACACATACGCAACCAACACTGAACAAATTCAAACGTTAAACGGCGTCCCGTCGTTTGCTAAATTCTCTCTCGGGCAGTTGTAGCCTGCAGAAGAAACAACAGAAGCGCATCTGAAAGAGAAGGGATGCTTTAAGACGCGGAACCTAACATGCTCGAAATAAAAATATTACCTTGTCGTGCCACGATGCTATCTGGGAAACAAGTGGCGTTCAACTTCTCGCAAACGATCGTATTATGCATCGACGCGTTTGCTTGTTTAGCGCATTGATGAAGGAGCCCTACTTATCCGCGTGTGCATCAGCGTGTCCCTTGCTTTCGTTACACATACTTGTTCCTCCTGCTGGTGGGATGAAGCCAACATGCTTCATCCTCTGGCAAACTGTTGCAACGAACGTGATGTTGGCTGCAGCGAATGAAAAATGCAACAAGATATTTCACGACGGCGTTTTTCGACGAAAGAGGGATAAAAAACGTGAGCAAGAACGTGATTTTCCCATGCTTAAGCGTTTTGAAAGTCGTTTACTAATGTCCTTTCGCCGTCTTGCATCCTGGACGACTTGGATTCTTGCCACTCGTGCCACTCTTGTAAAAACCTTCGCTTTGCCGGGTGCCGCTGGAGGAATGGAGCATCAAGTGTAGTGTTGGTTGGTGGGACGATTCCTTGAAGCACCCTCGGATATTTCAGCACCAGCCCCTTCCATCTTCCCGCTTTCCTTGTGGAGAGCATATTTTTTGTTCGTTTGTTATGATGAGAAAGTAACGATATCATTTTGTATTTGCTCGGCGGTGCATGAAATTCGTCGTTGAGTGGTTTATGTAGAATACAACACCAAAAAGTAACGAAGAAAAGGCGTATTGAGCAGTTTGGTGATACGAAAAGATAACGAGGTATCACAATGCTTCAATTCTCATGCAACGTCAACACCAGCATAAAATGGGCGAATGCAATTTTCACATCAAACGAAACGAGAGGTCCTTGCTTCCCTTTTTCAAAGCACGGTGAATAACGTAGGACATTCTGTGTCATACAGTGCAACGGCTCGGAAAGCAATACGCAGAGAGAGAATCCTTTTAACGTGCATTCGCAACCGGTCGGTCGAAAGTAAGCGGATTACGTGCCAGATTCTGTTGGCGCTGTCCCCTTTTTTCACCGCAGCAACTCACTCAGACATACATAAATAGACTGCAAAGGATATATTTTCGTTCAGTTGTTTTACATTACTTCATTTAAAATTAATAGCGACCACCCTTATTTAAGTGGGTGTCTACCTTTTGGGGTTGTTGAGAGCAGTTGTGGTTATAAGTACATTCACTGCCAAACCTCCTTTCCAAGTTCCTACAAGGAAAACCACAAAAAAGGAAGAATGCAAACAGGACATCACGTACTGCACTCACCTTCTGTGGGCGGTGTTTCACAAAATAAACAAATTGTACCCCCAAATACGGGGCTCGCCAGTTTCTTCGGTAGCGGTCCATTTCATCAAGAAGTCCCGTGTACTTCGGAATTAGTTGTAAGCCCGATTTGTACCAGCATCGATCGGGTGGCCAAACGGGCGCAAGAGAGTGCATGATCTTTCAGCACAACATAAGCCATTATCACGGCGGACGTGTGTGGAATGGAATGGGAATGTGGTGAGAGATAAGTTCCAGCGGGAAATGGTTTCGGATGGAAACACGAGCTTTCGGAGCCCTGGAACGGTCTCTAAAGTGAACGAGTTTCTTGGCCGTTTTTCTCGCCGAGGTGTTCTTGTTCGGCGAGAGCAACTGCGCACTTGATGTGATGATTGCGGTGGATGGAAGTGTGTGACGACATCCCTGCAGCTCAAAACTTTCCACTTGCCCGGGGGTGTATGTGAAATTGATGTGCTTTCACCTCAAACTTTCCTCGAATGAGAAAAACTCAGAGCTCCTGCAATAAGGCCCGCTTCGAGAAGCAGTGGGAAAATTGGTGATATTTCGAACGTATTGCCTGGTGGAACATAAATGTTCCTTTCCGCTACTCGACATCTTTCGTTTCATTTTCCGAATGCTTCTAGTTAGATCTAATAAACAAAGTTCAAATTTCAAGCAATTTCGTTTATTTCCATCGCATGTGAACGGCCAGCACGGTGCGCTTGTCTAGTGACCATCCTGTCACTTTGTTTGCTATCACTTTCTTGTTGTACACCATGCACAACACGTGAACCACATAGCCAATCATGGCCGTCACCATTCTATTTCCCTTCCAACACTTCTACTCTCGGCGAGACTATTCGTAAATCGATTTGCATTCGCTTCGAATTCCCAATGGTAGCAGAAAAAGCCCGGCATGGAACACCCCACAACTGTTGCGAAGTGTGGGATGCGCTTCTGAAAGGATGATCCGAAAACTTGACGATTAGGTGAAACGAAATCTGTCTGTGTGTGACAACGGTGAAAATGGTGGGATATTTTATTTCGCACACACACTGCTGGGAAAGTAGGAACCCATTTCTCTGTTCCGCATAGAGATCACGGTGTGATGTTTCGGTTTGCTCCTGAAGAAAAAGGGAACCACTGAGTGTAGAAGAGACTCACTGCTGTTGGTGGTGAAACGGAAATAAATTGTTCACCTTCATCGACACGAACATTCGATGAAGTCAAAAATTGTTTCTGGTCCACAAATCGTGTTTGGAAAATTTCACTCCACTCCACGACCGGGCATGTTTCAAGAGGAGGACTCGAATGGTTTCCATTTTCCACGTAACGCTAGAAAGGATGTCAGCAGTAGAGAAGCGGAGAGAGAGAGAGGGACTGGCCGGACCAGAGTGTGCCCGATGCGTGAAAAACCACTCGAACCACTCGACAGTGAAATCAAACGCGTATCGCGGACTGAGATGGGTGACCTTTCGATTTTGGAGTCGCTTCGGTCGAACGGTCCGGGAGTATTTTGGGGCGCCCGACCGAGCAGCGGATGAAGTCGGAATGCAAACTCAAATGCAACAGTCCGAATGATTGATTGATGGATTGATTGATAAGCGTCCGCGGGACAGGGTATATTGTTTATCAAACGCCTGTTTTCCGAGGACTTAGCCCCGAACAGGAGAGCAATATTTGCCGAGTGCACTTTTGGCTGTTTTGGAGCGAGGTATTTACGAAGAGTGTTCTGTGTTTCGTCAGCCTGTGTTTCGTTGAGTGAACTTATGAAACAGCGTTCAGTTTAGTGCTGCACTGTTGAATTTCTACTTAAAACATAATGAAACTATTCGATTTTGTGGAACCAGCGCTTAGACGTAATAAATTGCTAGAAGAAGTCGACTGACAGAACCCAAACACCGCCCTCCATCCAGGGTGGGTGTCCTGCCAAAGGATTTAAACAAATGAACCGTTATAAACGACGGCGACCCGCTCCTAAATGCAGTGGGTGACCGATGTTTATCATGATTCAGTCCCCACCACCACCACTACCGAGAGAGAACTCCAGTCGAAGGACCATACTCGCACATCTGCTGCCAGGTTCTGCCAAACCACACAATTAACTATGGCTCATCCCTTCTCGGTTGCGTCTAATCGGAGATAAGACTAGGAAGGTATCGTGTTTCCTTGCTTTTTGTTTGTGTCTGTTATTTTCCTTATGCCTGACTTTCTTCTTGTACTTCGTATCCCAATCCACCTCGGGGACGCCTGCCGATGCTCGAGTGACAAATCGTTCCTCGTTGAAGGGCTCCTTTTTTCGGGCGACGCCGTTTCCCGTTGGCCTGCTCGACACAATGGAAATGTGAACGAAGTGATACGCCGGCTCCCCACGCTGCACCCACGGGGTGAAACAATAGAGGATGGATAACAACTTTCCTTCGCCAGGGGGCGCGCGCTGGTGGACCAACGCATAGTTTCATCTTTCCGGCGCATTGGTCTGGCGTGGAAATTGGCAACGTGCTGTCAGGTTCCAGGTTTTCTTTTGCCATTTTCATCCAGCCAAGAGCTGCTGCGCCAGCTGTTGTTGCGTGGCCGGTAACGAACGTGAATCGTTGCACTTTCGTGATGCCGAAAACCGTAGTGCTGACAGCATGTCCATCCATTCCCGGGAACGATTCCCCATCCTGCCTCCTGTAGAGTCTTCTCCTCCCTCCGCTAGTTGTAGAGTGACTCCTGAGAAGAAACTAAAAACGATCATTTAACTGAATGTGTTTCGGTGCACTGAAACACTTGAAGGACAATGGCGATTAATAACATTTGTCTTGTCTGTTTGTTTGTTTCCTCTATTTCCTTCTCCCCGCAGAACCTGCTCTACTAGGCGCTGGCGGAGGCAACGGTTTTCCACCGAACTTTTCGCCACCGGACTTTCACCCGTCGGAAAACTGGAAACCGGCCGCCGCTGGGACGCACGTCGGGCTGATGAAGGATCCACCGCTGCCGCGGAACGGCCCAACCAACTTTATCCAGCCGACCCAGCAACAGGTAATTTGTCAAGAGGTTGGTTCGAATACTGTTTTACTCGTGACAAAATTAAAGCACACTCAGAGCTGAGGTCAACGGAAAACACGCCGAAGGAATACGCAATGCGAATGCGTTGCCTAAAGCGTTTCGAAGCGTTGTTTTCGTTTGCCACAGCAGCGCACTATATCATTTCGAGCCATTATTTTTGTTTCTTAAGTTGTTTTCCTTTTGCGACGGAATATAAACACATTAGCATTGCGTTGTACTGCTTCTCTCTGTCAACCTCTCTGTCTTTCTTCGATGGAGGCGCATGGTGGTTGACGGCAAACGACCGGTTATGCCCGACGTACACTCAGACACTGTCTCTTTTCTTGGTGTGGCTCATTAAAATTTCAACTCGATGGTTTTCATAACACCATATTTCATTGGATCAATTCATTATTGTATCTTCATTCTCGATGGAAATCAAATAAATCTGTCATTGTGTTGACTCCTTCTCTTTCACTTTTATGTTTCCAATTTTCAGGGCGCAGTGATGATGGTTTACGGACTCGACAACGGAACCGCCAACACGGATAAGCTCTTCAACTTGTTCTGTCTATACGGCAACGTGGTTCGGGTGAGTCAAGTGTGCAATTATCAACAGTTTCGTGTACCATCTTATGTAGCTACCAGCAATAAACGAAAAGACACGCTAATCAAATCGTCCCGCCTATTATGGCACGACCCCTCTCGAACAATGGTCGTGCAGTAGTACGACGGGCTGTTGGATTATAAATATGTGAGACACCGGCTCTCGATACTGGGAAAAACCTCAAATCGTGCAATTCTTCACGTCAAACATCTTTCTCCTATCGTAATTCAGCACATGCTAGCACTCGGATCTCGGGCGGAAGCGGGCAGCATACTTTTGCTCGCTTCTCGCAGCCGGCTCGCAGCGCCCTAGTGGCCCCGCCGCGTGAAGGAAGCCATCGCAAAAAGAGCAAATGGTGACTAATTAGTTCACATTTTATGGCCTGTCACTCACGCGACTGTCAAGGATGGGTGCGAGTGAGGCGATTTATTTTTTCCTCTTCTTAAACGCTGTTCGGCGCAATAGAATCTGCGAATGGCCACGTTCATAAATCACACTCCCGGCGGTATCTGTGTCTGTGGCTCACGCACGACTATATGCGGCTGCGTTGGAAGACGATACAGTTACCGAAAAATTCCGCGCCAGTCGAAGAGTTTAAACGGCTGATGAAGCGAGGCAATAAATAGGGTCAGCTTTTCTTGACTCAATCATTCGGAATTCGGTTTCGTTTTGTGGCGATGTTGAACAATTCATCTGCAAGTATTTCTGTTCTGGGGATTGCATGAAATACACTGCAAACAGTAGCGATGTGTTTGTGGAACCGATTTGTGGAATTGTTTCTAAAAATGTTTGAACAATTTCAATTCAGTTTAATTCTCCTGAGGGAAGATAACCAAAAACAAGACCCGATAAAACTGTAACGCTGCTGATGGTCGCAGCGCTCCCCAGTTCGTGCTGATATGTCCTGAAATAAGTTCTCATTCGATCCTGTTTGATGTTTATGTTATAAACCTTTACCCTTTTTTCTCGGTTCCATTCACTTTTTCGAATCAACCAAAGCTCGCGCGCTGCATGTAAATTACATTTTATGGACCACATTCCATCCATGAATTGAATTACGTTTCCGTTAGCGCACTCTTCGTCGGTTTGCGTTACGCGTCGATCGCTGCGTGGAACGTGATTTGGACAACTCAACATCGTCCTTCTTTTTGACTGAAATCAACAAAGCAAGTTGTGCCACAACCTTCTCCCGAGAATACTTCCAATCAATCATATCTGTCCACAGCGATGAATTTTTCCTGAGGCAATAATGGAATAAAGTTGAAGAAAAACCTTTTCCGTTCGTGGATGGTTTTCGATTCGGTTGAGGACGATAATATGAAACACAAAGCATCACAGAAACTTCGCCAGACACACAGAAGTGATTCTTTCAAAGCTTGCTTCCGCAACCGAAGCTACTTCTCTCAGCACAGTTTGTGAGTTTGTTTGTTGGTATTCGCCATCCTTCGTGAAAGCTCGATATTTTTTCTCTTCCTAGAAATAGGAAAAACCAAATCAACATCTGTTAGATGTGAGTCGAGTTGTATTGCTGTCCAAATAAGATACCTTGAAGCTGCAGCGTACATACAACACAAAAAGAAAACTAAATTTCTTCCCAGACTGATTAGATATTGGTGGCAACAATCATGGAATAGAAGAAAATCGGAACGGCGAAAAACATCTGCATCGAAAAGTGCACACGACAAATAGAATGAAATCTATTCGTAAGCTTTCTAACGAAACGCATCTTTTCACGCTAAGAATCTTCTATGATACGTACTATACGTTTTTTCGGAACGATTCACATCGTGGAACTGCGGAAAAATTGGAAAATGCTTTCGTCAACTTTCAAGAAGCACGAATGCTTTACCAGTTTTCCCTATCGGCACTGATGGCGATGGCGAAATGGAAACAACTGTACACTTCTCGCTGCCTGCGCGTGGTTTTCCCCGTCTGTTTGATCGAAGCTTGAACAAGGGTGTTCAGGTTTTCCACGCTGGAACAATCAACCAAAGTTAAACAATAATGCGATGGCGGCCATCTGTATACCCGAAAGCTGGAAAAATCGGGAGCTTAAAACCGTGTCCTTTCTCTTTTCCGTGCGCATATCGCTGGCGGCTGCAACAGATGGCGATCGTAAAAATCGGTTCACCAGTACCACAAGAGACGCATTGTGGTGATACAACAAGAAAAAACTCCATCCCAGAAGCATAGAGTCAGGCCGCGCACAAACAAATACTACGGCACACAAAAAAGACCTAAACCAACATCAGCAACAGTATGTTAAGAGGGACAGCGCTTGTTTTGCCGAACGAAAACCTATATCCCGACAAGTGGTTTGCCAAAGGCACCTTGGGAAGGGAGTGGGAGAAACCGGAGGAAGCACACGGACGCATATTCAGCTGCCGGCCGGAAACGGAACCTGAAAAACGGAGAAAGAAGAATTTGAACAAAGCAACCTCTGGAGAGCGAAAAGAGTGAGAAAAGTGCGTCTCGGCAGAACATTTGAATGCCATTCCGGGTTTGTAACACCTTTCCCGGGAACCGCCGGCGCATTCTTTTCCCTTCTTCCCGGTACACATATTCGACTATAAAACGGTTGTCATCGCCATCGTTGTTTAGGATTTCCTTTTCCCCTTCCTTTTCACTCAACGCCGAACCAGCTGTCGCCAGTGATTGTGCCTGACGGAAGAGAGAACTCTTCAATTTCTACCCCGGCCGATGCTGGAATACGGATGCTCGATACGTTTGGTGAATATCTGAGTGGAACGAAGCCGCGTGTAATTTTCAGCACGTAGAAAACCGGAAAAGGATGTTGTTACGTTTGCGAAGCCCTCCGGGAACCGCTCGATTGAGCGTTGAATGAAATTCATCCAGTCCAGTCTTTCGCATGGAAATCAAATTCAATCTCCGAAATTAATCCCAAAACCCACCGCGGCCATATGGTGTGTGGAACATTCTGGGCGTATTAACCGGAAGTACTGTTCTTCGGCGACTAACCATGTCTGTATGTTTCCACATGCATAGCGAGATGTCTACATTACGTGAAATTGAACGTAATAAACAGCGGAGAGAAGTCTAAATGAAAAGAAAAAAAAGCGATTCACATCCAATCATGTACGGCAACAAACAAAATTGAATCCTAGCGCCACGCGTTGCATCCGTGATCGATAGAGCAATTTATAAAGCCAGTCCTGAACGGGATGGAACTCAATAAAATTGAGCCAGCTATGAATCTTCTCGAACTCCGAATCTTGCGCTGCTGTAGAAAAAGTGAAGCGAGCAGAAACATCGTAAACATGATTTATGCGACCGTACTCACCTCTTTCGGATCCATCAAATAGATTGCGGAGCGCCACACGACTCCTGTCCCAAAACACACAAAAAAGGCTGAAATGTCAGCTCGACCGGGTGTGGCAATAAGCCGCCAGGGTATAACAAATGTCCCAGTGCAGTCGCTTCTGTAACGGAAGCGCGAAGCAATCCGTACTTCATCTGTATCGGTAAATTTAAATAAATAGTACTTTTTTGCACCTCCGACATAGATCATCATTCCACACGGCGGGGGCCCGTCGACGACGTGACGAAAGAACCCGCGATGGAACGTTCCGAGTGCTTTGTTCTGGGTCGTGAAACCGGTGTTCCGGTGGGCCCGCCTGTCGGCCAGCACGATTCGGCTAAACATCGGTCCCGGACGATCTCTAAACGCGCGGTCGTCAGTGCAGCTCCTTTCCGATGCGAATCATTTCAATCACGATGATTTATGCCCATCCGAGAACCTTTCGCACTTCCTGTCTGTACCGAAGCACCATCTGCTCCGGGGGGTGAAGCAGCAATTTGGGAGGGAAAAAATCCGACCAGAAAACAAAGCGAACATTTCAAACATTCCGACAGTGGAAAGGAAAAAGCCGGGCGGGACAGTGTGACGACAGCGAGGAAGATGGGAGATGTCGGAGTATTCACGTCTGTCGGTGAGACGGAAGAGTGGCAAGAGCATTCTTGCCCACTGCCGGACGCGACGCGAGTGGCTTGCGGAAAACATTTCGATCTCTGCTTCACAGGCCGCGGACGGACGCCCAACCGTTTCTAGTCAACCCGAAAGAAGGCCATCAGGCGGAAAATGGGAGATGAAAATAGCCCACATCAGGCGGACCGATGCGATGCGACGCGATGGCGCGATGGACAGCTAGATAGATTGGACGTCACCCAGACGCAGCAGCACCACCGAATAATTAATTTCAGTCCACTATCTACTACGCCGCGTCGTACACGTCGCTTCGTGCGAGCCTCCCGACGACGCACTGCCGGGCGGGCGGGTGTGCCGATCTTCCTGCGGGCGATCCCCGATCGCAAGAGGTTCCGCAATAGAGCGAGCGATGATTTCTATTTTATTCGCATTGTCACTTTCTGGGAATGGGCGCTACTCGGGTTTCCGGGCGGCGGCGGCTTGTTGACTTGTTCATTTCACGCACGAATGCGGACGGCCGTACTTCAAATAGTCTCCCTAGTGCTGCGGGCCATCGGACATTGGACTCAGACAGGAGCGACGAGTTGGACGTATTCGCCGTTCCATTTAATGCAATTCGTTGTATCCTTTTTTTTATCGTGATTGGTATTAACGCATCATCCAGTCGGAAGTTCGGAAATGATGTTACGACATACGTTTGTCCATTTTTCCTCTTCCGAGCAGCATAACCAAACTTTGATACATGTTAGATAGACTGAGGGCGTTTGGTCCAAAACGACGATTCCGTCATAAACAATCGACACACACACATTTTGACACGAAGTTGTTGGCTTTTTCCACGGCCCGATCATATCCTTGGGCAGAAACTTACCGCTTCGTTTTCCTCTCCGGAACAGATAAAGTTCCTCAAGACAAAGGAAGGCACCGCCATGGTCCAGATGGGTGACGCCATCGCAGTCGAACGTTGCGTCCAGCACCTGAACAACATTCCAATCGGAAATGATGGCAAAATTCAGATCGCGTAAGGACCCACCAATCATGCAGTACCAGCACTCCACCGTTCTCTGACTCTGACATCCATACTTTCAGATTTTCCAAGCAAAACTTCCTGTCCGAGGTCACCAACCCGTACACCCTGCCGGACCATACGCCCAGCTTCAAGGAATACACCGGCTCGAAAAACAACCGCTTTCTATCGTTGACCCAGGCGAGCAAGAACCGCATCCAGCCGCCCAGCAAGGTACGAAAGCCTGTCCTTGCCCCGACAGCTGTGCCCCTTACTGACCGGGACCGCGTTTTCCCATCGTTTTCCAGATTCTTCACTTCTTCAACACACCGCCGGGACTGACCGACGAGCAGCTGATTGCCGCGTTCGCCGCCAGCGACTGCCATCCGTCGCAGGTGCGCATGTTTCCGCTGAAATCGGAGCGCTCCTCGTCCGGGCTGGTCGAGTTCCCCAGCGTCGCCCTAGCCGTCCAGGCGATCATGAAGTGTAATCACACCGCCATCGATCACAAAGGTAATAGGGTGGTGCTCACTGTTTCCCCACTGTCCTCCCACCGTCCGAGCGCATCAACCAGTTGAAGGGCTGGGCTTGCTGGAGTGGGAAGACCTCCTCACGGCGGAGGCTGCAGAAAACGTTCCATCTCATGCGTGCTGTTCTTTCCAGGCACAAAATTCCCGTTCATCATGAAGCTCTGCTTCTCGTCGTCGAAAACGATGAACGGTGCGTGGAACAACGAAAACATCGAAAATCTGAAGCAGGGCTCCTCAGCCCCGACGACGCCCTGCGCCGAGGACGAGCCGATGCAGGCCCGATAAATTGGTCGCCCATTGCCCGCGAACCCTCATCCGTACGCCGTGACGATGACCGTTGGCGTGTTTCGTCGAGGCGTTGCTTGCTTTTTTGTGCACCTTCCTCCCGCCACCCCCCATACAAATTGCCACGCAAGTGCAGGGTGCGGAAACAGTCGATATTAATCAGGAAAACACGAGGAAGCAACCGGGAGGGAAAGCAGCACACTCTTAAACGGACCGAGAGAGCAACAGGACGAGGGAAGCCAGCGCGAGCACCGGAATGGCGAAACGATGCCCTGCGCCACCCATCATCGATCAAGAAATCATCACCTATCTTATTAATCCATCGTTTGTGTCGGCCCTGGTGCGACATCCATCAACATCAAATTCATCGTTGTGTTTAGTCGATCGTTGCTCACTTCCAAAAAAACGGACATCCGGGCTGCGAGTGGATGCAGGGCAGCACTATCACTATCTAGCGAGTAGGGAAACAAATGCATCTTCTCTAGAGCCACGCGTTCTACGAGAAGGGGCATCGGAAAACAAGCAAGGCCAATATTGGATGTGTCCGAATGCAGGTGCAATAATAGTAGATGAAATGGATCGTAGCGGAGTAACACTTTGGAACGCTAGCATAGTTGTATCCTTGTTCGCTGTGATGAGCAGAAGGATTCGTCCAGGAAAACAATATGGTTAAACTTTATTTTATTGTAGGTAAAAGCTAGTAAGCGAGAGGAAAATTGAAATCCATACAAACCTAACGTACCACCGGAAGAAAGCAAGAGAATGGAAATTGCAACATGGTGAAAGAGAGAGGAATCGTTGGAAAGAAGAAGCGAGCAGCAATGAAAGCAAGCGACAACACATGTTACTCCACCTAGAAACGGAACCACAATCAAACCGAACAGCAACCAATCAGCCGTAGGTTGTGCAGAAGACAAACACGGCAGCGTGTTGTGCCCTATTGGCAGTATGATTTGTTCCGCGGTAGCACCCCGGAACAACAGAAGCAACTATTTTACCGACGCAATCGTGCGGTCCCGGCCCTCGTTGTACGAGGGCCAAGAAGATTTTCTTTGTTGCCTACGCACGGCAATTTCATTTGTTTAAGTTTTTTTTTCTATAATTTACAATCTAATCATTGCGCATTGCTTACAAACAATTGTGTCACAATCAACTAGGAAAGAAAAGACTCGGAACGCAACACCCGCCGCCGGTCGTACGGGATCGGCCGAGGTGGACAGAGGATGCACGAACAGATGGAAGTGCAATAATGAAATGACGGAAAACGAACGCCACGGTGCGAACCCGGATGGAAACAATTCGCGGAAAGCTTTTAAACCAAAAAAAAAAGAAAACGACGCAGGAAAAGCAGGGCGACAAGCAACACTCAAACGCTGACGCTGATCGATAGAAATGCGATGAGGCACAAGCTGGGCGGGCCTGGTTGGCAAAATGGCGCGGATCGTGCGCTGTGTGTTCGATTTTTAACTTTAGCGAAAAATTACCTATCTCTTAGAACGATGTTTATTACTCCGATTGTTGTTTCCCCAGGCCTCTTTATTAGATTTTTTTTTGTTTTTTTTACTGTTTGCCTACTGTTTCTGTTATCATCGTACTGAGCGTTTTGAGTTTCGTTTTAGGTTCCACTTTTCTTCTCCACTGTGAGCCTTCTAGAGACATTGATACAAGAACAAGAAAAAAGACATTATTTATTGTTTATTAATCTAGAGAAATCGTGTAAGAACGGGAGAGGAGTAACGCGAGGACAGATTGAACAAACCTAAAAGGGCGACGTGCAATTCTGATCCCAGTAAGAAATCGGACGTGCAGGAATGTTAGTAGAGGTACTACTAACAGGCGACCAGTGCTCCCTCTCCCGGTACATGTGTTTGTGATGAACGTAAGTGTGAACGACCACTGGCTGAATTGAATGGTGAACGGATAGGATGAGTGATTTTTTGCAGGAGTGCCTGACTGTGTGCGTGTATGTGTGCGCCCGGGAATGTACGCGTGGGTATAGCATTAGAAAATGGCTGCAATATGTATGTAGAGGTTGTATTCTGTTTTTTGCCTTAGTTTCGTTCTCTTGATGTAGTTAGCTCAGGCAAGGTACCGAAGGCGGGAAGGGGAGCTATTAGGAAAAGAGTATGTTGGAAAGCAATGCACCAGAAAATTACTGGTGGAAGGGTGAAAGGGAAACAATGATGGCTTCGAACGAAAAAAGAATCCAATTGGAACAAAGAGACGAAGCGGACATTTTCCTATCATTAGCATGTGCTTCCTGAATCAAAAGCTTGAGGGAAAGCAGAACAACCACGCGGTAAATACATTGACACGCTCAAGCAACAGCAAACAAACAAATCCAACACAACAACAACATTTAACACACACAGTACAATTCTTTTATTCCTCTAATTCGATTCAGTTTTTCGTCATCCAGAATGCATCTGAAACGCTCGTGAAACGACACCAACACATGACACTACCAACATCAACAACGAAACCAGTATGTGAAGCGAGCCACACTCAATAGCAACATAATTCAGCTTACTGAAATTTATACCACAAGCTGGGAATAAATGAATAAGCTCACCGAAATAATTTAGTATTGTTCGTAAACCTAAGCATGTAAGTTGTTTCCTTAGTTTTACGTTCCAGCACCAAACGAACGTCGAGGTTCAAGTGCGAGCGAACAAATGCAACAAAACCCCACACCCACACGCAACAAGAAACACCTATTGCACATTCTCCGTAGAGGCCACCCAAGAGGCAAAATAAGACAGTACTACACATTTTCAACATAACACCACTACAAAAAAAACGTAACCACCACCGCGCTTATTGATAGGCACACCCTCTAAAAGGCAACGAAGACTTTCCAACCAATACGAAACAATAGAGCAAAACAGGAAAAATTGCCAGGAAGCAAGACAGAAACAGACCTTACGGCTTTATGTTGCTGCTGCAATCATAGTTTGTATACTTTTCGACTTCGTCGTTTAATACCTATGTTATTAGCGCTAGGTTCGATGCATAAGCCGTTTTGTTAGAGCTTTTTTTTAATATTAACTACGGTTACTGTTTAGTTTAGTTTAGTGTAGCCTATCTACTCGGTAACGCGACATTAGACAACGGCACGTTGTTGTCGTTCGATCGATGGAAAAAGCGTAGTTCAGAAAACAAGCATGCAAGCCAAAAGAGTCACTCAGACAGACCAGCTTCGCTCGTGACACCAGTTCGCGGTAGGAGGAATGCTGGATAAAGGATATTATTCCCGGGATATCGGTGTGAAAGCCTGTCCTGCGGAGCCACGCGCTAGACAACAGTAGCGAGAAGAAAGTGTTCAGCTACGTTACGATTGTTTTATTTTTTAAATTGTTTTTGTTTTATTGAAGTAATTTTTCCGTTTCGTACTATTATTGTTTCAATAAAGAATGGAAGAAATTTAGTTGGATTTGTGCAGTGAAGAATTGGCCAGTCTTTTACGTTGTGGTTATTATTTCTGCGATAATCTTCGTTTCGGACGTGAAGTGCAATCCCTCTCCTGCCGTACTAATTGACAAAGCGGTAAACGGAACCACAGCATCGTCCGCCGCACAAGGAATAACCACGGTCCGCACCATCTGCTGCGAAACGAGCCGTTTGGGCTGAGATGCTCGAGAGGGCGGGAGGAAGCTTTACACCACGTTTCCATCTTAGTTTCTGGTATTTAGAATCAACATATCCTAGCAGAATTAAACAGACAGAGCGTAGGCCAGACAACACATCAACCGAAATATCTGACGACTATTCTCGAGGTAACATTGAAAGAGCAACATTGACACTTTGGAGGACCCAAAAGTCCGCTGCGCAGAATGAATATGAAAAGCAGGTGCATACTTATATTTACAACCGCGAGGTGAAGAGGATTACAACCATTTGCAAACGTCCCACAGGTATGATTAAACTAGGAAGAAATTATCGAAATAGTGTCTGAGAGATAAAACAAACGATCGTGTACAGTGCGAAACGGAGATGGTGCCGTAAGAGGATGGACAAATTGGAAAGAAACTGACGCAAGAGGGAAACAAATTTCATAACGACCGACTCGAGGCCGCTGGGAGATGTTCGAACACAAGTTTCGGCGGAACAAATAATCAATAATAATAACGTATGGTGGTCCAATGTTTGAAATAATATCATTTTAATGCGAGGAAACACACAGGCGGAGGTTAGAGACATACAAGAGAGCTATAAAAGAAATGTAATAATAATAATCCCGTGTGTCGCACGACACGCTCTTGTAGGCAGGTGATCATTTTGCAAATCACTGTTCAACTATTCATACGTATCATAAGTGTTGGAAAGGAACCTTTTTAAGTTTATGCTGCATCCATTTTGTGCAGAGTATTTAACCCCCATTCGTAGAGAAATCATTGCCCACTAGAACCCACCAAATTGCGATCCGGGCAGAGTGCAGCTACCAGTGCAGTTTCCGCCGTCTGCAATCATACACACCCATTTTCCGTTTACTTGCGGCAAATGCTGTCGCGAAATATGCATTGGGTCTATAGCGAAACACTTACCAACATGAATAGCCACATCTTGGTGCCGTAGAATATGCTCGAGAACTATTTTCGCCAGAGGAGACTATACAATCAGAATAAAACTAGACATAACCGACCGGAATCGCCATCAATCAATTGCCAGGGAAACCCTTCGTTCCTCCATGCCGTTCAATCTCGTTTGCCCAGAAACAGGCTGTGGATGAGTGTGTGTGTGTAGGTGTTTCTTGTTATTTTGTTGCTACGATAAGAGGTGCTATTTAAGAAAGGGAACGTGGAAAAACGCGATCTAAAGATATGTTACGTGCAATCACCCTACCCCCCACCCACTCCCTAGCGAAATCAAAATGTTTTCTGTCCTCATTTGTGACCGGTTTTCGAAGGTCGCAACCATCTTCGCAAATGATTTCAGCGGCTGGAATTTGTTAAAACTTGTTGTTAACTTTAGAAGACTACGTTCGTTGCTTTCCCCCCTTTTTCCCTTTTCGACGCGTGTGTTGTTGTGTGCGGAGGACATTGGCCGGCCGTAGCGGCGTACACGAGTAGGAAAAACGCGAAGCAATCGAACAAACCGTAACCAGGTGTATAGGAAGGAAAGTGTTTTGCTCAAGAATAAGACTCCATTTCCGTCACCTCACTCGCATTGGTCGACGGCGTGCAATATGATCGATTTGGCCGGACAAGCCTAAAAACGAGCCGGGGTTCATTCAGCTTAAGTGATGTTGTGTTGTAGCGTGTCTAAGTTTTTTAGCTCCGTAAGTAGACTAATTTGTACGATCCCGAAGAAGAGACCGGCCCGTGGAACTGAACGGATCACGGAGGGGAACTGCAAGTCCGTCACAGTGAGGACGGCAAACCATTTTCCTCGTTTCTGTCTGCGAATGCTTTAAAGCTCCAACAATCCCGATGGCTGGCAATCGGTCCGAATCAATAGGAGTGCTCTGTGGCAGCGGACACACACTCTATAATCTATTCCCACCTTTAATATACACAAGAAAAGAAGAAGAAAGAAAACCTCCACAGACCCTTCTCCGATCGTGACGGAACCACCCCCGGCGCCAGTAGGACAAGGATAGTGGGAGGAAACAGGAAGGAACACAGAACGAAGCACGTTAGTGAATAGTGTGGAGGTTATTATTTTTGCGTGCCGCAAACGATGCAGAAGTATTCGATCGAACCCCAGTGCAAAAGCGCGAATGAATCGTTTCGTGAAACAAATGACGACAATATATGATGGTTGAGTGAAATGGTTGGAAAACGTGCGACACAGAGCCGAATGGAGGCGAATGGCGGAGGAAGCGAGAAGAGCGGCTTACAAAGG
>JAOEFI010000007.1:23059183-23069995 GCA_034621735.1 Anopheles plumbeus | reverse complement strand
CATGCATGTAGGCACACACACGCGGCGTCAGTGTAGAGATGCAGGCCGCGTAAATGCCGAGAGCGAGATGACGTAAAATCGGCCGGGGGCCTGCGTTGTTCGAGCGAGTAAGAAGGTATAGACACGGCAAGGGGCCAGGGAGGGGGAAGGGGACTGCCGGTGGGCGAAAAAAAACGAAGGAAAATGGTATAAACATTAGGCCCGCGCTCCCGATCGGGCATCAGTCATTTCCGATCTGTGGTTCGCCGTGGAAGCGTCGTCGTCGTCGAGGAAAAGCGCGATATCGCTTCTGCCTCCAATTCATATACGGTTTTATCGCTAAAAGGCGCATTCACCTCGCTAGAGAGAGAGAAAGAGAGAGAGAGAGAGAGAGAGAGAGAGAGAGAGAGAGAGAGGCCCGAGTACGAAGGAAAATAAATCCCCTCCGAAAAGACCGTTTGTGTGCGTCGGACAGAGCAGCAGCAAGTGGTCGAGCGGACAGTCTGCAAGCTCACGGCGAGTCGGTTGGACCGTTGGCGTGTGTTAGCGAGGCGTTTTGTCGGGCGAAGGATACCAGCCGTGCCGTGCCGAGCGTGTCACCGCGGACGTCGTCGGCAGGACGGAAGTGAAAGTGTTCAGTGGGCGCCAACAAGTGGCCGCAGAGAAAAACAACCCGGCTGTTCGTGCTGCTGCTGGTGGTGGAGAAAACGAGGAAGCCAAAACAAACCGTACGGCGAACGAGGGCCGACTCCGAAGGTCCTTCCGTGCGTGGGTGCGTCAGTGTGTGTGCGTGTTTCGGGTGCTGTTTCGTGCGTGACTTTTCTCCTCCCCGTCCTCGGGTGGAAAACATACACAACAGTCCAACGAAGGGTACGGCGAACTTCAAAACACCGAACCAGTGTGCCCCAGTCGATGCGTTACGTTGCGTTACGCTGCACTACGAAACTACTCCTCCACGTCTTCCATCGTCTGCAACCAGCATCCTGCGGTGCACTTTCCATCAAAACAATGGCCAGGTGAGTGTACGCGAATCGAACAAAGAGGGGATGAATTTCTGGGGACAATTGTCACTCCTTTATCATCGTCTTTGACGGGTTTCCGAAGAAAAGGTGTCGTACAAAGTCCACTGCGCGAAACAAACATACCACACGAAACACTATAAAATGGGGAGCCTTCTCTGTTTTGTTGTGTTCTTCGAGGAAACGTGATAAATGATTGCATCACCTTCCAACCGAGAAGAGGTTTTTTCTTTAAGATTCTTTGCCATATGCGATTCGCCTTGTGTAGTCATTCGTTGACTCCCAGGGCGGTTAGCTTTCTAGCGCAGCCATCGCCGGCCAAGAGGATCGTGCGACTGACCCTGAGCCGCATGGTGAATGTCAAACTCGCGCCCCCACTTTCCCGCCCCCTACCCCGCCGCGCTCGTCGCAACCGGTTTTCGGCTATCTTATCCAACGGCGGCACATCTAAAATTATAGCAGCGAGTTTCGCATCGCCCAACGGTGATGCGGTGGTGATGGTGTTGATGTGAACGTTGAACGGCCCAGTTAGTATGGGTATGTTTTTTTCTTCCAATGTCTTTTTTGGTCCCATCGTTCGCCGCGTCCTTGTCGTATGAATGATCTTATGGTTGCGGTTGTGACGACCGCATTTTCTTTCTTCCCTTTTATCCTCGCCATTGATCATGCCAGCCCCGTTAGAGCCAGCCCCCAACGACGCGGCAAAAGACTGGGGACGTCATCGCCAACACACCGGCGCACGTGCTGGCGATGGCCGCCGCGTGTGCTTGTGTGACATCGGAAGGCCGCCCCGCCAAAGCGTAAGAAAGCACGCGCATTCCTCGGCGACGAGTTCAAAAAAGGCATTTAACAAAATCGGCGAATTTTTTGTTCTGCTTTGGGGTGGTGAATTGTCAGCGCCCCACATAGCGGTGCTTGTGTGTGTGTGTGTGTGTGTATGGTTTAATCCGTTTGTATACGCAAACCCATTGCCGCCTGACGCCTCAGCGTCTTTATTTTGCGCAATCCATGCGCCTCGGGTCATTTCCATTGACCTTCAGGGCGGCGCGTTGAATTACCTACTACTCCCCACCGTTACTCACGTCCCCTCCCCACCCTTTTCCCCTTCCTTGCGATCTAAAAAGCAGTGCCAACGAGCTGGCCGATCGCCTGATGCAATTACCCGTCAGCAACGACCCGTTTCCGTTTTTTTAGTCTTTTGTTTCTTTGCTGCAAATTCCTCTCCTGCGAATCGTGAGTCCGGCGCGATCACATCTACGTTACGTCCGGTGGCGATGAAATGCACCAACACTGGCGGGCGGATGTGAGATAAAACGCTGAATCCGATGAAATTTGCTACTCACGCCACGGTGTCCGAAGTCGGGGACAACATATTCTCATTAGCACGACACTTCGTTTGAAAGACATGTGTTTGAAATGAGAAATTAATTAAATCCTCACGCAACTCGAGGAGTGGGTTCACTGGTCTGCCAGCCCCCTTGTGCCCTTTGCTTCCTGTTGACGATCGGTCCTGAACTTTTCAAGGTTCAACATCATTAAAATGAGATGTTTTACAGAACTTTGTGTTCGAATGTTTGCTTCGCTTCAATTTCCATCGTCATTCCGCGCCCAGCTTCATATGGCACTGATCCATTTTCCTGGGAATCGTGCGACAGCTGTTTATCGCCATCGGACCACCCTCATCAACCGGGGGTTGCTTCGTTATCGTTTCATCCACGCCCTGGTAACTCGTGCCTGTCTTCGTATGCTGAAATATTGCAACTGACTCGTTTGAACTGGAGCGATGCAGTGACGTCCCCTTTTTGCTACAACCATAGCCCGACGAGCGAGAGTTTTGAGTACTTTGAGCGGGATCTGGACCACGAAAGATCACCAAAACCTCAGTGCTAGTCAACCTTGGTATCTTTGAAATTTCCACGCCACGAGTCACACAAGTGGGGAACACCTGTACTCGCTTCGTTGTCCCTTATCAGTGACTCAGTCGGTTCCTCATCATATGTTCTTGCTCTGTGACGTTTGCCTGGGATTTTCTGCACTTCACAGTTGCACTTTAGACCTTTTGACGTGACTAACATGACTTGCTCTGTCTAGATAACACTCTAGCGGACATACAATCAATATCCGGCATCTTGAGATGAACGCAAAACGGGCTCAAGATTACCGTAATAATTTCGGCAGCGACACTGCAAAGCGCGTCACCATCATTATGACGCAATTATGCAAACGACGCGAAAGCACCACACTCGACGCGCGATGCGCTGACGCAAATGACGCTATCTGCTATCGAACAATTTCATCAATTCGCCAATCAGCGCAGCGAAGAAGAGCGCATATATCCTGCGCAAGGGATAAGTACGTAAATGCTGCTGCGCAAAAGCCGGCTACCCCGGGCACAAGTTGGAGTAACAAGTGGGCGCGGAATGAATTGAAACATAAACCAGCGCTTCCGGTGTGGCGCAGAACGCGCGCGTGCGGCCGAGATATATGGTCGGATCAACCGCTGGCGTCGACGCATACGCCGCTTCGTACCTGAAACCTTGACCATCGTCAATAGATGGACTGCTGGTCGTTGACCACCAAACAATTGGCGCTCGATAGAGCTGCGAGGCGTAGCGAGCGCGAGTCAACCTTCAGTTATATCGTTCGCTTCTTTTTATAGCTTCACGAACCGCATAAATCCTCAAACACGCTGCTCTCGATGCTCGTCAAGTCGCCATTTATTTATCTCAACCGATCGCGCCTTTCGTCTGCTACGCTACACACGTTTGTGTATCCCGGGCGGCGCGACGTTGCTTCCGTTCGATCCGGGGGAAAAAGGTTTGTGTCACGGCTAAGTGACGATCAAATGATCGCGCCTCGCTCGAGCATTGTGTTTGTGCGGTGCTTCGCAGCGAGGACGAACAGGGACGAATAACATATCGCACAGTGTCGGTATTTAAAAATGCAAATTAATAAAGAAACGAATTAAATCCGACAACTCGTTTACGAATAGAGTGGAATCGGAAGCAGAAGGAAACCTCTCGAACGGAAGCAAACGTGTAGCCGCTAGGATGGTTTAAATGGGACAATAGATGACAACATTATTGAATCCCTTCAACCCTCTTTTTTGCGCAAACCAAGTAATGTTAAAGAGCATCAGAATGACGACGTATTTGCCCTTGCTCTCCAGTCAGGTCGTTGGACGAATTTGCCACAAGATCGGCCATCAAATCCGTTCTCCTTTTCGCGTGACATTCGTCCCTGACCGACACGGTCCGGTCGGTTCTCCGGTGCAGCGTCTACGACACTCCATTTTGCAAACGGCGGCACCTACCCGCCACGCTGCGATCGTATCGCCAGCGCATGACCATAATGGTATTCATTTCCTGTGCCGTCCGCTTCCGCCGCCGGCTCCCTTCCGCGCGGTCTCATTCAACCGGCATTAGTTGAGCATGAATGAATTATCGCAACGTGTCGAAATAAACCTGTTCGCGACGTGTGCGACGCCGGGCAGGCGGGGCCGAACGCGCGGTGCAATGACCGGCCGGCGGAGTGTCAAATGGGGCGCGTGAGTAGAATGCGGCGAGCAGGCACAGCAGCCCGATATGCCACGCTCTGTTATACTTCCTGCTCCACTCAATCAGCGAGCGATCGTCGCCGCCGTGCATCTGTCCGAAAGCGGTCGAAAAGAACTAGTGTGCAAGGGACACAGGTTGACTGTACGCACAATCGGAGGACACGTTTGTCCGGTGTGGGGACGGTGTCAGTGTTGCACCGGTTTCCATGATTGGCATGCGGACACTAGACGGGTCACACGGTCGCGCGTGGAACTCCGTGTTGGTTCTACCCTCTACTAGATTAGCAATGACCGTAGAACCGATTGCTCTCGTGGCCTCGTAACCCACCAGAGGGTGTATCTGGACAGAGAAACGGTGATAAAAATGCAGAAAGAAACTTATCAGCCTGCCTTCTTCTAGACGTTCGAGCGTAGAGGAAGAAGTAAATCGGAATAGAACCGAACCTGAACCAAACCCGGTTCAGCTAAGACTCGATCAGGTCAGAAATCAGAAGGATAAAGATTTCATGCCCACCGAGTAAGCCACAACTTAGAGACTCCTGCTTGACTGGAACCAGAAGAGTCCATCGCGATCGTCGCTTCCTCTCTCTCTCTCTCTCTCTCTCCCTCTCTCTTGTCGGCATTAAACAATCGACTTCTTATCTAAACCTTCTTCCCAAGGTTGGCATTAATCTGCACCAAAATGCTGACTGTGATGAATTAATTATTGATTCCGTTTCGCGATCCCTTCACTGGAGCAGCACTTCACGGCCACAAACTGGCTGGCGCGGATTAATGTACGCGGGCCGTAGTGTAGGTGCTGGTCGCACACCACCACTGCACTGCCCGTGATTTGTGCTGTGCGCGCACTGGAAACGGTAGTATATCGGAGCCATTACACTATCCCCCTTCTATTGGTTGCGCACTCCGCGGAACGCCGCCCCAGCGGACTTACTGCGTGTGCGAGTGTGTGTGGCCGGTTCGACCGAGAATGAAAATATAAAGACACAAAGCCAGAAGCGACAAGCCGTCCGGCGGTGTCGGGGGGCTGGAGTGAAAGGGAAAAATGTGGCACACTGTAAGCGAGATAAAGTGCGGGGTATAATCTGGGGGGTTGTGTTCCACGCTCGCCCCCCCCCCCCCGCCGATTTCCCCACCTCGCCGCCGGCGGTGTAAGGTCCGTAGGTTGCCGCAAAATGCAACCATCGCATCGGGTCCGTCCGGTGCTCGGTCAGTTAGTTCGTAGTGGCTCGACACGGCGCGTGATCGTGCTCGAGTTTCGCGTCCGCCCCAAGAAAACGCGCCGTCTGAGACGGTTCGTCGCTCAATCCCGGCCCTTTGCATTCCCTGTGTGTGTGTGTGTGTGTGTGTGTGTGTGTATATCCACAAACCACCCGCCACCAGCGCGCGTGGTGGCAGGGGGAAAATCGCGCGCGACTTCGGCCCATTCGGAAGGTTGGTGCAGGCTTATGTGTGGTCCTTCGATCTTCGATTTATCAATCGCGCGTGGTTGTGTGCGTTGGGAATCCGAATCCTGCCGAGTGCAACGCGCATGGCGTACTGTGTGTTATGATTGCCTCTCGCCGATGCGTAGCCATCGATCAGTCGTGCGTAAGATCGCGTTTCGATCCTCGAGTAATCAAAGGCCCTTCTGTACTCGATAACGAAGTCGCGCGATTGCGTCATACGGCAATCATTTTCCGATTGTACGGCGTGCCTGAACACAGTCGCACTGTTGCTCGATGCGTTCGATTCGATGTAGTGTTTTCCCCCCACGTGGGTGTGCGATCGTACTCCGCCAGTGGCAGTTGGCATCGGTTGGGGAATTTCTTCGTGTCGCGTGTTCCAGATTACGCCCCCCGCCACAAGCAATCCGTACGTGTCCGGTGGCGATCGGATAGAACGAGCCGTCCAGCCCTAGACGCCCCCACCCTCCCCCTTTCGACGGGCCACTGCCCGCTTTTCCCTCCCGCGCTCCCGCAGCGAAACGTCACCCTTTGGGCAAACGGTTGTTAACGGTGCTATTGTTTACGCTTCTGTCACTCGTGCGCGCAGCAAGGTGCAGAAAAAGCTGCTTCGCACAGCAAAAGAGGCCCATATATACTGTAGCTCGTATAGGGCCTTGCGTACAGCGTCACTTACACCCCTCCCCACGGGTTTCATCGCTCTCAAGCCGGTCGGCGGACAAGCCGAAGGTCCCAGCCCGCAGTGTCGATGCGCGTGTGGCGAAATGTCACTTCCGTTTCGAGGGTGTTTTCCGTTTCGCGACCACTTCTGTTCGTGCACGACCGTCAGCATGTCCACCAGCGAACCTGGGATGGAAAACACGGCGCAAACTTTTTCGTAGAACGGGCCAAAGTCGTGGCGTGCGTTACCGGGCTGGGTTCCGTGCGGTGCTTCTCTAGAACGCTTGACTTCTGATCGGCGATCGTGTCCGGTTCGTGCCACAGCCAGCCTTGAGCGATGAGGGATGAAAGTGCACCAGAAGTCTCGGCCAAGCGAGTCCCGGACAGATACAATCGCCCGTCGACGGACCTGACTTGCGTCTCCGCTTCTTGCCACATTTAATCACCTACAATGATTTAGGGTTCCAGGAACTTGGGAAGGGGTTCTACTGCATTGATACCACCATGGCAGCTGCGCTGTAGCGTGATCTGACTCTACCGAGCTGTGTTCTCCACTCACATAATTATCATATCGCTGTCGGAAGCGCGGTGGGAAGAATGCGGACCTCGCGCTTGCGTAAGAAAACAATGGAATCCGCCAGGAGATCACCCATGAAGGCGCAGATTGGCAGTAGCTGCGCCGCGACCGGAAGTTGTCGTCGCTATTTTGTGATCAACTCGCTTCTAATCTTTATCATCGGTGAAACCTCTGGCATTAAAAACAGGCGTTTCACTGCAATGGAAAACCGTTTCCTCCAATTGGTAAATGCTACGCCACTTAGACGAGCTTGTTGTGCCAAACGATGCGATTATGTGGAGCCGCAAAACCATTCTGTGGTGCGGGTATTCACACATCGGCCCCGAGTAACTACCGTCAAACAATCTAACATACTCTACTGTGCTGAATCGCTCAATGTGTCTCAGATTTAACTGTCACAGGGGTTGGGGTGCTGCCATCAACATTGGAGCCTGTTTGAAACGCGCTATCGAATAACCGTCATCGATGGCACAGCGACGCGTTTCGGTGACTTTCAGCACAGTGCCTATTGTTCTCTCGCGTAATTATGCAACCGCGGCTTTTATGCTAGTCTACATTATGTCATTTTTCCCGGAGCAAATAGGCTAGCGCATCTCTCGCTGCATTTTCAGAGGACATGGGGAAAATTAGTGCGAACAATGCTAAATGCGAAATAGCTCGAAGGATCCCTTTCTTGCTTAATTACACGCAACCGTTTCTGGCGCAACGACTTCGTATGCCAGCCTTCCATTCAACGGTAAAAGCGTAACCGAGCGTTGCATAGTGTAATAGGAGTTTTGCTGCTATAATTGAATTCAAATAGATACTCACTCCAACTGTAAACCACATGTGTCTGTTGTGTTGCAATCCGTTTGTATGTGTTTGTCTATATCAGCAATTTTCTCGCGTGCGCACTCTCTGCAAACAGTTGGCACACTTTTCACGCTATTCCTTGCAGCATCCGGAGATCTTGATGTGCACTGGATGTGGATAGACCCTGCCACCGTTTGGTTTCTTCCTTCTTTCTGTTTGTGTTCGAAAAAAGATCCGACAAATGCTTCTCAGCGAAAGGATACTTTGCTCGCGCGAAAAGTCCGTTAGACAGACTTTTGTTACATGGGCTACTTAGACTCCGATAAAAAGGCCTTTTCGGGCTCCACTTGCTTGCGAAGGCATCGCTTTCCGTCAGTGCATGAAAGTGTGTGAAAGCAGTTGGACCTTACGAGACGGCGGTGTGACACGACCCAGATTGCGGGCCTTTCCCACCGGCATTCGGGATTTTTTTCCGAGCGCCGCTTGGCTACGCACTGATTGCGTCGACAAGAGCTCTGGAAGGTGTTCTCTCGCTCGAGGTCAAACGCCGAGCTGCGTGGTTTTCGGTGGTTACTGGAGTTGCGCCAGCCAGAAGGTCGCCGAGCTGTCGCGGAGGCTACTTCTGAGAAATAAGGACCCACGATGAGCTGCTGAAAGAGAAAGGTCGGCGGCATCGTCGCGCAGGAAGTGCGGCTGCAGTAGTCACTGGTCGTCTTTGCTTCAGCATCCACCAAAAGTCCGATTTTCGCGTGATCAAATCGTGAGTCGGTCTGTGAACGAAAGAGAGAAGCCCGAAGGAGACGAAGCTATCACAATGGTGCTGCTGCAGAGCGACGTCAGCCAGTTGTGCCCCATTACAAGCTTCCCAGACAGGTACATAGAAACCTTCACTAGTTTTCGGAAATCGTGTGGTATGTGTTTTAATATGTCGTTTGATTTAAAAAAAATGTCACGGTCCTTTCCTGCTCGTCCTTCCTGCTTTCCAAACGGGAAAATGTCATGTTCTTAAAACCGGGATCTGAAAAGAAAATGTCTTCCTGCTTGATTTGGCAAATTAAAATGGAAGTGTCGGCCTCGGCTCAGCGTCCAGCTTTGGCAAGGGGTTCTAAATTTAGCAACCTTTCTCAAATTTCGGTGCTCAACATCCGGTTATGCATTGCGGCCAGCGGATGTTATGTACCAAATATCAAAGGTCGAATCAAAGGTTTGTCTTCTGCAATCCTGCTCCACTCTTCGAAACGAAACCCTCTAGGAACCAACTCTCAGCGAATACAGCGGTAAAACGCGATTTTTATTTTATTATATCGACCCAATGTGCTAGAAATGTTATGCGAGTTTTTTTTGCTGTCCAGACTTTTTTTTTCAAACCCCCGCTAAGAACCTGTCCGTTTTCAGAAACCTGCCCCTTGACTGCTTGAGCAGTCGTAAAATTTAGCTAATTGGCCATTAAATTAGAAAACGTCAATTTGCCAATGACACTGCATGGTTAAACTGTCAGAAAAGCCACAGGGACAGTGTGGGCCATAAATTAGCGAACACGAATTAAACGAATAAAACCCAGCATCCTTTAAGTATGCACAATAACGGCTTGAAATTTACATACAAATAAACCATACTACAAAACATGTGTAAACTGTCACGTTTTTCAATTGTGCTGAAAAGAAGAAAAGAAGGTTGGATCCACTATCAGCCTTTCTTTTTCTCTCTCATTTACTTAGCCTGAAAACGTGTAAAATTGAAAGAGGATTCAAAATGAAATTGAATGTGGCTGATACCATGGGAGCCATCTCTGACTCCCCAAAAAGTAGGCAACTTCCTTACGGCACAATTCAAACATCGAATGCTGTTTAGTGTTCTACAAACGATTGAAAATTTGATTGTCATCGGGTCGTGGGCTTGCGTGAAAATGTTATTGTACCAGCTAGCTGTGAGGTGCCTGTCATTTCAATTACAATATATGCTCTCGGTTGAAGGCGGGAGGGTGGCAGCCTAATAAAAACCAGGCACAAAAAAATCAACAACGTTTAAGCATGTTGCAAAAACAGCATGCAAAAATAGCATTTCGAAATTGCAAAAAAAAAAGGCGTTTCGATTTTTTCAAGTCATGAAAACTTCATCGGTTATTAGTTGAGTAAGGTCATTAACAGCAGTTTTTTATCGTTAGAGTTATTCATTGTATTGCTGTTACTGTACATCCTTCCTCGTCGTCGCACGCAATACATTCGTTTCTCATCCTCTGTCGCCTGCGCGTTATTGAACTTCACTGAGCCAACGTGAACTTGAGTTTGGTTGAGGTTGTTGCAGATAAGGCAGCGCGGCCAACTGCCAGGACAGACCGCAACCAGCAGCATTACACGAGTGACGTGCACCCGACCACCACAGCATCGCAAATAGGTTGACTGCGTCCTTTCGAATGGTGGTTGGCAATGACTGACAAAAAGCGATAGTAACGGCAATGCAATATGGTGGAGTTATGACGTTCGTTCGTAGGTTGTTTTTTTCCACATTCAGTTGACTGCACCCAAGTACGCTTTAACTCGCCAATCCGCCATGTTCGCTGGCGGCTCGGCACAACACGGCACCAACAGACAAATTCTGACACACTGACGAGTGCAAGACGGCCTTGATCATCGCTCGCCTTATCTAGGCGTGGGTAATGAATTTTCGGTTCCACAGTCATTTGGCATTGGGGTGCTCCCTAGCTTCCGACATTAAGACGGGGACGTGATAAGGGCTGCCTAGCATCAGATCGGCGAGATTAAATAGGTACATACACTCTAGCAC
>JAOEFI010000007.1:23045478-23059083 GCA_034621735.1 Anopheles plumbeus | reverse complement strand
GACATTAAGACGGGGACGTGATAAGGGCTGCCTAGCATCAGATCGGCGAGATTAAATAGGTACATACACTCTAGCACGTTGACTTTTACCGTGGGGAGACTTGGTTGTAAGTATGGATTTGAGCGCATGCCTATTCTATTAGCGATCGCCTATCACTCGAATCAAAGCCACTCGCACGCGCCGCTCTTCGCATTCACGTGTGCGTTAGAACGATCGGGAGCTGGAAAGAACGCGTGATTGATCCCCTTTGGCAGTGGAGCAGATTTGCCAGCCATTGCGGGATGGATCAGTTGAGAGCGAACCGTGCACCCGAAAGGAACTCTGTTCGTCGACATGCACTACCGGAGGCGAGCTCCTGTCTTCTGTTCGAGCTACGTGCAGCGCGAGAGCATCCTCGGAACAGCCAAGAATCGTGTGCATGAATAAAACATCGAAACCCGGAAACTTGATCGTGCGTGAACATGGCGACGCTGGTGCTTCGCTCGATCCGATCGCCACGGCCTGCTTGGCGGCGGCTTCTGCTCTCCCCGGCCGTTTGCTCAGCTGACGGCACGGAACCGCAGACCTTGGCCTCGACCGGGAGCCAATGGCGGAGAACTCCGTGCAGTGTCAGTATCAGGCTGTGGCAGCCTACGCTCTGGGAATTGATGAGGTAAGACGACTGGAGACACGTGCTGGTTTCTGCCATCGGATTACCAAATGCACTCCTACTATTGCAAAACAGAAAAATATCGCACGGAAGCGGTGAAGAATTGCAGTGTCGAGATGCTCTGGGATGATCCTGGAACACTGTCCGATTCTCCCGTGCGGCTTGTTCTAATTTGACATGGTAATGAGCCGCATTGTCGACAGTGTGTTCCCTGTTGCTTCAGTGGCGGTGATGTGCCTCTTACAATGTACCACGAGGTGCATGGCATTATTCCAGAGTCCTGTTGTCATGCTTAGAACAAGTGTGCTTATTTATCAGTTTTGAGCAAAGCAAGCAAAAGAAATAATTTTTATTGTATGGTAATTTCATTTGTGGTTATCCCCTTCAAAGAACTAGCAAACGGCCTGAATTCCGAACCCGTTCCAGTCAGCGGTAGTTACCCAATTCGGGATTTCTGTTATCTACTGGCACGAGGCCAAGAATTTCCAATGGCATTGCCATGTGCTGGATCCAGTTCCGGTCGTTGAAGGCTCATAAATAATGAGGTGATTGTAGACGAGAGCAGGAAGAAAGAAGGGGACGTGACGGAAAGGGTTGCCCGCCAGCCAATCCATTAGCCGTAACAATACCGAGGTGATTGTTGCATTAACCGTGAAGCATCGTTGATTGCAATCCCTTCCGCGACCGACGCCTTCTATTTGCAAAAAAAAGGTAAATGTAGCGATGCCAATCGCGTCATTGCATAGTCCACTAAAGCGTAAAGCATTATTGTCCCTCCGTGCATACTGAAACGGGACAGTTTGTGTCTTCTACGTGGGTGCAAAACTGCCCAGAACTAGAATTCATTTATCTCTTCAACGGCACCTCGCATACCAATAAACCAGCGGGCGGCCGGTGGCAAAGATAACAATAATTTGCGGTGTAGTAAAACCGCAACCAGACTACAAATTGTATGTTCACCAACACATCGTATCTATCGCTACGCGTATCTACTAAGCCGACCACCATCCCACCAACTAACGTCGAACTAACCACAAACGGCGTTTATCGAGCGTCACTCGCTGCCGAAGTGTATGCGACACATTTTTTTTATTCGCTACCATTTGTCTGACTTCGTTTTGATCCGCACCACTCGCTTGGCCTACAGTTCCGTGCGGTGTTTCGGCTTTTCGCCATCATCGTCACCACTACCACCTCCTGGGCGCTATTTGTTGTTCCCTTGGCACGGTCCGGGACGGGACAATCCGCACCGTCGCAGTTGGTTGTTAGTATCCGTCGTTTGTGCACCGCGACGGCGCGGTGGCTGTCTGTCGGTCTTTCTATCTCCTTCCAGCGCATTGGAGTCGATCGTATCAGCATCATCGGGCGGCGGAGCAGGTTCGCTGGAGCGTGCTTATAAAACGGTTGGGTGCCAATTTCACCCAATTCATTTACGTACGGGTCGCGCAGCGGAAAGCATCCAAACGTGCGGTCCCGGACGAGAGTAGAGTTACGGGCTGTTAGATAGGCAGCGGACCGTCGTTCGGGATAAAAACCCCGCTCCGGTCGAATGAGAGCAGCGTAATTAGTGGTAGTTTCGGTGGTGTGTGCTTCATGCGCGTAGTACTTAGAATACTGTAGTGCTACCTTTCACTCGATCGTCGACACGTGATCAAAAGTAAACAAGAGAATCTAAGAAGAAGAAACAGAAGCCGAGTAACGAACGGAGCTTTATTAGCAATCCTGCGCCTCCATTATTGGAACATATATTTATCTCTCCTCGTGGTCTGTTAGTGGTGGTAGTGCGAAAACGGACCGTCATATCACCAACGATACACGGCTTTATAGACGGCGAAAGTGTAAATACGATGGCCTCGTGTACACGGGTAATCGTCTAAGATTACCTTCATTTCATTGTTCTACTTTCGATTGTTATCCCGGACGTTACGGTTACGTTTAAGTACGTTGTTCTGTACTCATTTGTGCGGTTTTGTGGATTGTTGGGTGGATAAGGTGCTTCGGAAGGTGAAACTGTCGTCATGTTACGTGAGCGAATCGAAACGAGAAAGCGCAAAGTAAAGATAGAATATATTTGAAGAAGCGGTGATGAAATTATCACATGTGAACAACAGTGACTACGTTTAACTCCGGTACCGCTACAGTTTTCTCAATAGAACTTGCCTCGATGATTATTTTCCGCAACACAGAAATGAAATGATTCCATAAATAGTATCTGCCGTATCTATCCGTCGTTGAAAATATTAGTTCGCCTCCCACCGCCGAGAATCACTGCGATATTTTTCAAGTGTCTCGACCATGTGCCAAATTAAACGAGCAAATAATGAGCAACCTCTGAATCGACATATTTGGCCCCCGCGTTTCGAAAACATATTTTTCTCAACCCACTTGAGCTCCAAGTAGGCTACTTCATATCATCCCCACCCGGTAGTTATTCAAACTGTTTCATGTTAATTCAAATAGAGTTATCTTAGAAAAATTCCCCGTCCTTCGAATGTTTATCACCAGATAGCGATGCATTATTTATGTTTACATACTTCTCTACTGCTCCTATATTATATTTCGAACGATATTCGATTGAGCACAATGGTGGTTACGTCATTTCAGGTCTGCATATTGTCACACAACGTTTTATACGACCCAAAACACCTGATAATTGCCCTAGCCCTAGCCCTTCTTTTGACCGTATCAACCGAGGTTAGACTGTGGCGCACCAGCTTTTGATGAATTACCAAAGATAGTCCTTGCATTGCGCTATGCCTGTTACTTGATTACAGAAACGACCAAGAAAAGTACTCGATGGTTTATCAGTGCGTGGCAGTTGGCATATCATTTTATGTCTCAGTAATTCGAGGTTTCGTTGTTACTAACAGATCGATCTGTTGTTCGACATTGTTTTGCGTTCAATAATGCAAATACTCAAACTTGGATATGTTACTGGTATTTTTCTTTTTTTTGAAACGAAGACCCTTTCTTGCAAGAACTTTGTAATGCATTAGTTGGGTTCAATGATCATTTGCCAAATTCAGTATTATAATACTTTCCCGTTTAGTATAAATTATTCAAGAAATGGGAACCATCGGGAAACTACGGTGGATTCGAATTCACATGTGATGGGGTAATTTTTACCAGTTGGGAACCCGTTCCTAGGAGCGCGTTTCAGGAGCCAAGAAACTTCCCACCGAATCCGGTCTCTCATCAAACATACGTTGTCGCCTCCTGGGACTCCAAGCGCTGCCAGATGACCACAGCTACAAAACATCGATTTCTGGCCGGGACGGGTCTTGAAGTTTCGCTCGGGACTTTCCCATCCGGAACGGTGCGGTAGAGTACATTCGTAATTCACATCTGATACCAGTTGCTCTCTGGGCCTTCTCCGGCGCGGTTGTCTGTGGAAATACAAACTCACGCGGAAAGTCCATTCGAGGGCTAGGGCGTGCTTGTGGCACAAAGTTTGCAGTCAATTCATTCCGTTATCGTGCTACTGTGCAAATCGTCCCACGCTGCATTTTTGACATTGAAAAGCGTCCCGTTTCATCTCCTTCCTGTGCAAAGGTTCCTGAATACCTGTGATAGAAGCATCCACCAAATTTTGCGCCGACCGGTGGAACCGTAGTGTAGTGAAGGCTAGGCGGATAAATCATAAACTGAAAGTGATGTTGCAAACAAGGCGTCCAGCAGGCAAACGGAGGCGCCTGGTGCCGCAATGGATCGCGGCCCTCGGCTGCTTGATCAGTGTCGCTGCCGCCATGGCAGTGCACGGCGCCGCCCTTGTGGCGAAAGAGGTGTCCTACATTGTCGACAACCGACAGCTAGAAGCCCTTGAGCCCTCCTGTCCGAGGTAAGATTGCGTAAGATGTATCTGGTGCGAAGTAAAAATCCCGTATCCTTCGAAAATCGCGAAAAAAACGGTGAAAATTAATCATTTTCCATGTTCCATTGCCAACTAATCATCCATTTTCACGAGGATAGTTTCAAAAAGGCCTTGTGAGGCGATAAGTTCGTACTGTTCTTCACCACCTTCACTGGAAACTCATGCAAATGGTGCAATTTTCTTAAACAGCACCTCCAGCGCCTTTCCTGCCTCCGTGCCGGGCAAATAATTGAATATGCAAATATTGGAACACGAACCAGACCTCGGCGGTCTCGAGTCTGCTAGATGTACGGGGGAAAACTGTCTTTTCACGACATTTGGCTAATGGAGGTGTTAATGCCCAATTTAAACACAGTTTTCATTATTTTGTTTTCGTATCTGTCACGTTTCATTGCCATAAACAAATATTTTTAAAGAAAAAAAACACCATACGACCAAAAAGTTTCCTCCGTAATGGTAGGAGTGAGGAAGCAGGAGGACCAACATTGGAATTTGAATTTGAGTGGAACAAATAATTTGCATTTCGTCGTAAGGGAATTCACAGTGAAGCACTAAATATAGAACAAGTCTGTTCGCTATCAAACACGGCCCAGGTTTCACTTGTTTCGTTTGACGACTGCTATCAATTTGTTTCCTCCCGGCGACTGGCGGTTTTTATTTACTCGCGACACGTGTTGGGTGACCACAATTGAGAGTGTTAAAAAAAATAACTGCTTGAAAAATACAGCGCTCGATCATTCATCACTAGAAGCTTTCCGCGTATTTAAGCAACCGTGTTGCACTCGGACAAATTTGCTAGCAAAAGTGTTTAGTCATTGGATGAAATGAATTTCCATTGTTCCAGATTGCAGCCTGCGGGGGATCTGGTATGAAAATCAGCGTTTTTGATGGGGCTTGACATGGCGAGAGAAAAAAAACGACAATAGAGATTTTATTTTGATTGATAGAGATTTTGAAGTTGGATCCATTTTCTATTTTAAGCATTGCCATAGTACAGAAGCTGGGATGCCTTGAAGGATGCAGTGGTCGACTTTCCCTTAAGCCTTATTCGTCTTATTGAAACTAAAGCTGATGCGAATACCTTCTACTCATAAATGAACTCCACAAAAAGATCATCCTAATCAGCAGGGGACAGCGTCGGTGCATCAACAACAGTGATGTCAATATTATACACTCTTTACTTGGTTCGTTTCGTTCGCACAGCGAAATCTACTGCCACGGCGAGCTGCTGCGGACTGTGCAGATGAGCGAGATCTACCCGGACTCGAAGACGTTCGTCGACATGAAGATGCGCAAGTCGCCGAATGAGACTCTGAACTCGTTCCACGAGTTCATGCTAGCGCAGAACAACAGCCCGTCGAAAGCGAAGCTGCAGGAGTGGGTCGAATCGAACTTCGAGAAGCCGGGCGCCGAGTTCGAGAAGTGGACCCCCGAGGACTGGACGGCCAGGCCGGCGTTCCTCGACCGCATCCGGGATGTCGATTTGCGCGAGTTCGCCAGCCAGCTCAACGCGATCTGGCACGAGTTGGGTCGCAAGATGACGACGGATGTGGCGGTAAGAGTGGAACCCTCGACCATCATTACACCCGCCCTGACATCCTTTCCCACTCCTCGCGATGCTAACGTTCTTGTCTTCCGCAGCTCAACCCTGACCTGTACTCCATCATCCACGTGGACAACCCAGTGATCGTGCCGGGCGGACGCTTCCGCGAGTTCTACTACTGGGACTCGTACTGGATCGTGAAGGGGCTGCTCCTGTCTGAGATGCACTCGACCACCAGGGGCATGCTGGAGAACTTCCTGTCGATCGTCACGCGATTCGGCTTCATCCCGAACGGAGGGCGCATCTACTACAGTATGCGCTCGCAGCCACCGCTCCTGTGCGGCATGGTGAAGGCATACGTCGAGGCGACCAACGATACCAACTTCGCGATGAACAACGTCGAGACGCTCGAACGCGAGTTCCAGTTCTTCATGAACAACTACGTGACGGAGGTGCAGGACCATCAGCTCGCCACGTACGGCTACAAATCGAGCGGCCCGCGGCCCGAGTCGTACCGCGAGGACGTCCTCAGTGCTTCCATCTTCGCGAGCGAGCAGGACAAGCAGGACTACTACTGCGAGCTGAAGGCGGCCGCCGAGAGCGGGATGGACTTCTCCAGCCGTTGGTTCATCAAGGACGGCACGAACGCCGGCAACCTGACCGACCTCAAGTGCCGCTCGATCGTGGCCGTCGAGCTGAACGCGATCCTCTACTGGAACGCGCTCATCATCGCTGAATTCTACGGGCTGCGCAACGACATCGCCTCGACCAACAAGAAGGCGGAGTACCTACAGAAGGCGGAGGACCTGAAAAAGGCCATCAACGCGGTCCTGTGGGACGAGGACGAGGGCGCCTGGTTCGACTACGATCTGCTCAACGGGAAGCTGCGCAAGTACTTCACGCCGACCAACCTCTCGCCGCTGTGGGTCGGCTGCTACGACAAGGCGGACGCCGCCCTGCCGAAGCGTATCCTCGCCTACATCGACCGGCTGCAGCTTGATCGCTATCCGGGCGGCGTTCCCAACACGCTGCAGAACACCAACGAGCAGTGGGACTTCCCGAACGTGTGGGCCCCCATGCAGCACATGCTCGTGATGGGCCTGGACTCGCTCGACAACCAGGAGGCAAAGGATATGGCCTACCGGTGGGCGCAGCGCTGGGTACGGGGCAACTACCTTGCCTACAACAAAACGCATGCCATGTTCGAGAAGGTAAGCCACGAAGCAGCAGCCAGATCCAGGAATCGCTCTCACCACTAACCGAACGTCCTTTGCTACGGTACCGTCACTCTATTTTGCAGTACGATGCGCAGGAGCTCGGTGGTCACGGCGGCGGCGGCGAGTACGACGTGCAGACCGGCTTCGGCTGGACGAATGGTGCCGCGATGGACCTGATGAACAAGTACGGCGACAGACTGACGACAGGTGCGATCGAGTGAAGCAAATTCACCTCCTTTCGAGTCCCGATTTCGAACATTATGCGTTGTATGCGTCCTCTGCATCCTTCGAACCGTACCGTGTATATCCACACCATCATCCAAACATTTCCGCTCAGCGAAGCGTGTTTGTGTACGATTAGCGTTGAGTGAAGCAAACACCCGCCATCAACTATAACCACCAATCATCTTTGGGAAGTTTCGTTCGGCTCATGACACTCGCATTTGTCTACTTGTCTTCATATAATGGCATATAACTGTTTACACATTGTAGTCCTGTTGTAGTTCAAAGTTATCTCGAACTCTTACAGAGATCATATCATAACGAAGGAAGGGAACTGAAGCGGTTTTTAGCAGGGATCGTTTTGTACAAAACCGATTGCACAGTGCTCCTGTTACTGAAACTCAGGAAATCATCATAGTCCCTGAAAGAGATCTCTTCAACCCCATACATACACTCTCCTAATTTAAATGACCGTGGAACGGCTCCGCCGCCAGTTATTATTTATAGTTTTCCCTTCCATGCCATGTGAAAATTAATTTTTGTTTTGTGTAAAATCACCTTGAACGTAGACTGGCTCCGAGTTCGCGGCACTACCTAGCAAGTTGACGGACGATAGAATTAAAATGGGAAAATTTTACTTCAATCAGTAGTGCATGTGAAAAGTATGAGCACATGTTTCCTTCTCCTAATAAAATTGTTTGCCAAACTGAAGTGAAACGCAGTCCACCCAAGGGACACAGCATGTACGAACTTTCGTCCTAAATGTGCCTAAACAGTTCTTGTAACAATGAAGTAACTAACGGTCGAAATAACAGGAAGCGATGGAGACGAAGTATACAAAAGTGGCCGGAAGAAAATTGGATCACTTACATATATCAGGACCGAGCAGAAGAAAAATGTTTTTATTTTTATAGTGCTTTTACAAAACACATTAGACGAAGGGTAAAGGTCTATTAGTAGTAGAGAATTTAGGGTAGGAAGGTGCCGACTGAAAAGAAAGCCTACGATAGGGAATTAATCAGGCCAACCAAATTGCTTTTAGGCACAGTGTACTAAAACAAATCCAAACACACAAGAAATTCGAGACAATTTAATTGAAAATTCTCAGCGCGGTTTCTTCGGTCGGAGAAAGACGATATCGGTGAAATATGTAACAACGATTCAAAATGTGGTATAGTATTGTTATTGAATAAACTGGTAAAATTATTCATAAACCCTTCATCGGAACTTCATCGGACATAATAACCCAATGGAAAATTAACCCCACCCATCTGTGTTCGTCCCACCATAGAGGGATCGGGAAACGGTTGCGATCTAAAAGTGTTGTGTGCGACGTTTCTCATTGGCACGCTCTCACGGCATCGATTCGTCGGGGAAGTTCAAAATTCGATCATCACTTTCCCCTCGCCGCACGATATCATCGCCTTGAAATGTAAGTTTTTTGTGTGCAAATTTCAACCCTCCCGGTTCCATTAAGCTCCATTAGCCTTAACCTCGGTGTTTCTCGCCTCACTCCTCCTACCGAGGGATGCTAATGTTTTCCCGATTTGCTCGGTCCCACCTTCTAGTCGACGTGAAACCGGAGGACAACGGAAACGGTGCGCTGGTAGCATACTCCGTCAACACCGGCATCATCGCAACGGTCATAGCATTCTTCGTAGGCGTATTTGGGTGAGGTAAGTTACACCGTGATCTTCAAGAAAGAATTTTCAAAAAGCAAACGGATCTAACATATTTCTTCTCTTATTTCAGCACACGTCACAAACACCATCGGTCGCTCCTGATTTGTAGCTAATAACAGCCGCACGAAAGCACGTACACAATGCCTAAGGATATGTGTGTGTGTGTTTGCTTTTATGTGTGCGGTTTTACGTGGCCGCAACCGTGATAACATCAGAACCAAATAAAGCCACATTCCAATCCGTCATTCCTCGCGAAGCCTTAATAATCAGAAGCTTGACTGCGCCTTAATAATCACTGGAAATATTAAAAAGAGAGCTCCATAAGTATTAAATCATTCTGTGTATCGTTTTTCCTCCTTTTTTAACTTCACATTGCACTACGCGAACAAGCGTCGTTTAGTCGAAGAGCATTTTGTCCGGTTTTTGTTTGTAACGGAAATGTTTGGCATTGTGACTAAGGAAGAATGGTTTTCTCCAAAAATTCAACTGGATCGATTCTATGTCCTTTTCTGTTTTCCACTGATTTCTATCGAAATATTCTTTAACTGAACAAATTTTCTTCTCTCTTTCCGCAAACACTCGGAACTGCCAATGTGCCAGTATATTCCGACGATTTTTCGGGCGGTAGGCATTCACCAGAATCAGGGCCCGCTCTGTATGTATATTTTCTGCGCTAGCCGTAATAAACAATTTACGTAACGTAACAACGTTGAAACAGTCTGCGATTTTTCAAATGGAAATAACTTCTTTATTCGCTTTCCGATGACATTTGTTTTATTTTTGCTAGAAAATTATGCGGCTGAAATAATAAACCAGCAATGTTTGAATGGCACTCGCTGCTCGCAAATAGAAATTTATCCGAATGCAGCCGTGGTAAGTAATAAGTAGTAGAAAAAGAAGTATTTTTAAAAGCGTGGTTGGCGACAGTTTTGTCCCAAAGCAATACACTTTTCACACAAGGACTGCTTGTGAGAAGGCATGCCTTTCTTTGGCGTTGTCTGTTTTTTTGGGCGCCACTGAAACGGAGGAAACATTATTAAAGTTAAGCTTAAGGGTCTTAAACTGCTGTGTCTGTCCCATCAAACCCACCTGCTTGTGTGGATACACGTTTTTGAGACAGCTTTGGCATTTCTGGCCATAATTAGCCCACGAGTTTGCCGAGTACCATGTACGCTCGCACTCTGCACAGTTGTAGACGCCAAAGGATCGTCTCTTTCCTTGGTAAGGGGTCGACCCCTTCTTTTCCTCCGGTGCGCTCTTGAAAGAAAGACACGATCAGGCGCTAGTGCTAGAGAGTCTTGCAGAGATATGCGGTAGCGTACCATTCTAACACGTCAGTAAATTCTTTCCCAACTCAATATCCGCGAGTCGTTCAAGGATGTATGCCTAAAGGAATTGGAAAACAATCATTACGGCAGTCAATCTATCAAGACTACGTCCATCTGATCAAGAATCAAATCAGGCCGATGTTGGATCGAATTCTCTCCATGACTCATCCATACTTGCTCTGATACGATCTCCGCAAGAAGTCGTACAACATGACTCCACTTCTTGCCGACTGCATCTAACTCAAACGAGACGTAAACAAATGGCAGCACGAATGGGAACACCGAAAGGGCCGACGCAGCAGATTTAGTTAGGGAACACTTTCAATTTTTGGAGAGTTTGGCAAACTAAAACTTCTGTTGACGCCCAATAGGATGCCTTACGCAAGGCCTTAGATAGGATTACATAAGGATAGATAAGCATTAGTAGATTACCAAAGTGTTTGTAAACTAAGCTAACTAACGAAGATCGAACGCGGCAAACAGAACGGAAGAAAGAAATCGTAGCCGCATTGTAAAGCTGCACTAGCCGAACAAACCGGAAGCTTGACTCCTCTTTTGATTACTGTTCGACTTACGTTTCGAATGGCGGCCGTCGCTTTTCTTTGCTGTGTTCTACGTTGATGGCTGCGAACTTTATCTACAACACGCCTTCGAGTGTGATGAAATGTTTATGGTTATGATGGCGGTGGCGCGTTGCGTTTCAGCACAAAAGAGTAAATGTTCACCGTTGGCGGTGGCACACGCACGTTTATCCTCCACGATTTTCCGACAGTCAGTGCGCAGTTTAAACTTAAAACTTGACAACTCCTACCGAACCCTTCGGAAACGGTGCGACAATCAGTATCTGCCATTCAACACCCTCCGGAAAGTCACTTTGCTCTGCTGAAGTATCCAGAACTTCAGGGGTCGCCAATCGCAAATTAACTGACGCATTGTCTCGATATTACGCGGGGACGGCATGCGTATACGCCGTTCTTTTTACGTCCATCAAAAACAAACTCGTTTCGGTTTATCTATGTTTTATTCAAATATTGATAGCGTCCTCTCCAGGATGCTTTTTTCATGCAATTGCTGAAAATTATACAGTTTCTCCTTCGCTACAGACTCCCCCGAAATGGTGGGCCTTACGTTCAACGTAGTAATACAACTCTGTCTCGTTAGAGATGGTAAATCTTTTGGAAGGGTTTCGAATTGGTTTCGAATCGTTCGAATAATTACACGCAGGGGCGGGTGCTCGTTTGGCCCAGGATTGGGACGGGGTTTGAGTTTGAGTTGAATGATGCTTCAACACGTGGTTGAGCCATCTGCTTGTCGACGGAGTTACGGCCCTTACACAGGGATTCGTTTCCAGCCGGGACATGCGATTGGTAAATACGTCCATGCGACCCAACTATTAAACGTCGTTGTCCAGAACGGACGAGGGGGTGGGCAATGGTGACGGCGACTGTGGGACTACTGAATTCTTCGACAGTAGTAGCCCAGCGTTTTACACTTTTCACACAGCATCTGGGGATGGACCTTCGATTGATCCGACACATCTAACCCGTCCGGTTTCTCCAGCGGACGCTATGAAGTTGAACGACGATAGAGAGAGAGAGAGAGAGAGAGAGAGAGAAAGAGAGGACGATTTAGGAGAGACAGTCCCTTCCCGACCAATGCTCCAAAATCCCTACCTGTTTGTGCGGGTAAACGTTGATGTGGCACTTGATGCACTCCTGGCCGTGGTTGGCCCACGAGTTGCCGGACATCCACTTCCGCTTGCACTTCGGGCACTTGTACTCGCCAAAGCAGCGCTTCTTCCCCTGGTAGGGCGTCTTTCCTTCCGCCTTCGGCCGAGCCTATACGGGAGCACCCGCGCGAGACGTAGATCAAGTAAGCAGACCCTCAAGCACCCATCAGTAACCGTAACAGTAACGCCATCACTCACCTGCGGACAGTCTCGAATGTAGTGGCCCTTCTTAAAGCACAGATGGCACAGGTAGGTTGCGGGAGGGATTTTGCTGTACCGGAGACTCCCGGGCTGCAGATGCTGCTGGTGCTGCTGAACGGCTGGTGGCGAGTGACGCTCCGGCACGTTGTTATGAAGTTGCGCCTGCCGCTGCTGCTGCCCGTAACTCTGTGGATAGTGCTGGGCGGCACCAGGCGCACCGCACTGTCCCCGATAAAGATGCGTATGCTGCGGTCTGGTCAACGGCAGGAGCTGCTGCTGCTTGGGATGATGATGATGATGATGATGAAGCTGATGCTGGTTCGTAAGAGGCGGGGACACACTTCTCCCGTAGCCTGTTCCGTAGAGAGCCTGCGTCGGATTGGAGTCCAGCACGTGCGATCGGACACACCCGCTCAGTCCGAACAGGCCGAGGTCGTCAAACTGGTCACACAGCTCCGCGATGTCGTCCGCGAACAGGGGAGACTCGCTTCCGTCTCTGGTCCCCTCGCCGGAGGGCGAGAGTTCGTTCGGCAGTGCGAAGGGTTCCGATCCTGTCCAAAAGGCTGGCGAGAACAGTTTCGAGCCCTGGAACCGAACATGCATCCGATTAGAGGGTAGAACTCGACAGGTGGGGACGTTCAGAACCTACCTGCGTAGGATCGCTCGGATGCGCATCCATGCTCCCCATGTAGTACCACTGGAGGGCCGACGACCTGTACTGGCCTCCGCCTTCGGAGTCCCCACTAGCCGCACTTTCCGCACTGCCTTGCCTCGGTTGAATCGCCTCCAGTCCCATTCTGCCTGCTCCAATGCCCCTCACGGATGTCACGGACGCGGTCGACGCAAGCGTACACATGGACGCCGTTCCCGTAAGACGCAGTAAGTGGCTGGGCGTGCGAAAACCGTCGTTTCAAACGTTCTCTGTCAACTGATGTGTCCTCCTTTTTCTTTGCACCTTTCAGTGGACACACCGGCAAGTCATTCCTCCCGATACAAGAGCAGTTCCGGGAAGCTGGAACATCAACGGTGGAGACGCACGATGTCTCACCAAACTCACAATACTCCCGGTCACGCTTCCGTCATCGGCGGCGCATGTATTGGGTCACAGGTAAGATTACAACACCAGTGTGTGGCCAGATGTGTTGGCGGGGGGCCAACCGGGG
>JAOEFI010000007.1:23030037-23040184 GCA_034621735.1 Anopheles plumbeus | reverse complement strand
TTAGGACTGAGAGAGAGGGTGAGACTCAAGCGACACGCTGTTCCTACAGTCTGTACCACTACTGTTATGGTATTAGATGGTGAAAATACTTCGTTTAACTATTTTTAGCCACCGGGCGGCGTATGACGACGTGTTTTGCTTCCCCGCTGCTCAGGGAGTATGCGGAATGTTTTTTCAAATTCGTTTTCGTTTCACTATCAACAACCTGTCCCTTCCACCGGAAGGGAATTATTACGTACACAGTTACCGACAGTTGGCTGTGTGTATCGTCCTTCGCCCGAGGATGCCGAGGCAACACCGAAGTCGGTGCGCAACGTTCACTTGCATTGGCACAACGATTAGTGCAGCATCCCCAATAGCAGCGTGTAAAATGGAGTCGACCAACACTGCAGCATCACTGGCGAGCGGGTGTGCGTCCCAGCGGTCACCGCCTCGGCTTTCCTCTCGATTGTTTGGTTTACCCACAAGTCGTACACAAGCGGCAGTTTCGGTGATATTTTTCCTGCGCAAAGACGCGCGAGAGACAAATGCGCGGCACGCAAAGGCAAAGGAAAACACTAGCAGGGCGGGAGAACCGGCGCACGCTTTTCCCGACGATCCACTACACTCAAACGCCGTCGGAATGCACTCGTCTTCTCGTTGCCCAGCCGGGGTCCTACTGCGTGGAGTGTTGGTGTTCGTGCAGATGGTGATGGCGACGATCGTTCACTCGGCGTACGAGATCCCCGTTCGGCGTTCGGCCCCCACCGGCGCTGGGGTGGGTTTTCCAATATGGCGCAGCTGCCGACGGGAGTTTTTCCTTCGAAAACTCGCTGGGCAGTTGGTTGGTGAACTGCGGAAAATTCGGTCGCGATGGTGTGGGAAATGTCACGGGCGTAACGTCGCTCGTCGGGAAATCAGTAGGCATCGAGCGGGGGCCGGTGGAAGAGATCTGCATAGTGGAGAGAACGGGAAATCCAAATACGCAATTAACAAGGGGAACGGTTCATTTTCGCTTGCAACAAACTATGATCGACGGCCAGAGGGAAAATCCGACGATCTTCACCCGTTTAGTGATAATGTTATCGTAATTGTAGGGTGAGGATGAGTTATGCGCCAGCAGCAATCGCCGCTTTCCACCCGGTTGGAGGATGAAAATTACTGCCACGTTTCGCTCGAATGCTAGTGGAAACTCACCTTCCTTTGGGATCTTCGTTGACACACTTTCCCGCACCACGGTTGTGGGTGGGGAATTAAGGGCTCGCCCGTCTCGGATCTTGTCACCTGCTCTGCGATATGGTAGCTCTCTGAACGCTGGTTTGGATGGCAGCAAATGGATGCGTTCGTCCCGGAACTACCCGTCCGCACGGAGGTCAGCACAGGGGAAACGTTAACCGCGACACGGAACGGCTAGGAATACGGATCCGTCCGACACCTTCTGCACGACTGGCGCGACGTTAGCTCTATAACCATGGAAATTCTCTCATCGCTTCGCGCACCCTACTACGACGGAATTTTCCTCGACTGCGCAATTCTCACGCACGTCCTCTCGCGAGTGTATTTGACTTTTTCTTCTTGTCACATTCTCTATCCATCTCACTTCCTGCTGCTTGCTATAACTCTCTCGCAAACGTGCAAATTTGAACATTATTGAGAAAATTTTTGAATTTCTCTTGTAAATTCTTGGATTATCGGAAAACACATGCCATGCATTTACAAAGTTACGATACGCTCGACCTCACTCACTCGTTTAAAATGATGTATAGTTCTAGGTTCTATGTACCTTTTATCTGAACCTTGCTTAAAATCTGTTTCAACTTTCACCAAATGGTACGGAAACGAATGTCTAGTTTTGTAGGATTTTCCAGCGAAGCTACATTTTCTTTAGCACGTGTTTTGAACCGTTTTTTTCCTCCGTAGTTCGTCTAGCCCCCGATACATGCTCGATTGGCGCTAGCGTACGTTTTGTTTACACCGATCGTATTTGCACCGTCACATTTGTTTTCATAACAAACCCATCGTAGTGTGCGTAAGAAAGTGAACATTCGCTAGCTGCCATCAGTTTGACAGTTCATTTCTTCGTACCGCATGGTTTTCAATGCGCTTTGTGGTGTGTGCCGGTGTGCAGAAGAAAATTGGGTTTTTCATCACAATTGCCTTACCAATTGTTTAAAAACAGGAACATTGTAGTTAGAATGACGACGAAAATTGCTAAACGCAAGCAGAAAACGGAACAGAATGGATGCCCCGTCGGCCAGAAGAAACAGAAAACGAACGGCGCGGAGGCCGACCCGGCGGACGAACACGAAACGTACTTGCCGTCGGTTTCTGTGGCGATCAAGAAAAAGAAAGGCACTGACGATCGAAACGTAACATCTAACCACCCTGATGCATCACGCGAGTCTTCGAAGGAGGGCTATAAGTACGTGGAAAATCTTCGACAAAAGCTTAACTCTGGCGTGCTGGCAATGGATGGTAAGAACGGCGCACGGGTGTCAGTGGTGGTCAGTGGTGCGCGTTAAAAAGATTAAAAACCCTCACGTTTCCTTTTAGCAATTTGTCATTTCGTGGAACAATCGTACAAGAACCCCGGTAATATTACCGATTATATCCGCGCTGGTGGTACTTTGAAGCCCCTGATGGATGTTTTGGCTGCGTGCGAGACAGACAAACTCACCGATGTTGCCAATGTGTTCCATCTCATTCATCTCGTACTGATCAAGAGTATCGGCTTTGACGAAACGCACGCAAACTATGCAGCGAAGTGTGCGAGAAATATCATGGCAGATTACAAGGCCGTCATCGTGAGACTTCTGCGCGACCGAGGAACACAAGCGAGAACTTGTCAAGCTGCTGCGTTCCGCATCCTGAAGGCGATTCTACTCGTGGATTCAGGCAGCTATGGCAGGGATGTTTTGAAATTGATGGACGTATGCATGCCCGAGATGGAAATGCACAAGTGCCGAGAGACAGACTTGAAGCAAAACGGCATTCAAACATCGCTGCGCACGGTATTCATCGAGTTCAATCTGGCGTTCCTGATCGACACCGCCCCGGAGCTGGTGCGTATGTGGCTTTCCCGTGCTCACCTGATTCATCCGCTGGCGCTGAATCTGGTTTTCGACTCCTCGGAAAACGTTGTCCTTGTGATGAGGAGCTTGCGCCAGTACGTGCTCGACTGTGCCGACATCGATAGGCACATCTACCGAACCGTGTTCACCACGGACCTTCTGAAGGCACTTGTGAACGTGTACGAATGGGTTGGTCCGGAAAAGCAGATCACCAATGAATATATGATGAAAACAATCCTAGCAGCAACCGAAGAGGTAGTGCTTCCCCTGCTCACTTCCAAGCGGTATTTTTTGGTGCCGAAATCAATCGATTTGAATCGTGCCAGTCCACGTCACAAGCATTTACTGCTGGGTCTGAAGAACTCTAAACTGCACGCTCATCAGCAACGATTGGTGCTGCGTCTGTTCGAGACGTGTCCCGAGGTACTACCTGCGGTACTGGAAAACTATGCCGCACTTCTGAAGAAGAAGAACGAATCCCACCAGAAGCTACTGATAGATATTTTGATGTTACACAAACCGGAGAAGATAGTGGCAGGGTTCGAGCCGGGTGTGGTATCGGCAAAGGTGCTGTCGAACTTTGTCGTTAAGAGCACACTCCCACGAACGGCGTTGGAGTACATTGGAGTGGCGATGGGCGCAAAAAAGGAGAACATTCCCTTTTGTCTGAAGCTTCTTTCCGTCATGATCACTCGGTGCGAAGAATACCTGCTGGTGATCGAAAAAGCGCGCACAGTGGATCAATTCGGGATTAAGAAACTCAAGTTTGACGTAATCAATCAGATATTGGGCTTGTTCCCCAGCATCGACCGGATCATGGTGGCGATGGCGCAGCATCGGGACGATCGCAGAGCAAGAGACAAGCATATCGCAATGGAGCACGCCATGGACATCCTACTGGCGTGCATTCGATCCTTTCCGGCATACATCCAGTCGTCCTCGTTCATCACGACCTACCGGGACATTCTCAACCCGGTTTATCGCAATGCATCGCACGAGCTGCACTACCTCAACTACGAGTTCAAAGCGACCAAGGTGGTGATGGCATTAGAACCACAAAGCGTGTCGTTCGGATCGCCTCTGTTTCCTCCTGTGCTAAAATTGGTCTCGAAAATCTACCTCAATGCTGGCGTTAAGATGCGCCGGGAAGCGACCGAGATGCTGCTGGGTCTGTTCCGCAACACGACACTTTTCGGGAACCGTGGCACTGAGGTTGAGTTTTGGTTTCATGCACTTTACGATGTGGAGCCGTCGGAGGTGCCTGATCTGGTACTTTACATAGCTAAGGCAGCACGAGATGCAGCGACCAAGATGAGCAAACAGTCCGCGACCGAGGCCGATCATTCACTGATCAACGAAGCGTTCAAGATGGCGGGCGAGCGCAAGGATGATCTGGAGGAACTATTTGCGAGAATCGAACAGGAGGATGAGGAGGATGAGAAGAAGGGCCACCCCACACCGTCGGACGTGCACATGGAGTTTTCACTGATCGACAATTTCTTCATTTACATGTTCGGCAAAGGGGTTAAACATCCGGCCAAGTACAGGCGCTATTTTGACGGAGTGATGCTGCGCTACCTGCACTACTTACCACACCCGGAAATTGTGGAAAAGGTGATAAAGGCATCCGCGAAGTCAAGTGGAAACGGTTCTTCCACCCTCACGGAGTATGTTACCCAATGGATGTCGGGAAAAGAATGTGTCCTTGAACCAAGCGACGGATGGGGCTTTTTCAGCGTACTCAGCAAGGCGTTAGCAGAGAATAACAAAACAGCGGCACTCTACTCGAACAATTTTGAGCAGCGCAAAAACGTTCGAAGCGAGCTGATGCATATGCTTCATCAAACGATCTTTCATCTAACCCGTTCGATCGTAGCTAGGACGCTGACTACGCAGCTTATGGAAGTGATTTCTGTCTACACGAACCATTTGCTCGATTTGATGCTACAAAAGACAAATGATCTTACGGATGATGACATCGGAGAGCTGATGGCCAGTCTGTTCCTGCAGCGTCCGGTTTTGTTCGAACATTTCACAATCATCGTGAAGGAGCCGGACCCAAACAGGGAAGAACAAATGAGTGCGATTGGACGCCTCGTTTCAGGATTTGTGTACGAGCTCATGCAGAAACTGTGCCACCTACCGAATTTCGATCGATACACGGTGCTGTACTCCGGCAAGATCATTTCGGAGTTGATTCGCACGTCGACGAGAGAACTGGCATCCCCGGGCAGTACAGCGATAAGTTTTGAAAGTAGCCTTCTGGAGAAATTGCTATGCATTTTCAAGCTCAGCGAGCGACACTGCGCTACACTGCTCCGCCACTACGCGAAACTTCCTGTGAATGCTTTCCTCGCACCGAAAAAAGGCGAGCAGCAGACGTTCCACTATGGTCAGCTGTGCTTTGCGCTGGAGCAGTTGACCAAGATATCCTGCGAGGGTCTGAACAGGGACCATTTCCTCCCTGAAAGGACCCTTCGTGGCTTGGTGCGGATCTACATGGAGTGCGGACGAAGCGCGGGGAACGATCCGATTGTGCTGGAAGAGTTTGAGCGAACGCTTTTTGGATATCTCAGCACATTCACGCACAGCATTTCGTACGTGGAACCAGAGCTGATGCGCGTTTTCTTCGAAACTCGTGAACGCGTCGGGAAACCGGGCGTGATGCTTGCGACTTATCTATTACAGCGAGATTCTCGGTTCCGGGCACCATTCCTGGAACTCGTAGGCCAGCACACAACGAAGAAAGAATTGGTATACCCACTTCTAAACGTAGCCTTCCAACAGTCGGTTCTGTCCGCCGCAACAATGCTCGACTCGGAGGAAGGAAAGCGCCTCCTAACGAAGCTTTACGGTGAATTCAAGGGAGGTATCTTGAAGATGGTCGAAAAACCACACAAGGCGGCCGTCATCTACCGAGAAAACACGGACGCCAACCAGTCGCTGGTGCGCTTCTGCATGCCACGCAACGAGTGTGTGGATTTTGCGCGGAAAAAGCTCCGCATCGAGGCGGTCGAGGTGTTCCAGCTGCGCGTGTTGATGGAGATCTACGGGAATGCTTTGGAGGCGCTCGAACAGGACAGTGCGCAGCAGCAGATCGTGTATGGGAATGTTTTTTCGGTTCTGCTCCAGTGCTTCGAGGTGCTCTTTCGATCGGTCGCTTCGGCGGAGTATTTCCTCCAGCAAGAGGGGAAGGTTGAACGCTTGAATGAACTGGTCCTCGCGCTGTACGGCTGGTCGAAGCGGGTAAAGCGCTACAAAGCACTGCGGGAGATGACCTTCGAGGGGATCACTGGCAGCGCAAACTGGAACACATTCTGCAAAACGTGCCTCAAGCTCGGGATCGATTTGCCCCCCAGTGTGGCCAACCCGCACCGCTACGACGAACGCTTACACGTGCTGCTGAAGATTATGGCCATCCTGGTGAACCTGTTTTACGCGAATGACGCTCCGGAGCAGCCCGACATCGCGCGCTACTACGACTGGGCGCTGTCGCATTCACTATTCCTACGCGTGCTCCTCGTGCAGTACCACTACAAACCGAAGACGGCCCTGGCTCACTTGCTCGTCGTATTGGTGCAGAAAAATAAAACCGTGGCGGCCGGTAAGCACGTTCCGCTGTTCCTCGGAGCGTACGGGGCCACCCTGTCCGACTGCAATCGCTACATTTTGGCACTGCTGCAGCACTACGAACGGGCCGGCGTGCAGATGCACGAGTACCGACCGTTTTTGTGGGGTGAAACAGCCATCAAGCATTTCTCCCTCGATTTGGACGCCAACGAAGAAAATGGACAGCCTTCGCAGTGGCACCAGCGGCACACGTTCCGCACGAACCCTTCGGAGGTATTTTCGCTGCTGGCGAAGGATAAGATCACTGCCACAGTGCAGAACTTCCCCGTGTGGCGACGGCTCGACGCATGTGCGCAGCTGCCGGAGACGAACTTTGACGACCTTACGTCGTCGTCGGCATCCGGGGGCGGGGTTCAGGTGAGCTACCAACCCACCTCACCGCTGGAGCAGTTCGTCGAGAAATCCCCCCGGAGGAGAAAGTTCGACAAACCTCCACCAGCGGACTTGTGCGGCATGCGTGCTGCTAGGGTGGAGCAGCGGACATTTATGTACGATCCCTCGTTCCTCGTACCGATGCTGGAATACCTTTTCTCGCCCGAGAACGCCGACATGCTCGCCCTGGCCGGACGAGTCGGTGCCCTAGCGGTGCCATTCGTGTGTCTGGCGAGTAGGGACGAAAAGATGCGTCTCGCGGCCGGAGGCGTGATTTTGCGCATCCGTGGTCACCTGGAGCAGACGAGAAAGTTCATCGATTCGCAGTTTTGGCTGCACCTGTTCGGCGCGGTGCAGAAAGGGATTTGCGCAATGAAGGAACAGACGGACGAGAGCGCTGCGCAGGTGGCAGCCATTCCGAAGGCTCCGTTCCTATCGACGATTTTCATCGCCGAAACGATCAACGTTCTGCCGAACGTGCTGAGTGAACTGCACGCACCCATGACGCAATACATCATGCGGAAGGAATCGTTCGATTTCCAAGCCATCCCGAATTTTTTAACCCTGTTTCACAGCGCGGACGTGAAGCACGGCGTGCATCGGTCGTTCATACTGGAGACGATCTACAGGGGCATCCAGACGCACGACGATGTGGTGCTACTGCGCGGTTCGCCCATCATCCGAGTGATACTGCACTTCTACGCCTCGTCGCTCTCGAACCGGGAGCTAAACATAACGATACTGAACATGATCAACGCGATCGCCACGATACCGAGGTCGTGCGAGATGCTGGTGAACTCGTTCGGCTTGCTGGCGTGGCTCAGCCAGCGGATCGACGCGATCGAGAGCTTCCACTTCGACACCATCGAGGCGTTCCTGGGCATCCTCAGCAACTGCTGGTACTCGATGCACGTGATGGCCGCGACCCACGTCGCCCCGCATCATCTAGCGTCGTTGCAACAGGGCCGCGTGCCGACCTCCTTTCAGCGTAGCGTCCTGATTGCGACGCTGAAGTTCCTGCCACTGCTCTCGACGCGCAGCTCGAGCAAGACGTTGATTCGGTTCCTGAACCTGCTGGAGAAGACGACTTCCTCGCGGTACTCCAACAAACGGCTCCTGGCGCTGGTGAGCGAGCCGGTGCTGCAGCAGACGATGGAGTACTTCGAGCAGCTGTTTGGCACGCACCTTTGGTGCGTCCGGTACGTGCGGCAGTGCGGCACATACGGCTCTGACGATGATGTGACGATGGGAAGGAAGCTGAGCGAGGGCGGAGCCGACCAGACGACTATTTCAATTGTGCTTAGTTTACGAAGGCTCGTCATTTGTTGGCATAATTTCCATAATGTAGCCGGAAGCGCGACGGAAGACGAGGCTCTAGAGACGGAGGACGCGATGGAGCTGGAAGAAGAATATGAGAACGTGCCTATGGAAGCTGGCCCGGACGAATAGGAGCTTAGTTCGGGCGCGGCGTATACACTTTTTCGTACATTATCCTTTTCATTTTGTAACATAACGTGGTACAAATAAATGAACGCTAAGAACACAATTTATGAGTTGATTTCAATACTCAGTAGATGGAATGCTGGATGGATGGATGGATCTGCTGATTCGAACCGCCACAAAGCGCAACGTCAAATGATCTGCATGAACTGTTAATCTGCTCGATTAAGCTCACTCTCAAAGCTCAGTATGATCGTCAAGAGAAAGCAATCGCGATCGCACATAATATTCTCGCACGCTCTCCGAAGAGCCCTTAAGGCATATCGCTCAATCTTTCGTTTACTGTATTGTTGGAGAGTTCGGAAAACAGGTTTCGCCTCGTGCGCAGGCTGCCGCGGGAGATGCGCGTACTGCGTTGCTCAGTTTCATCCGAGCTTCCGACGGAATTGGATGCGTTTTGCCGGAACGGTCGTGCCCACGCCCCAGCATATGTTGTGACAACGTTCGTGCGCGGTTGCCACAATCAAAAGAGCGTCGGCAAAACAAACTACCACTGCATGTGCGGCTACAGGTAACGCTGGAAGAAATAAGAATCGAAGGTGGTGCTGGCAGACAGTGAACAATCGATCAGCATTTCCAACTGTGTGAACGAGCCCGAGGAAGCAAAGTGTAGTACGTGCTCGTGCGTATTTGTTTGGCGCTTCGGAAGATCAGTTTCTTCTTGCTCGCGCAGCTCGTGTCGTAGTTGTGACCCGTCCGTGGCGTTGTCTCGTTTTTGAGTTTGTTTGCCTGTGGTTTTTTCTCCGAACTCCCCGGCCCCTGCACTATTCCGTGGTCGTGTCGCTGTCGGTGGCTGACACACTGGGTTGATATATTAATTTTCTCCCTTTTCCCACCGTCCTGACCGGGCCGTGTCGTGTGTGTGTGTGTGTTTGAGCCTCACTCCTTCGTCAACCATCGCCACCAACGTCCCAAAACGCGACCCAGCCCCGCAGGATGCGGAGAAGAGATGTCGCCGCCTAGGGGAGTTCGCCGTGTGCCCCCGCCAGCCCGGGACTGCCTGTGTCGGTAAATATGGCGTCCTCGGTGACATTGTCGTGGTCGTTATTGTTGTGCAAATTCGCCGTCATCGACGAAGGCGGCCGACATTGTGTTTGCGGTTAGCCTGTGTGACCGAAGACGAGCGGAACGGAACGAAACGGGCACGAGTTTTTTTGGCCTCGCCATTTCCATGTGGTTCGCCGGAGGTGCACTCTGGAGGACTTGTGTGCTACAACGGAGCGAAACCGTACTCCACTGAACTGGCGGATCACGAAGCTCGAATGGATTTTCAACATCCTAGCATTGTGCCAAGAAGTATGTGTATTCATAGTTACCAGAAGTCATAAAAACATCATCGCAAACAGGAAAACAACATCCTAACTAAGCAATCAAGTGTGCTCTGTATCAAGCTCGTTCTGTGTGTGTGGTGCTGTCGAATGTGCATCAGAAAGTTTGTAGCATAAAATCCCATTCATTCGGTCCATGCTAGAACAAGTGTTAAGTGACTTCGGCCGCAGCATCCGCGATCCTGATCCTTCGACGATCCTTCTCGACGATCCTTCTAGGCTTTCTGTGGCTTTGGTGTGTGTTTCTGTTTTGTGCGCGTCTAATGT
>JAOEFI010000007.1:22995162-23022960 GCA_034621735.1 Anopheles plumbeus | reverse complement strand
TGCCTAGTGGCGCGCGTTGGCGCTCCACGCAATAAAGTGATTAGGGCTGATGAGCGTTCGCTTGCCGCTTCTTGCGCGTCCAGCGACAAGTTATTGCGCAAGCGCGCACCAACGCGCACGATTTGACAGATTTTCAGAACGGTAGCAACCGTCGCTAATGCAACCCCAACGCGCCGCGTTTCTTGTTCCGTCGGGCCCACCGGCTTGCTGCTCCCACTGCTTCTCCACGCTTTGGCCTCGGCTTCGGAAAGGTCGACGGTTGGATGGTTGGCCGTCCGGCATTGGTCAGATGAATTATTCGCCCGTAGATTACGGCGCGAGAGAAGGAACCCGTTCCGGGCGCTGTCGCTGGTTTTTTTGTTTCCTGTCTTACTCCATTTCCATTTTCGTGAGCAGGAATCGCACTCTTGGGGCCCCTAACGACAATCGGTGGTCGACCTTCGCGGCATTTGTCAGCCGAAGCCGCGCGGACTCCAACCTTAACGGCCGCTCAATTCAACTCACCCCCTTTCCCCCGGGAGTGGTCGCGTTTTTCAGTCGCGTCGAATTTTTGACAACAGTGCGTTGCGCCCCGACACGACGAAGGTCAATGACACGCGGAGTGCGAATAAAGTTTATCGTTCCGCAGGCCGGGAAAAAACATCACTTTTCCGAGGCAACTTCCGAGCGAATGAAACTAAACGATGGCTTCCTTCGGCAATGATTCTGAATGCGAATTGAATGGAAGTCGGACGGAGGTATAATTTATCGGCAATCGTAACATGATAGGTGGCAATGATCAGCATGAAACGCCAAGGAACGATTCCGTTACGGCGTGGTAATTCCTCCCGGATCACAATGTTCGCGTCCGTAAAACAATATAATTATGGGGAAAAATAGTTACACTGCACTAACAGTCGGAAAACCCTCGGCGCATCTTCAGCGTCGGCGAAGCACCGAAGTCTTCTGCTCGCCGGAGCGCACCCCCTCGAACGATCAGTTTCACAGTGTATCATTTGTTTCTGTGTTGTTGCTGTTTTTTTTTTCACCCCTGGCCAATTCAGAAATTACCCTTGATTTCGTAAACAGCCCCTTGTTTTTCGAAGAAATAAAACCGCAGACCCGTTGATGATGAACGCAAGCAACCAGTGGGTCCCACAGTGCTTCGACGAAACCTTTCTTTCTCTCTCTTTCACTTCTCTCACCTCTCTCCCGCATCCGACAGCTCTTGACAATTGTGTATCTTTCCCGTCGAACGTGTCGATCGCGATCGCATGCGAATTTTCGCGAAGTCACCCCCTCCAAACCACCTTCCGAACCACTGCTAGCCCGAGTCGATGGGAAGAAAACATTATCATCCCCTTTCCCAGCCGCATGCATGTGATAAAGTGCGAGATGAATGGAAACGGAAGCGAGGTGGTTGATAAATCGCACCACAATGCGAAAAACCGGTAAAAAGCTGCTCGCTGGGGCCGCACAGGCTCGGAGGGGTCGGCTTTCTTTATTATTATTTTCATCATTACGGGATCGATGTTTGAGGTGAAAATGTAAATTGCCCGTGTCGATTACCACCCCCGCCGTTCCCCTCGCGGGCTGCGTTTTCTCCCCCGGCGTGGGAAGAAGACGAAGAAGGGGGTAGGCAGCAGGGGGTGGGTTTTTGATGGATTGTGTTTCTTTCTTTCCTTCTTTCATTTTTGGTTTTTCTTCTTGGTATCACCATTACTCTGCGTACTAACCTCCTGCACTCTCGTCTTTCGCTTAAAACTCTATTATTATTACGATGGCATAAAGTTTCACTTTCTTCTCCCAGCGTTTGGTTCGCAGGGTGGGAGGGAGTGGGGGCTATACTCGGCAGTGTGGAGGTGCCAAAGACCAATGCTTTGGCCGCTGCCGGCTCACGTTTCCTCCGATGGTGCAGCATTATGCTGCGGATACCCGCTTCCTCCATTCCCCATTCGCAGCTACTTCCGTCGCACCCGCCCTTTCGATTTGTCAATGTGTGCGTGGTACAGGTGCGTACGCACTACGCCCCGTGTTGGCTTCTCTCTGTTTTGCATAGCCGGAGGTGCACATGAATGTTTTTCCCTGCAGGGACGCCGACGACCCGAACACACGTCTAGCGACATCCGTGGTGGCAATCGAAGCATCGAATGGGTGGGAAAAACTACACCCAGCAAACCCACCGGCAGTTCCCTCCGACGCTTGGGAAATCTAATCATTCATGTATCAATGTATCATGTCGATTCGTAGCCGTCGTCGCGGTGGGAAAACGGGTGGCCTTAAAGGGGGCGTGGGGGCGCTAGTGATAATTTCTTCGGCGAGATCGAATTTCACTATCGACAAGACGGGGGTATTTGCTGGGAAGCTCGTAATTACACATACACCCCGGTAATAATGATCGACCAGGGAGGAATGGCGCAAAAATGCAAAATATGGTGAAAAATCGCTTGTCGTCTGCCGGGGGCAGTTCGCTTCAATTATGAGAAACTTTTCCTTCACTTTCTCGGTGCTAATTGTCTAATTATGTGGAAATCGATCGACATCCGGGCAGCCCTCCGGGAAAAGGGAGCACAATTCCGTGCTTTCCAAGCGAAAGTGATCGCGAACAAAATATGATTTTTCCAAGCATCCGAGGCGGAGGTTGAACCATCCCCAATGTTGTTATTCAAGGCTTTTCCCCGTCGTGTACAACTAAGAAACGTATTCGGATGAGTCAGTCACAGTTTCTACTCATCCATGACTATTGCAAGGATATATGTTTGCCGTTCACTTCAGCAACAACAAAAAACATTTCCCTTCTTCTGTAGAACAAATGTTTTCCTCATGTTTATTCTCGCATTTCATCGAGCGAGCCGCAAAGAAGAAAAGGAACCAGGCGAAATCACTATAATGTTGATGCCCGGCCAATCTGTTCCCACTTCTTCGCCAACTGCGGCGTGGAAAATCGTCTGTTCTGCTACACGGGCATTTTCATCCGGCTGTCCGTGGTTCCTAGGGGTGAAACGAAGCCCACGTACTACGTAGCGTAAAGCGAAGCCCACCAATTCACAACTACTATCGGCTGGCCATCATCGGGCCGCAAAAGAAGGGCAAACAACAAGGAACCGTTCTTCGCTGCTTTCTTTTGTGGATCCCTTCCTTTTGTGATATTTAAACGCTTGGAAAAAAACGATAATAAAGAATCCACCCGATGCCCTCTGCGCCCTCGTTCGGGGTGACGTGCGAAAGGGTTTAAAAACGGGTTGCATTCGGGAAACGGAAAAGAAAATGCAGACAAACAGCAAGATCGCGGATAAGCGGCAGTCCCCTTGCCCGGAAGCAAGGGGAGACATCCATCGATGGGCGCAGAAAAATCCACACTTACACCGGAGAAAAACACACTCACCGACGCAGGCCGCGGTGGAAGTTGTCGGAGCAAATGGGAAGCATGTTCCGGGCTGGAAAAGGGCAACGCGTTGTTGGCCACGGGAGTTGATAAGCGCAACTGACCGCGGCGGCTTAACTGGACTGGAAAACTCGCATGCCGGCGCCGGGTGGGACGGGGGTGCCACGGGGAGAAAAGCGCTGGAAATGGTGTGGTTAATCACTCACACAACCTGTTCCTCGCCGGTCCGCTGGTCAGCGTGTGAATTCGTTCCGTTTGACTATCTGCGCCTTCCCGCCGGCCCCCTCCTGGGTGGGACCCCCCGCTGGGAGCCGCTCCTCTTCTGCGAGCGCGAGGAAAGCGTCGGTAATGAAAATTTAATTAATTCATTAAAGTATTACAACATCTTCGAGCAAGGGCGGCCCGTGGCTTGATCGGTCCGTTTGGCGATCGATCGGACAACGAGTTTAACTCAATTGCCCCTCCTCCCCCCCTGCGACATCGCGGAACATGTGGCTCTACTCCCCCCCCCCCTCCCCCTCACCCGGCCTTTGCGATGCGTTTTATTTTCACTTAGCCGGCGACTTGGACGATTGCGATTCCCTCCCCGTTTTGAAACGCTACATCTGGCTCGCATAATCCATCCGGTAATGGAAAGGAACACGTTCCAGGAATGCCCGGTGGAAGAAGGGAGGGACCGCTTTAGTGCGCGATCGTGACGTGATAAATATCGTCGATGCGAATTTGGTCGCCTCCAGTGCCATCTCGGCAGATGATTAGCCATTCTGAGTTCCCTGTCGGTCCTTCCCTCAATCCCCGCTCTGCCGTAGTTTCGCAGACGCGGGGTGTGTTTCTGTCATTTCCCCGCTTTTCATTGCCACCCCTAGCCAGCCGTAATCGGCCGTAATGATACGCGAGAGCCGTTGCTGGGGGCGTTACGAGCATGCCAGGGTGGGTGCCGGTTCTGGCGGGGTCGTGTTAAAAATTGCAACCCTGCGACGCGAGAACAGGGCGCGCTACAAAGTAGTACACTGAACAGCACATCGGCAGGAGGTCGTGCTGGGGCTCCAAAACGAGTCAAGGGGCTGTTCCCTGGGGCAATGATATCGATCATTGAAGCGATGGACAGATTGCATCACGATTCGGAGCTATTGTTGCATTTCTCATCTCATACTTTCACCGAACGGCGCGAAAATGATTGCAGCTTGCTCTCCAGCTGACGGGTGCTCGTCAGCTTACACGCCTGCAGTGATGATTATGCTTTCGATTAACATGAAGCAGCCACTACGCATCCCAGACCACTCCACAAACTTGGTTTCTGGCAGTAGATCACGTTTCTTCATTGATGCGATTCCATCACGACAAGAATTCGGACAATTTTGGGGGCTAGCTCAACTGTGGTTTACAACGCTCCGACCCCTAAATACCTGCCATCGCAGCCTGGAAGGTGAAAGGTTGAAAAACGACACTACGAACATTCAGACAGAAATATCATTCAAAAGCCCTTCGAAACTGGTACCCCTAACTGGTTGGCCTTTTCCACGTACTCCTACTGTTGCTCTTCCAGATTACTAGTAATCGTCGTTCGTCGTTGTATGAGTCCTTCAGTTGGAAATAATCCTCCAAAAAAAGGTACGATATGTCTCCATCGAGATTGCGCTGGAGAACAGATTTTTGTACCGCGTGTCAAGGCCGCCGGCAGTCGCGGGCGGACTGCCAAAAGCCCGAGCAGCCTCTAACGCGCAGAAGCACGGGCGGAATGGCCACAGTTCACCTCCCCGCAGCTTCAGCAACGACCCCCCCACCCGTTGGGCGTGAGGCACGCGTTTGGTGACATGCGGCGGACGGGTTCGTCGCTGCCGTGAAGTCTTTCGTTTATTCGCTCGGTTTGACTCGGCGGCCCGTTTAGAGCCATTTGTTTTCTGCCGTTTAAGCTCCTGGTGAAACGGCGAGCTCTGACACTGGCATTTCCACGCGAACGGGTGGAATTTTGTGACAGCGTTTGGCACTTCCGTCGTATTCGCTCGTTTTTCGGCTGCGGCTGATAGAGAAGAAAGAGGCAGAGAGCGCACGATGGAGACACAATCTTGTTTTATTTTCGTTCTTTTCTTTCCAATCCCTTGCTCCGATGTCCTCCCAGTGGACTCGTGCGACCGGAGATTAATCATAATCATCACCCACGAAGCGTCGTTTTTCGTTTTCGGCTAGAAGAGTGGCCAGCCCCGTCGATGGCCGCCGTAACGAGACGCAATTATGCGTCATTAGATGTGGCGGACCGAGCGGTCCGAGAACTAGTTCGTTCGTTCGTTCGCCATGGTGCCCTCGCGGCCCGACGGTTGTCTCTGTCGGTAATCCGGCGATGGAAGCGGGAAAAAAGTGAACGGGCTGGCAGGGACAGACGGCAAGTTCAACAAACATAACGACATTCGTGAGCGCGGGCAGCCGAAATTCGTTAGAAAAATACACATGCAGACGGAGGAAACCTGGTCCCGTGGTTTGATGTCTCGGAGGAAGTATGCTCTTAATATTATGCTCACGCCATATAATTAAATTAAAGAAGCGTGCGTCCAGCGGCACTCGGGGAGTATCGTCGATGTAATGATGGCGTGCGCTGAGTTTCCACGAGAAGGGAATAGATTTTTTTTTTTGAGTTGGGGACGTCGTTTGGCGGTCTTTTTACGGGTGCGAGCAGCCTGGGTCTAGCACGGTTTCATGCACGCAGCACATGCTCCTCTAACCTGTCCTTGGAGTGTTTTCTCCATTGCCGTAATGAGATCACTTTCTACGATTTAAATGCGCTTTATCTTCGCGCGACCCGCGTGTTGCCTCCTTACAGACACATGTAAGACAAATTATAACTTTTGCTCGCATCGAAAGCGAGCCAATTAAATCTTGCCACGAAGGTAGCAAAAACCTTTGCCCCCCACCCAGCCGCGCAGTTTTAATCGCAAGGTTTTTTTTCTCTCTCCTACGAAGCGAATGATTTCGGGTGAGCCTGCACGCGCTCGTAAAGGATTTCACTTCCGGTCGTTTTGTGAAATGGGTTTCGTTTAGTGGTCAAACAAACCCAAACACTCCCATCCGGGCTAAGCAAAACAACATAAATGAGCTTTCCGCACATTCAACCTGTCCCAAAGCTAATCGCCAACAAATATCTCTCCCCTGCATGTGTTTTAAAACAAACCTTACTCGTGCGGATGGGAGGCACTAGTGCAAAGTTAAAGCAAGAGCCCAGCAAGAATTGTTTCCTTTTAAATATCGAAGCATAAACACACTTCTGCATGCCTTCAAAGCGACTGCAGCGAGCGTTGAGCCGTCTCATGCTGCGACCACTGTAGCAGCAACATATTGCTCGAAAGAATGAAATGCATGTCTTGGCTTTGAATTGGCTATTCACCATCGTGCCGGCGACGGGGGGAAAAACAAAGGTCGGAAAATAATCGTCGAATTCAAACGACATCCACATGCGCATGTTCTTGTCTGTTCTCGTCGCCGTGCGACACAGTTTCATCTCAATCACGATCCACACGTCCGTAGCTACACGGGGTTGAAAATGGTATCGACAGAGTGAAGAAGAAACAAACGAACGGAGAGCAATCCCTCTGCCTCCCCTCTCGCCGTTTACCCCTCTTGCCCGGACGCCGGCCGAAAGGTGGCGCTGACTCCGCGTGTTTCATGCGCGCCCGATTTGCGGAATGTTAATGACTTTCGCGATTGGTTGGTTGTTCTTCTGGGGACGGCGGCAGCCGGCAGAGGGGACCGAGAGACAAGCGGGGCGCGAACGCAAACGATCGACCGATCACAGACGCGATCGTTCTTTCCAAGTCTCCCCCGAGCGAGCGAGCGACACTCAACGTTCGACCCGACACGGTTGAGACGAGCCCGGTCGGTCGGGAAACGGGTAGGAAGTGCCCACCGTTTTCATGCCGAGGTCGTGCGTGAATGATTGACTTTCGGGGTTCTTTCTGGCCCGCTCTCGATTACCATTTTTCCTCCGCGACACACCGACGGGGATGACGATTAACAAGATTAATGTTTGATCATTCGTTTGTTCACTCCACCGGCTGCGTCGAGCTCTCGTTCACGTCTCGGTCCCACCGTTCTGGAGCTTAGCAGTTTCTCGTTGCTGAACCTCTAACTAGGATAGCGGTGAGGAGGAGACGGTAGTATAAACAGGGGACTCCCCTAAACGAGAGGCCCGAAAAATTGTATTTAAAAACTGCCATCCCGAAAATCATCGCCACGAATCGAAAGCGAGCCCGATCGTCGTTGGATCGGCTTGATAATGAATATTAATGGTGATAATATTTTTTTTACTACACATTTTTCTAGAATTCTCAACACAAACATAACATAATTTCGGGCATCAGCCGGCTCACTGTCAGGGCAGCCCAGTTTTGGGTATGTGTTTGTTTTCGTCTGCCTCTAGAGGACTTTATTTTTGTTTTGATTCGTTTGATCGTTTAATTTATTTAGCGTCAATTTCGGAAAGATTCATCCGCTGCCAGCGGCGTCCCCTAACGATGGACCCTTTCCAGCCCTTCGGAATGGGGCGGTTCCAATAATCGTTACGGACGCCTTCCAATTGATGGCGTCCTCTCGCCCGGGACGGCAGCCTTCCCGCCCCGTCCGTTCCTTAATGAGAGACCCGTCGCGCGGGGAATGATTTATGGCGAAATGATGCTAATTCCGGATACTGAAACCCGGGTGACTGACTCCTGACGTTCGGCTCCTGACTCCGTCGCTTTCTTGTCGATACTGGTGCTACGCTCAAGCTGCCCATTCGTGGCTTGAAAGTCTAGTAGATTACTGGGGTAGCAACTCTCCAGAGATCCGTATCGCAACCGGTCAATGCTCGAACACGTGCCGACGATAACCGCACACTCGGGAAAGATCCCCGGACGCCGGTACACCACGCGGGAGCTGCTGGACGTTGGCAGTTCGAGCGGCCAGATCGAGTTTCGATAAAATGGAAATATGTTTGTTTTGCGCAAAAAAAAACAAAATGTGTTCGAAAGACGTATCGGATACCTAATTAAGGAAGCTACGCCAAACACCGACCTGATCGAGAATGACGCCTTGATCCATACCTCGTCGGAGCCAGTTAACCTTTCCGCCCAAACGGCAATAGTTTTAGAATTAACATTTCTCGAAACACTTGCCACTTTTTCCACGTTGGTTGGTTTGTTGAACACGAACGATCTTTTCCCAGGAAAAGGCGACTTCAAGCCAACCAGTTTCAAGCCCACAAATCGTCTCCCATCAACGTGCTGAACGTTTTCCCGCTGAAGCGGTGGTCCAACAAACGGACCCAATCTCGTGCGCAGCGATGCAGAAAATCAGCCCGCGTTGGGTTTTGTGCGAAAGTGCAACTGCATGTTCCGTGCATCGATCCACCCGGCCGTCCATTAAATCACTCACCGGTGACGTTTGTGGAACATCTAGAACTTGCACTTGAAGGCAGGTGGCTGCCCTGTTGGATGCCCACCAATCCACTTCGGTTCAGATTGATCCCAATCCCTATCGTGACTCCCGGGCCGTAGACCTTGGGCCGTCGGGCCGTTTGAGTCGAAAACCGAGAGAAAACCAAGAAACCGCACGAACCCGAGGGCATGGTGGTGGTGTTTTCTAGTGCTCCCTGCCCATCAGGCACTTGCTGTGGTCCTTCTGGACGCCCTCTGGCCGATCGGCCGTTGGTCACTTTTTGCCACCGTGCGGTTTGTGGCATCTGGCGTCAAATTCCTGCCCGCTAATGAGACCAATTTCGCAACAGGATCAACATCGATCGATCTGCCGCGTGCATTCCTCGGTGCCGTTCACCACTGTGCCGCCTCGCGCGACTCTCGGCGAAGGTTCGTGATTGAACTTCTTCGGAAGCTACGCCACGCACGACGGCCGCGGAGTGGAAGTGTAGAAATAGAAAGTCCGCCAGTCCGAAGTCGGCCTGCAGGGCTGCAGTTGCGGAATTGCACACTACCCAAAAGGGCCGCCGGGAACAAGGGCTCCGTAGGATGTGGGAGAGCGGCGGGCAAGCAACAAGTCGGTGAGAGATTGTTCTCCGATAGGACATTCCACGGACGCGGCACGGGAACTGGCCACGAACGCCGGAAGGCAGTAGCGCTCGGTTGAAGGCGATAATGATCGCTTAGACACAGCACCGACCGCCGCTTGCCTGGCCCGATATTGTCGAGGTGGAATCGATCCTCGGAAAGGTTTCCTCCTGCACGACGGAGGCGTTGTTTAAGGGTGGATTGTTGCAGGCGGCCGTCAAGAATGGCGGTATGTGTTTAACGGTTGCGCGCTGTACTTGTGCGAAACATTTCCCAAGGCTTACAGTTAATTATTGAAAACCTCACCTTGGTCTCGACGGAACCGTCCCTAGTTGTTTCTAAGAATCTCCTCCGAAATATGAAGTGTGTTGTCTCGCAGGAGGATGCCGGAAAAGTGGGATAAAGGCTCACCAGCACCATTATAAACATCTTAGTCATCTTCCACAAACACAGAAATGACGCAAAGTGTAGAGGAAATAATTTATTCGATAGGCCATAAATCCATTTCTTCGACAGCGTAGGACAACCGGCCGAGGATGGAGGAACTCTTTTCACCTGTGAAAAAGTCCTGCGGAGAGGTACGCTGCGGAGAAGTCCGCACAAGGGTTTTGACGACTGTGGAGTGCTTTTCCAATCGGCGCAGATTGATGGGTTTGCATTTGCATCTCTCCTCTCGCTGTCGGTTTATTGTATCTACACTCGATGGCTTCCCAATAATTACGGTGCAACATCGACCCCTTGGAAGCGATCGCCACTTTGGGTGCTTCTCGGGGAGTGATCGATCCGCGGAAGTCTTCCCACGAATCACGCGACGTTCGCCGAGCTCGTTTGACAGTTGATTGGTTAGTTGCGATTCGTGTTTATGTTCACTTGTCCAGGAGCGAGCTCGTTCAACAAGGCACTCCACGGAGGTGGACAGAAGGATTCGCTCAAGTTTTCCCATTTCCCTCTCTTTCTCTGTGGTATTCTTACCTGCAGTCCACATAACATGACTTAGTTTTATTTTCTCTCTTCTATCGAACGAGCGTAGCAATTGGTCGGTGATTCGATTGCCTCCGATTACCTCCCGCCAGCTATCCAGGTTCGGTTGGGCCAAGAGGGGTGAGGGAGAGCAAAGAGTTACGATCAAACTCGATCGATTCAATCGCTCTGCAGCAAGGAAGTCCCTCCCGTCTTGGCGCTTTCCGCCGACTTGGAGTTCGTTGTCGCGATGTCCCGCGATCTCGGGTGAAATCAATTTCACGCTCATCCGGTTGCCTTACGGACGAAGGGGACGAAGAAGAAGAAGCAAAAACCTCCCTCCAACTACACGGACCTCCTCGTCAGCGGGTGTACGGGTTGTTACTTTACGACAATCGAAGCTACCCCCCCGGGGCGACAGATAAAACCGAAAGCCACCGAATCGGGATCGATCCGGAAGTTGATTGGGTTGTCGCAACGGCGAGCGGCCAGGAAGGGAACGCGCTCCTTTGAGGCTCGCGTGGGGCTCCCGTCCGGTGAGGTCGTTCCGATGTTTTCTTTTCCCCTTTGTGAAAATATTGCATCCACACTTCAGACATTGTTAAGCAAATTTTCTCTCCTTCCTCGAACAGAAGCGGGGCAACGGAGGAGGCACGGTGGGAGAAAGCGGGCGAGGGGTGGAAAGTACGCACGCGGGGAAGAGGATGAAGTGTGTCTGCCATCGTTTTTATGGTCGATTATTTCTGCATCTGGACCGCTTTGTGTTGTGCCACAAAAGGCGGTCGGGCCATTTTCCTCCGGCCACCTTTTGCATACTACTTTACGTTCCCTCAAACAAAGCCAGGGCAGGTTTTCTCCTCCCTCCGACCCTTGAAACAACATGCACACATCCTGTACCCGGGCGGTTGGGGTTGTGTTTTTCTCCCGCCTTTTCTCCCCTCTTTGCTTCCCCGTTTCAGTTGGAATGTCGTCGAATGGCGTCACTGAGTTGCCTTTCGGGTGGATGCTGCTCCAAAAAGGTGCCTTCCGACACTTTCGATCACCGTTCTTCGTCAGCTCGCGGAGAGTGATGAATAATGAAAAAACTTCAAAGCATCGAAACGATCGGAAAACCATAAAACCATTGCCCCAAAAACCCAACATCCGGCGCTCCCGCAGGGTGTCTTGGGGCGTGCAGGCTATTTATGGGCTACGGCGAGGACGTTGGAGCATTCAGCAGCGCACCGTTTCCATTCGAGCGTAACTCTCTGTTTTCTCCCTTATCGGAAACGTCAACAGGTGGCAGCCTGAGACGGAAGGCAAGAATTATCAAATTGGCCGGAAATTGGTGTTTCGTTTTCAATTTGGGACCACAATCGGGAAACTGCGGGGTGTGTCATTCGCCCGGCGAAGAGCACATTTTCGCTTTTGTCAACGAACCCTCGAACCCTGTTCCCTTTTGGTTTCCGTGCAATGTTTCTTCCGTATTTTTCCTACTGGCGTCTGTCGAGTCGATGCTGCTCGCTACACACTTTCGGTCATGCTTTCGAATGTGTTGCAAACCAGTTGAGTTATGCTTTTAATTATTCCAAAGGGACCATTATCGATGGAACTCGCTTCCACCAAACATCGCTGGCAATGGATGGATTTTCGGTAACCGTTTGGCCCTTTCCCAGCCAACTACGAGCACAATCGCAACCCTACCGGTGAACGGCGTTCCCGCACAATTACGAGTAACGGCAACGAAAATGTTGATTTTTAACGAACCTTCTGCGGTTTGGTTTTTTTTTGTCTGAAAAGAAGAACAACCGCCGCAGCGTGTTCCAGTTCCACGAACATACAACTAAACAAATAAAAACGCAGATCACATTTACTTTCGAGGCCGCTTATCTTCCGCGCCCCCCGCTGCCCACATTTTCCCGCGACGACATTCCTTGGGGGTTTTCATTTCCCAGCCGCCTTCCACACGCGGCCCGCACGACGCATTCGTTATCATCGTCTCTGACGACGACGGCCAAGAGTTGATCTCGTTCCGAAGGGGTGGTTGTAAAGTCGCGTACCGGTTTTCATTTTGGTTTCATTTTATGCCCGAGCATGTTAACCGAATTGTGGACGGTTTCATTTTATGGGCGTCACCTTCGTCGTCGTCGAGCTGCTCGCTTAATCGGTCTCCAGAGCTCCAAAACACGGCCCTAAGCTAAAGATCGCAGATGGATGTCTCGGACGGGAAGTGGAACACCCAAACGAGATCTTCTCGCGGCGCAGGCTATTTGTTAACTAGCACTCATAAAAATTATCATAATTTTATCTAACCACCGACCGGAGGAACGTTCCGTCCTTCCTCCGGATACGGTTTTTCGGGTAGTTTATCACAACGAAATCACGGGAAAGGCGGAAGCGGCCCGTCTGGGGGTGCGTCGGGCTTGTTTCTTCCTGTTTCTTGTTCCCTTCCAAGGCGGAAGCAACCTGAGGGAGAGGTGGAACAGTAAACAAATATCGCTTTCCGTATTTGCTTCCGTACGCCCGGTCGCTTGTCGTGTGTGACTCCGATCTGATCTGGTGCCTGATTTTGAGAGGTTGGTCGGGATCCGCAAACCGATTCGAGCCGGCGGTTTGAGGCCACCCATGGAACGACCGACGCGGGAACCGTGCGGCGATCAAGCGATCAAATGTTCGGGCCACATCCCTCAACAGCGGGGCCAGTAATAACAGAGGGCTCGCTGGGCCCTTGGGCAGCCGGCGGGGGCCAGTAGTAGCGGGGTCCCACGCTGCCCAATTGCCGACACGAATATATTACCGATAATAATACCTGCCCGGTCGGGTCGGTGTAGCATCTGTCCAATGAATACCCGTACAGGTGTTTGACAAACCTTTCAACATGCGTGAAGGAAAGCGATATTCCTCCGTTCCATCGAAACACTGAAAGGTGGTAAAGTAAAGCTCGCCGAATACGGACCGACGGAGTTTACGACTGTGGTAGTGCACGGAACCTTTCCGTACTTTCGATTTTCGAATCATCGACCTTCGCGAAACACGGAGCCCACCAACCATCATCCTCCTGGACCACCCGACGGTTTCGGCGAATTTTCCGCCGCATTGCTTTTTTTCTGCCTCTCCGCTGCTCCTTGCCCGACGTCGCCCAATTTTCGCTTTCACAACGGCGCGACACATTCCGCGGCGTTCATTCGCCACCGGAGCGAGTTCACGACCGGCTTTTGTGTATTCGCCTGTCGTCGGCGTCGTCGTCGTTTTCTGGTGACGAACTTTTCGGACGGCAGCAATCGCCTCTCGATGGATTAATCCGTTCGCAGCTAAGGTAACCCGAGACAGCCCACAGCTCGTGCTTCCCCCTCTAGGGGGCTTCTCCGACACTCCACGGGAATGGCAAAAGGACAGGCAAGGCTCCACCGACCGCACAACTTTGACATTCAATCATCCGGGAGTGCTTCGCTGCTTGGCGACCCTTCTTGTTCCGGGTTTTCTCATTCGAAAGGTGTCAGCGAGGGGTCGTGATAATTTTTTACCCTGTCAAAATTCCATTCTTCGAACGTGAGATGTCACCACAGTCTCGTTCGTTCTCTGCTCCTATAACCCCTGAAGGGGTACGTAGTTTCGTATTCGAAAAGATTCTTTTCCAATATCCCCAGAATTATGAACGATGTTACTTCAGTCAAGACGCCCATTCATTCAAGGGTTAAACGTTCTGCCATTCTGCCAGGTGACTGTGACAGATCGATCACCTCCGCCCGGCGGGTGACGAATTCGATGTGGCCAATCTGTTCGGTGCGGAACCGGTTCGCTTGTTTTACTTTACTGACGATTGGTTTATTCTCTGTTTACACACGGCCTCTCCCACGGTTTCCCGCTTTCCAGGATTTCGTTGGGGAACTTTTTTTATTTGTATGCGCCGTGGCTGCGACTTCCAAGGGTTTCCATTTTCATACTGATGGAACGGGAAGGTACAGCACCCAAAAAGCTTCCTCTCATTCGGTGAAGCACAATTGGAGTTGTTTTTCGGTGGAAGGAAGGTCACTTGGTGGCCGGAAGGGTAAAACTAGACCTGTTGCTAGTCGTAATGTAAGCGTGAAAAGAACGCTTTCGATGACACAAATCAAACGACCGAGTCTTCTCCTAGCCTCCCCTGAAGATAATACCCTGGCACTATTCTGCCCTCCGAGAAAACTGTACCGACGTAGGAGCTTCTCCAATCTTAATAGTTGGTAGTGGTGGGGGTACGATTCGTGTGACATTTCCGTTTTCGGTATCCGGCGTCGGAACGCGCACTAGTCCAGGGCCAAATGGTCAAACGATATGCCAGTTTGGGGGCTGATTTATCGAACTGGGAGATCGTTTCCTTTCCGGTTCGCGTGAGGCCGCGTTAACAGACGTTGTTCAGGAGATGAGACAAGAAAAGATGAAAATTCATCATCAGCAACTCGTTGTTGCGGCGCAGTAGATAAGAGCGAAAGTCCTTTGCGGCTCCATGTGGTTCAACTTTCCGATAAACTAGATCACCTTCCAAGCGGATCTGCATCTCAAGTTGGAAGAGAGAAAACCTAATGCCCTCCTAAAACTGGCCGATCGTTCGCGAGCATACAATATCCTCATCCCGAAAAGGACATCGCTCTCATTCCGTGTTCGAAGTGGTCCATATCTTCGGGCGTGTGCGGGACCCGCTGGAGCAGTTCAGCCGGATTGCCGGATTGCCGGAAACCGACCGCCTCCAAAAAGCGAACCAGATTTTTTCGGTTATCCATTCGGCTGCTTCGCCCGCGGCCGTCGGCTTTCCCCCGGTCCGTGAAGGCCAAGTCAAACATGCTAATGGATTTCCAATGTTCGGTGCTACCATTATTACTTCACACCTGATGCCCTACGGCCCCTGGACTGGTGGTGCCCATCGTGGGCGCCTTAAGTGATTGTTTTCCCCTGTGATGGGATTCGGGTTCCCGTGGCCAAGGCTTACGTGATACTTTTCGCTTCCGTTGTTCCGACTTCCTTTGGAGCAGTGATCTCGAAAGAGTTTGGGATGAATAATGGTTGTGTCTAGTCAGCTTGGTCCGGAAAACTTAACTCCACGGTTCTCATGCTTTTTTCCTGTTGTTGTTTATGTTGGACTCGAGAGGGCTTGCGTTTGTTTTTATCACACCATTAGCACCTGTTTGTGGAATGATGGCGATGAATAGTTTTTTTTTTTTCGATCGATCTAAAAGGGATCGTACAGTTCGAGCAGCATATGAAATCAAAAACATTCTAAAAGAAAACTGAAAAGGTATCTGGTATGTTCGAACATAATTAAAACATATCATTAAGTCCACAAACGAAACATATTATCAAGAAACACAGTTTAGCTTATCTCCGGTTTGAGTTCATGCTTTCTTTCTATCAATTCCCGTTTCGTGTTTTCCTAACAACACCTTTTCTTTATTAGCCTGATGATCGCTGTCACGCTTCACACGAGGACTCAAATGGAACGATCATCGAAATAACTCTTGATTAAAGGTCGAATTGGCTTCCACTTCCAACTTTCGCAGACGAGCCTTTTGCGCGTAACGGCACAGGTTGAGTTCGTACCCTGCGGAGGTCGGCAAAGAAAACTCCCGGGTCATGGAAAACTAGTCCTCATTCACTTCCAGCCAGCCGTAAAATAGAGCAGAAGCATATTTCACGCCAGTCCGTCCGTCCGCCCCTCGTTTATCCATGGTTAATGATCTGTTTTTTTTTTCTCCCCCTCTCCTTCTCTAAAAGGCAGCATTTCCGTCCGGTGGCTGGAAAATCGACCAGGACAGGCCATGCGAAACGGGATCCGAGCGCCCTAGACGTCCCAGACATGCATAATGAGCCCGCCCTGCAGCCCGCGAGGGAGAAGCCACTCCCGAACCCCAGCACTGGCCTCGCTCCCACCAACAACAACACCACCGCCACCACCACCACCAACAGCAGCAACATTACCAACATCACCGTCGCACCGGCCCCCCTCGTCAACGGACATGGTGCAGTACCGCCGGTAAGTAAGGCAGCCAACCCTTTCCTGCGAAGGTCCCGCGTCATCTGCCGGCGTGCCCTGGGTTCGGGGAAAAAGGGCGCGCATGTGTTGGGCTTGCGCGGACCCTCCACGCTTCAACCAGCCCACCGGAAGGGTGGATGTTTCCGTAATAAATAGCTGCGCGGCGGGAAACAAATTTAGCAAACGATCGCTGGCTGCCCCGCTTCCGCTCCCGGCTCCCGGACAGTCGGAAAAATGGGGTTAATGAAGCGAAAATAATACCCAATCCTAACCCCTTCCAAAAACCCTACCCCGCCCGTTCCCGCGGGCATCCCATCAGCCGGCAGAACAGTCGGTGTGGTCAGGACCGCACAATAGAAAATCGATCAAACATTTCACAGAAAAATCGATTACGCAACATCTTCTTCTTCTTTGCACAAACCACCCCCCTCCCGGCGGGGAGTCGAACGATCGCTCTTTTCCCTTTCGGCCGTACCTACCGTCGGCCGTGCGGTAATATGTGGCATCTTTCTGGCTCGTTTTCGGCGAACTGACGCGCGTTTTGAGCTCCCGCGGGGTTCGTCGCTTGTGCGAGCGTGCAACTCTTTCCCCACAAAAGCATTCCATTTGCTTCGACGGCGGGCGTGCGCTTTGACAAATCCGGAGTTCCGAAGGCTAAGCAAAACGAATCGTAAACGCAGTGCCACACGTGCGTCCCGTACGAGTCGGAATGCGGACGCGGACACACGTGTGGGGCGGAAGGAATGCTGTACCACCGGAGTCGCCCTGCGCCATTGCCCTTTTTCACGCACCACGGGGGTGGCGAATCGAATCTCGGTGAGCATTTCATCATCATCATGACGATGATGATGATAATGATGATGATGGCACATGGAGCGAAATAAATTCCTGCTCATCCGCGGCGCAGATCGCATTTCAACCGTTTTACCGTTCTTTGAGATTTGTTGCTCCTTCCCGCTGTCTCTTTCTCCCTCTCGTCTTTGTTTCCCTGTTGTTTCCCAAGCCAACACATGTGAGCAAAGTGGCGGACGGGCCGTCAACGCGGTTTACGCGCGCTCCATCCGTTGATGTGTATGAATGTTGAGATGATTAAACAAATTAAAATACTTTTCACCACCGGTGGAAACGCTGGGACGGCGACACACACACGCGCAGGGAATGTCGCGTCACACCGCTCACCCGGAGCGCCGTCTTTGATTTCGTTTGTCGGGCCAGCCTCCGCGGAAGATAGGTGTATTTGTTTACTGTCGGCGCAGTTGATTAATGTTTTGCTGCTCTTTAAAACACTCTAACGCTGAACGCTCTACTTTGCGCACGCCGACTCCAACTCCGACTCCAACTGCTGGGGGGCAACGAGGGTGGTTCGAAGCTCGGGACGGTTGTGCTCCCACCACCCGCTACTCAAAAGCTTGCACACATCTCTCCAGATGATCTGATCTTTCACGATGGGAGTTTCGTAGAAAGACGCACAGACGCGCTCACCCACAATGCGGTGTCATTGTTTTATGCTGCCTCTTCACCGCGCACGAGAGATAAGTGTTGACTAGTGGGACGAACATTGTCCCAGTTGATGCTTTGGCAGCCACCGCTTGGCTATTTGAACAACATTCTGAGTGATGAAATGAATGTAGCATATGTTGCTTTGTCCGACCGTAAATGTTCATGTTTTGTGCACCGATTCGGTCGATCGCGCGCAAGATTAATGTTCCCACACCGAGAACCATAGCTATTGACCATTTTCCGTGCGCCTATCTCGGTTCCAATCGATCGCTCGCAGACACGCAACCTGGGCCACAGTAGCCACACCGTAACGTACGTCACGAACGGCCAAAAGGCAACATAGAACCAGCGCACGCTCGCGCACACGTTTGCGGAATGCGCCAAGCGAACGGTTGCTCCTAATTCATCTCGCCGGCATATCGGCCTGCCCGATAGCGACCGATTTCTGCGGCCCGGGTGGGTGGGTGGGTTGCGGGGAGAGATTATGTAGCCCCGCGGTCGGCCGTTTTCGGTAGCCAAAAAAGGGGAAAAATGCAAACACCAGTGGAGTCCGTCCGTTAGGCCACCGTACAGTCTGTACAGCCCAAGCCTGCCGGGAGTGTGTGGTGCGGAACTTTAAATTAACACCAACAGACGGCCGCGAGCCGATTGTAGGTTGTGTTTCTTTAGCCCCCGACTTTTTTTCTTCTTCCCTTTCTTCCGGGACCCGAATCGATCGAAGCGTTGGCCAAACGAACGGTTCTTCAAAGCTGCTGCGTACCCTCTGTCCGGCCGGAGCTTCATTCATATTTCAATTTTTCCAGCAAGGAACACAGACTCTTCCCATCAACCCTCGGCGGGGCAAGGCACGAGAAAGAATGCGAAGTAGCGAAGCACGGTCGAAGGTTTGTATTCACCGGAACGTTTCTTCATCGGAAACATGGAGATTGATCCGCGATGCGATCCGGGGCAGTCTGGAGAGAAACGCGAAAGGGAAAGAGTGGAATTATTTTGATTCCGAATAACTCTCCCAGCACGCCTCCCGCTCCGCACACATTACCACCTCCCACCCCGCCGTCCGGCACTCGAGGAAAATCAACAACCCCGCGAAGGCTTACGGCATTACAAATATTATTCAATCACGTCCGCCACAGCATGACCAGCGGATCACAGTGTTGCTCGATTTTTCACAGACATACACACACACCGCCTCGGGCTTCTGGTGCTGCCGCACCCTTCCGACCTTCGGTCAGAATGTTCTGTTGTCCATCGACAATTCCTGCGATTGGGAAGTCCCTGAGGCTTGCTAAGGCTACGCCGAACGGTATCGCGTCCAGAATCCACTAGCCGAAGGGCCGGGCCCAAGGGCGCATCCCTTCGCCAGCGGAAGGACCGGCAGCAACGCACTTCGAGGCACTCAAATCGTGTGGAGGAAAAGGTGTTTATTTAATAACCTCATTCATCAAAATGTGGAGCAGCTTTCGACGCTTTCACAGGCGTAAGTTCAAGAGCTCGCCGACCAGCGGTCAGTTCCAACAGAGAGGCCAGATTTTCCCCCGGGGGAGTGAGCGGGACGGTCCCAGTGGGAGGTCATATTTATAGAGGCACCCTTCTTCGCCCTACCACTCCTCCAGCCACTGCCGCAACTGTGATTATTACTTAACGAATTCATTTTCGACTTCTCGCGACTTGATCGAACACAGCCACGGTCGCCCGTTCTCGATCTCGATCTTCCCCGGAGGTCGGTCGACGAACGATGGAGAGGGCCTGAAGTGGTCCATGACATCCTTCCCGCTCTGTCCCGTTTTCCTCCCCCTTGCGCTGTGGCGAGAGCGATGATAAATCGATGCCGGTTTCGACGGACGGCTACTGTTTGTGTAACGGCGTTTCTTCCAATATTTTTCGTCTCCGCTCGTGGTGCAACGCAAAGTCCGGCATCGAGAGGGCTTCTTAGGCTTATCATCCTCTTCTAGCTCACCAGGAGCTACCCAGCAGTAGCATGGGAACAGCCTCTCCTCCTGTCCTTCGCGCGGATCAACAACAAAAAATCATTTCACCAAACGACACAATCATGTCCACAGTTAATGGGTAATATTTATCATGGACCGGACTGCTGGCCACACCGGTCGTTCGCCCGGGAGGATGATACGATGGAATTATCGTTTATCATTCGAGGATTTATGAAGGCCGATTCGAAAGGGGGCCGGAGCCGGGCCGGGCCGGGCCATCGCGAAGGGAAAATAAACATTTCGCTGCAAGCAACATATGAACGAAAGAGAACAGTCTCGAGGGAAAACTGATTCCTCGCCCAAACGGAACATTCTATGCCTTCTTGGACCTCCCTTTGACGGGTGGACTTTGGTATTAACTTAGTGTGACTCCTGTAAAGGGCGTAGGTGTCTCTCTTTCTCTCCGTCTCGTCCTCCCACACACAAACACACATTCCGACGAGCAAATCGCCTGAGAATCGTTCCACTAATCCCATTGGAATGGGGCGAGCAATTATCACCTCTATTATTTAAGTCTTTTTTTTTGTTACTTCGCTCGCTCCGTTTCTTATCGGATGCAGACGACGTGCAGACAGACATGCGCTGACACAAACAGTCGGAATGGTGTGGCATACCGCACGCACCCTTCGTCGCGGAGAGGCGAGGGCCCCTTCTTTCCCACGATTAAAACCGCCCTTCTGTTGCATTGTTGCATGCAGGCGCGATAAGGGAGGACAGCGAAACTCACCCCGCCACCACCAAGCGCACCTAGACAGCTGTTCTCGTACTCACACACCCGTCACAAACCTCGGAGGCGACGGAACGGATGCCACACGTTATTTTCCCTCCAAAGAGCAGCAGCGATTGTTCCGTGGCCTTTTCTTCGACCGCGCGCTGTTTTTCGCCCGCTTCGGGATTTCATCTGCCTCCAGCTTTCATCGTGCATGCGCTTAAAAAACGTGCGAGAAAAGCGACGCACCGTGCGGCACCAACCCCTTCTTCCCTTCTTCTTGCTCGATGCGAGTTTTGAAACGGTTTCGATTAGCACGAACACACACCGTCCGTCGCACTCACCACCATCGCCGCACCCGGCGCAGCATGATATGATTGAGGAATTCACACCTTTTATTAGTTAAAACACCACCCGCCGACGCCGGGCCCACGCTTTTTAGCACATTTCCGGTCCCTTCCCGGCGGGAGAGCTTTCAAGGCGAAAGCACCACCCTCCTCGAGTACCGAAGCGTGGAGCGGGCCATTTGCAAAGAGTCCGACAAACGGGACGCGTGCATGAGTGTTTGTGCTCCACCCGCCTGGGAGGTGAGAAAAATGCAGCGCTGAGCTGAAGTCCCGATCGGCAAACGTGGAGTCAGCGGCGTCGCGTTTATCTTATCGTCGCCGCGATTGGAGTAATCGGAAGCTTTTAACGCCGGACAGCGAAACACCGGTACTTGACCAGGAGTGCTCCTGCCACCCAGTTGGGCATCGCGGGCTAGCTGCGATGGCGCACTTCGACGCAACAACGTTGCGCAAGGCAGAGCAGTTGGAACAAGGAGTCAGACTCCACAAGACGAGCGAATATAAAATCGATTTATGCAATGTGTAATATGTGCTCGCAATAATTCAACCTCCACCCAAATCTGGGACCATATTGTTCCACGGCAACATCCCCGCACACACCGTGCGGTTTACTTCATTAAAAGGTGAGCTTTAAACAATAAAACCCCGCGAAACGAAACAATCGGCCGTGGGCGACGAATCTTGGCCCAAAGAAGGCAAAGGCAGTGTTGGTTTGGCGTTACTCGACTGACAGCGCGACCGACGTGCGGAATGTCGTCTCGCTGGTGGCCTTTTCACCCACGACCTCGCGCAGTTCCATTCTCCCGGAACCAGAACCCCACGCTCCTCCATCCTTTGACTCGTTCGCACGTCTTTTGCCTTCTCAAGTCTCGCTTTTTCCATGTGGCCATTTGGAGCGTTACCAAAAAAATCTAATCATTCCCAAACACGTCTCAGCACATCCGCTCGAACACGGCTTCTAACCTTCTTGAAGCATTGCTCCACCGTGGTGTTCTTCTTAGCGCTCTGCACTTCCCGGCGGCGACGGGTTTCCCCTTCTTCAAGCGCCTACAGTCTCACTTATCTTGGTTCGATGCCATTTAATGGGTACATTAGTTCTGTTGGACTTTTTCGTCACCTTGGCGCTCCCGCGTTCAGGAGGAAACGATAACTGGAGACAGCAGAACGTGAACGTAGAAGCGAAGGAAACACACCTCGAATGGCCCACAGGAACTGTGCATTTATCTATTCCTCACGGCATCAACCGAAAGAGGGAGAAAAAACTCCGTATCGCAAGTTTTCCAGCGCGACTATGAAGTGATGGTGACGCCCGTCGTCGCGTTTCTTCCGAGCGTCTCCCTGCTCTTCCGGTGCATCGAAGTAGCAACGATAAATGAACGGAGAAATGAAGAAAGGCCTTTAGGCCAAACGGAAATGGCCTCCTATTTCCCCAGGTTCAGAAAGGGCGTGCGCGCGTTGATAATCTACGGTCACTCGCAACGACTGCTGGACACTTGGCCCGTGGCTCCGTTTGGTTTTTATGCAATAACTTTTCACATGGCTTTTTCCTTGCTTTCTGCACGGTTGTTGTTTGGCAATCTCAGCAACTAATTGCTACTAGACGCTGCTATTATAGAAAAGGAAAGTTAGCTGAGAAAGAAACGATTTGTGAACGAACCGTGTGTGCTTCCTGTGAATCTCGTTCTTTTTATTTCAACGTTCACGATTCACATCATGGAAAAACACACCGTGGAAAAACGCTAACCCACGAGAACATAACAGCATTTAAATACTTCCCTCCGAATCCCGTGGCATCGCTTAGTACTTCACCGAAGAATGAAATGAACACTATCGGAATGTCCTAAAATGGAAACAATCCATCGTTCGCAGTCCTGTTACGGCATTACGGCACATGCTCCTCTAGTTTCCCTAATCCGACGGCGAGCTCTCCCATATCAACGAAGGTACCGCCACTTCGGCGTATCGGTTCGATCCACTCGTGCCGCAACCATTACGGCAGGTAGTTCAGACCCCGAGAGAGCTCCAAGGGCAGCAGTGCCAGCAAAAGGGCCGCCGCACGACAGCTCCACATGTTGCGCGCTCAACGAGCGCAGGTGTGTGTCCGCTCGATGTGGACATTTACATTGAAATTACCCCATTCTCTCTCTCGCTACACTGCTTCCTCTTTCTATCCCCCAACCAGCTGGCCGACAGGTTGGGGCAAGTATTTAAAAGCTGAATGATCGGCCGAAGAGTGCATTGGGCGGATTCTAGGGCATCAGCAGCTTGACAATGTTGAAACATAATGATGGTGTCAAAAAGCGTGTGGCCGTGGAATGTTGCCCGAACCGTATTTATCGGCAGCTTACCATTTCTCCCGAACGACAAACGCCCCGCTGTTGTATTTAACGGTATTTTTCTACCAAATAACGTGCATTTGATGGGACCTTCCCGCTATCTGGGGAGGAAAGCAGCAGTTGTTCCAGTTTTTTTCCGGCAGCCGCCTCGGCGTTCAATTAGACTCCGCATTGATAACATGTGGGGCGGCAGGAAAGGCCAGTGAGAATGTGTGTGTGTGTGTGTGTGTGTGGGTACGCCCATCATTATCATAATTTGATCGCACTTTCTCTAAAAAAGGAAGAGCAGCCGGAGAAGAAAGTTGGCACACGAACGCGCAGAAACAATATCCTTCCCACTAACCTTCTGGCGGGAGAGAGTGGGGTGGAAGGTCCAAACCGAAGGCGAAAGGGGTGGAGCGGTGGTGAAGTGCGTGGAAAGGTAAAACAATTGCACATGAATATAATTGACCGCCGGCCGGTAAAGCTCGCTGGGGCAAATATTTGCTGCTCGAATGCCGAAGCGAATGCACGAAAGACTTCAACCAGCGGACAGGCGGCGAACGCAATTGAGATGTTCGATTCGATGGTTCGCCCGGAGCAAAAAGGAAGGGGGCAAATGGAGAGGGAGGGAGAAAGAGAGAGAGAGGGATAGAGAGACAAAAAAGTCATACGTCGGATTGCGTTTTTTTTCTCTCTCTTTTCATTCACGAAATGGTGATAATAAACAAACAAACAATAAAAGATTACCCAGAGAAAGGTGTGGTGCTTGTTTGTTGGATGCCGTTAAACTCATTCTTTTCGGCAAACAAGCTGCACTGACGTTTTCATTGCACCTTTCCCTTCGTTTTTATTTTAAAAAACGCGACAGCAAATCGACAACGGCTCCAAGGTGGAGATCGTCCTACATTCAGCCATCTTCAGCTGCCTGCAAGCATTGAAAGGTTGTTGTCCTCAAAATGAGATCTTTTTTAGGGTTATTCTTCAGCAGTCTTTTGCGCGTGAACATTTTCATTGAATCGTACGAAGTGGTCGCTCTCCGAATCGCCACTTTTTGAAGAACATTTGCTTCTAAATTAAATAAATATGGCTCGGTTCGTCACTCTACTTCGGGCTCGGAAATGTGTGGACTTCCGGCCTTCTCTAGCGACGTACAACATGCTGCATTCCAGCGAAGCCACCGTAGAGCTACATTTCGGCTACATTTCGGATGGCCTCATGGTCGCATGTCGAACGGCCGAAGAAACCAACCACTGGCTTCGCAGCAACAACACCCCACAAAGGCAGGAAAACACTTCCGCCCACAGCGACTACATCTTCATGGTCTATTGTGTTCTTAGTGAGGGCACGCTTTTTCGGACCGAGGCTGAACCGGTCGGCTATTTGGCAGATATTATCTATAATTACGGACGTGCGAATGCCCGGCGGTCCGCGCTGTTTTCCCAATTGAATCCGAGCGCGGGGGAATTAATTTTCCCATTCTCACCCTGCCCCCTTCTCGCTTTCTCTCTCTTTCTCGCTCCGCTTCGATCTCTCTCAGTCTCACCCACTCACTCTCACGGAGGAACCATTTTCAGTGAATGTGGAATTTGAATTGTTTGACCGACATGCTTTTCTTTCCCGACCAACGGCAGGCCGAAAATAAATTGGTTTTTCCGACTCCACCGTCCGCACTCTGTGGGGTAGAGGAAAGCGGAAGAGGGTGGGCGGGGAGTGGGGGGGGGGGATTGCGAGGGTTGGCCAAAGGTGGTTAACGAAAATAGTAACAAACGAAACGGAACAGTTATGTTTCCCCCACATTTCTGGAGTGCCCTTGACGAAGGCCTCCCGGGACACGGCGGGAGAGCTGCACGCTAGGTGGAGTGAAGCGGGGTAAAGTAATATAAAATATGGGTGTCATCTTTGGCTCTTTAATTGCTACCCTCGCTACCCTTTGCCGAAGGGTCGGGGTGTAACAGAAAACTCGAAGAAGCCGGCCAGGATTGAGCTACGACTCGACCGAATCAAATCCACTCTTGTGGCATCGTGTTCAGTCGGGTGTGGCAGTTTTTCATCCCTTTTCTCAAACGCCAAACTCCATCGGCGGGGTAGGTGCTTGATTCCGAACGACGTTCTCCATGCATTTCCACATTTGCGAACTGCACCTCAACAAATTGGGCGAGCAATTTGTGTGGTTGGAATGATGCATGGCGTCGTCAGTTCGATTATTTCGTTCTGTGTCCACACCGCCTGACATGAGCCTTGTTTGTGGAGGATTTATGGCAGAGGCTTTTCCCCTTCAGCATGTTGATCCAACACTTGTACGCCTCGTTGTTTCAGTACTGTCCAATTTGGCCCGCCAAGCACTGTAACAACCCTCAATGTGGTACCACCCTATGACGCTGATTAATATCGTTTTAATTACCATTTTCACACCTACATTTGCAAGACGGCCATCGCGAAATGTTGCGTCAGTGTGCGGCACTGCTTCGATTCTGCGGTATTCCTTCAGCGTCGCGGCGGTAGTTCGTGATAATTAAATCTTTTAATGGAGTAAATAAAACTAATACGGGAAGAAATCGCAACGCATTTATTTTTAATCTCCCCCCCCCCCCCCCCAACAACTTTCTGCAGGCCCCACCTCCTGCCGTTCCAGTCCCGGCGTCCTTCTCATGCGGGCTCACGTTCGCGGTGTCGAGCCGAATCGTGCGTGACGACGAATAATTAAGCCACTTACGACGCGAAAACACGATTTTCCGTCGCGGCGAGGGGTTGTGGAGGGCGGTGCGTAGATTAAAAAAAAACTGATCATGCGATCTCCATCCGCAAGGAGAACCGATTTCAAAACGGTGGACTGGGAGAGATATCTCACCACAAAGCGACGATGGTGGCGTGTAGAATGAAAGGGACGTTGGGGTACGACTCTTATTAATACCACCACCGGGCGGCAACGGGCGACTTTTCCTCGATGCGTTGAAGCTTCAAAAGTCGCCATCTATTGGCTTCCTGGCACTGGCTTCCTGACTCCTCATCCTCCTGTTGCCACCAGCACGGAAACGAGTCTGCAAACAGCTAAATTATGTACGTCTGCGATACGTTTTCCACGCCACGGTGGATGAAGTGTGTCAAATAAAATGGAAAATATGGAAAATAACCCTCTGGGGTAAAGAAAATAAACAACGCGTCGCCCGCTGTCGTCGTAATTAGAGTGCGTGGCGATAAAACCACCCGAACCGGATCGTGTCCGCTCGCGCAACTGCACTCGGGAGTAGTGCACCACCCGCTGGGATGCAAATGCAACGACCGTCCAGTCTGCGTCTGCCGGCTCGACTGCGAAACTAGTTCCGTCCGGCGACGGGATCGTAAAGTTCCAATGGGTTTCGCGGCGCACTCCGCGTGCTTTATTGTGGAGCCCCGATGTCGGCGGGAGGCAAGCACGGGAACGAGTTCCGTAGTCGTTCCAGTCGCGTTTAAGGCCCTTCGTTTACTTCGTCTCTGGAATGAGCTTAAGGGATATGAAAGGCGAGCTGGTGGAGGAGTTTTGCTCCGTCCCGCGCATCTTGTTCATAAGTGATATATAAAATGATAGGGAAGCATAACACCAGTTTTATCTTCAGATCTTTATTCGTACCACAAAACATAGTGTTTTTCTTTGCCAACTAGCAAACTATCAGCTATATAATAGTAAAGTCGCATTGCAGCAACAACTCAATATGACTACATCTTTATGTAATGAAACTATTTACTCTCGCTCTCAACAAAGCACGGTTCGTCAAATGCGTTTGTCGAATATTAACTTCCGTTGCTAGTTCCTCCCTGGCCTGATGCCTCTCGTGTTCCGAGGCGGAAGGAAGCGCTCTGTTATGCTTTATTTGATTTATTATTCAGCAAAGACAGCGAAGCCAGCGTGAGTGAGACGACGAGGAAGTTGAACGAAGCAAACCTGCTCGAGGGGGCTGGCGGGCGGTGGGTGAGGGTTTTGTCCTCACCCACGTGTACACTTTCTCCATCGCAATTGCTTCGACAGGAAACCCTTCATTACTCGGAGAGCCCCGATTGGAGCCCTTCCGAAGCCAGCCCTAGCAGCCGATCTCGAGCCGCTTGAGCCATCGTCTTGGCTTTCGAGGCAGGCGAAGTGAGTGATCAGAAAATGTTAAATTTTTAATCGAAAAACATTCCACCAACACACTCAATCGGTTCGAGTGCGGGAAACGATTCGTAGGGATCGAAGGGAGCATCCCAACATCCGTACCCCTTCCCTCTTCGCCGTCTTCGTGCCATTCAGAGGCCTCCGGGGCTAATTTACATTTCTTCCTTCGTCAACAATATGGCATTGGCGTCGCTTCTTTTTATTTGGTTCAATACGGGCCTTGAGCCGTTCTCTTAACCGAATTTGGCTTCGATATGGCTACTTCATCTGCAATGGTGTTTTTTATTGTTCTGCTATGAATATTTCAACAATTCCCTATGAAGCGCAAACGCATGATACCCTCTGCGACGACACATTCTTTCGACAAAATGTTTATTATCATATGTCTCTCAAATCGTTGCCTCTCTCTCTCTCTCTCTCTCTCTCTCTCTCTCTCTCTCTCTCTCTCTCTCTCTCTCTCTCTCTCTCTCTCTC
>JAOEFI010000007.1:22950159-22986458 GCA_034621735.1 Anopheles plumbeus | reverse complement strand
AGACCGACCCAATCGATCACCCGGTAGAGTGCGGCGTCGGACACGCTAATGGCAGCTGGCAGCACCTCTGCCGCGTATTGGTCGAACGTCGTATTGGCCCGCACGAGGGCCTCGAGACAGCGTGCCGCAACGGTCCTATCTTCCTGTCCGAAATGCCGAAAAGTGTTGGCCGCTTGACACAACCGGTCGCCCAGCCATTCGATCCGCTCCGGGTCGGTGGGGTCGTCCTCAAGCTCCAGGGCGGCCGAAGCGAAGTAGTAGTTCGCCCGGCAGAGCGACGGCGACTCCACCGTTCGTGTCAAACGCTCGACTCGCTGGAACATTGCTTCACACTTCAACGGTTGCTTAAGCCTGATATGATAAAAGCCCGAGCGTGAAGACAAGAACTGGAGGAGTGGTAAGTTTTGAGGATATTCGTTCAGTTACCGGTGGTAGGTTGCTGCTCGAGCTACAGCTACCGAGCATATTTCCTGCTTGTGGCCACCAAGCTGTGCTTGCTGGGAGGCGTTTTTGTACATAGTCAACGCCTCTTGGTACCGTTCGTTCGTATAAAGGAAACCTCCATAGACAATGTACGACTGCGCCAGGATGGATGGTTTCTGGGCTGCATGAAAAATAACGATTTAAACAGGAATCTAGAAGATCAGCTTCATCGAATGGGGTCTGTTAAAATGTGCCTACTTTTAAGCGCTGCCTTGTGCGCGTCGCGGATGTACTGTTCAGAGATCCACGTGGCAGATGCTTTGCAGTCTTCCGCAAGCCGGCGGTTTGCCTCAAACAATAAGGTGTTGATGGCAACAGTCAAGTTTTCACTGTTCTCGTCTAATGTTTTTAATTGTTCAGCCTCGGACGTAATATAACCTTCCAGGGCCTTGTCCGCCAGCTCCAGCATCTTCATAGCTTCCAAATAGTTCCGTTGTTCTGTTAGAAACTTTGCATAGTAGTACCGCACCAGGGCATTCCACTTCGCACGCTTCGATGGACAGTCTAGGACGACACATCGGTCCAGCGCAATCGAAAAGAATTGACGCGCCAACCAGTGTTTCTCCGGATCCAACACAAGTTTCCGTGCAATTTCCAGCAGCTCACTCAATTCCTTGTCGAATCGCTCCAGACGCAAATTCGTTTCGGCTGCAGCTAGCACCTTGCGAAGGTAATCCAGTATTGGGCGAGAGTTACGCAACCGACGGCCCTCGACTGAAGGATCCGATGTCCGCCAGACGTTCTTGTCTTCATACTCGATCAGATGCAGCACCAAGTAGGCCGCATAGACGTGTCCTTCCTCGTACAGTTCGCTGGCGATGGCCTCGTAGTAGGGGATACGCGCCCTCCGGACATCGTTTGCCGTGAGTTTGGGGGCTTTCTTTCGCAAACGCAACTTAATCTGTGCTAACTGCCCGACGAAGGCGGTCGTCAGACCAGGACGTACCAAACTCTCCGAGGACATTTTACTGGTAAAAAAAGTAAGGAAAGGACGATGTATGTGGCTAACGATAGAACATTACTCAAAGACTGCTTTGATGTACTTATACGGGTTATGTAAATTATTCTTTGCTTCGTTATAGTGGGATGTTTTGATGGGGCGTACTTTCATTTAGCTTGAGGTGCGTTGCAATTCGCTAGAAGCAAATATTTGCAATGTGTGATGTAACCATGCACAAAATGTCGAAGAATTACCTTGCTATTTTAAATAATTGAAATAACAAATGGTACCAGGTGTATGCAAAAATCGCTCTCGAAGAACCTTAGATAAACAATATTCGATACACTTGAACAAATCACGGTACTGGCCAATTGGACCCATATAAGGACTCGTTTAACACCTACTACGCTTCCCCCCGTTCCCTACGTACCATTCGTGCAAACCTTCAAAACCCAAAATGCTATTCGGAAAGCGCAGCTCTACTATTCCGCCAAATCCGACTCTCTGTCACTGCCAAGGCTTTTGCGGTCACATTGTCCAACGGGTACAGGGCGAAGGTGAGTACGACAAAACCTCTCCACCGCCTCCATATGTGGCAAGCGGATCGAATCGCAATCAAACCCGGCTCGTCAAATGGACCTGCTGCGACTTCACAGCTTCGGACAAAAACACACAGCATGCATCCCATTAACACTTCGATCCGCCGTGCGTTGTTAGGCAAACGGTCCCTTTCCACCGGATTATTAGCTACGCCCCTCAGCGACAGCTAATCGTTTCCGCCAAGGCTGACCCCGAAAAATTCAGCCACTACTTTGCCCCTGTGACCTGTACGACTTGTTCATACCGCTGCACGAGTGGACACTTGTAACGTGCGCCATCCTGCACGGTGTCCGCCACTGCCCATTGCCATCCTGGGCGCCCGGTGCGATGTTTTTTCGAAGTTCAAGTTTAAAGGTCCGCTCCTCGAGCACTGCCAGAGTATGTGGCCGAAGTTCGGAGGTCTGGAATTCCATACTCGAGTTTTCACACACCGCACCGCACTACTATCCGCAGTTGGTGGACCAACACTACGTTCTCACTGTGGAAAAAAACCTTGCCCAATGCCAAAGTCAGTGCCAGAACCCGTGCCACTCTCGTTCGGGCAAACCGCCCGACGACCGCTCCGAAGTCCAAGGACTAAGGATCGTGTTCGGTAACGCATGGCCTAACAAAGTCCCTCGCTATTGGGCGATCATTAATCATAGATCAATACTATTTCACCTCTCGCGACTTACCCCCTTTACAACATTGCGTTCCGCCAGCTGCCTACTAGTAGGAGGTAGCGCACTCCAATTATTGCAGTGACATAATATGTTTTCAATTTAGATCAAATTAACCATAGCCAATTTAATGGGCTCGACTGTGGGCACGATTTTTGACGGTCGAACACCGACGCCAACCTTCGCGGGCGATGATGTCCGAGTTCGATTGGCGTCCGTGGGTCAGCCCAATACGCGCATGCAGTCGCCGCACGTGGTTCAATGGGAAAGAGAGTGAATACTCACCATCACTGCAACCGCCGTTCGCTTCCTAGCAAGCAGCCTCCTAGTAAACAAACTCCTAGGAACAAGAACCATCGTCAGGAAGCCCCACATGTGAAACGCAACGAATGACAAACTCGACACGCCCTTTCGTTTTTCAATAGCCCAATAGGTTCGATGAGTTAGACCCCATCTGAGCGCATTGGGCGCCATTCGGTCGGACATGGTCGAGTGGCAAATTGTGCATCGATAATTGGTCGATTGTTTGCCGATTTGGACAAAATTGATCTCGTTATGGTGAGGAAAGATCAAGCGTAGGTGATAAAAGGTCCGTAAAATTAATTAAATTAACGACATCCTTACTGGATGTCTAGTTGTGGCTGGATGTCCCACGAGTTTTAAATAATGCACTATGATGCATTCTTCACTGTTTGTGGTGTTATAATGCTGGAATCAAATTTGAATTAGATCATAAACAAAATGCAATATGCATGCCTGTATTTGTTTCAATTCCAATCCTCGCCAGTGTGGCATTTACCCGTTGTTTTATCAGACGATTAGACTATAACCACCGTCAAGCTCACCGCCGTGATTGATCGCCACGGCGAAGGTCTGCTACTTCTTCCGTCAGATCGCATCGATAAATTTTGCCGAACAGGAAGAAGCCATGGCTTTCGCGTCGCAAGTGCACCTACGCCCCAGCGGTGGTTTTATGATTTATCGCCCGGTAAGCGTGATCGTCACAATCGATGATCTACCATCCGCCCTCTCACCCACCCAACCGCCATCTTAGTTCATCCGGGAGCTATCGCTGTTCGGCTTGTATCCCAACGATCGTCCACGGGGGATGAAGATGAGCTTGAAGATGTTCAAGGACGCAGTCGAGAATAGTGTGGATTACAGTTCTGCAATCACTGCACTCGGTGCATCGATGCAATCTGCAGCACAGCGACAGAGGCTGGACTCGGCAGCTACAGTCCGGCAAGATTCGCTAGAAATCGATAATGGGTGCAATGATTTATGCCCCAAATGACAGCAAGTTCTCTAAACGCAGTTAACTCCTCCGTCCGGTAAGATTGCACAACAGAAGGACTGATGATTTTAATTAAATAGTAATCTCTGACCACAACTGCAGTAACATATTCCCCTGGAGGGTTTTTAATCTTTTTGCGCAAACGTAGTAGTAGTCATGCGAGGATATGTCCCATTTATCACATTAGTTCGTTCCGAATTAATCCGTTCCTCATCCGACGAAAGACGCGTTTTGTTTGTATGCAAGCCAGATTCATATGAAAGGCACTGGGGCAGAATGATTATTTTAAAATGTTTGCGTCGTTTCTCATGCTAGAGCAAAGCAAAAGTCTATAGTTTTTTTTTAATTAGCGACATAAATGTACACTCACTAGTTTGTGTGATGGTTGAACACAATAGTTGGTTGATTGATTATTTAACATTTTGTATTGCTTGTAAAGCGAAATAAGCTGCCACCCTACAATCGACAACTCCGCTCATTCCGGATGACAATTTTCTGCTCCATTAAGGAAATTATCTAATATTGAACCGTTTCATTCATGCCTCAATTACTTGCATGCATTAAACTACAACCCGCCGATCGGCTTGGCGTGGCCTGGTCATGTGCATGTGCAATGCAAGACGGTTCGATTCGGTGGCTCGAGATCGTTTATCGTGACATAGATACCGCTTGTTCGATAATAATCACCTCCTGCCGGAGTTTCTCTATCGCTGCTGGGTCCCGGGTGGCGTAGGAGGGAGATTTCGATTATGTTCTGCAGCACCCGACGCCATTCTCCGCATCCTTGCGGCCTGCGTTGCGCCCTGTTTTGCTGCCACCCAAACAACGTTACCGTTTTCTTTCTTCGCGACTCGATCGCGTTTATGTCATACAAGAAAAATATGAGCGACGTTTCTTCAACCACGCATAAACTACGAGCATGTAAGTGCAAAATCGTATTCAGGGCAGCAAGTGCAGCACGCGTAGATAGAGAGAAAAACAAACTCCGAGCCACAAGCCACCGGGGGCCCTCTAAACCTCACCCCGGACAGCGTGAAACGCAGGCTCAAACCCGAAACTCTCGGTGGTAAGCAGTATGACGCCGTTTTTGTGTTGGGGTCCAGGTCCGAACAAAATGCCTTCATGAAATGCCACGTGCGGGCTGCACTTTGGCGTTTTCGGGCGAGTTTTGTGCATCGTTGCACACGGGTTCTGCTGTTGCAACGAGTGCACCTAATCTCATTTTCTTTGCTTCGGGCGGTTCATAAACAAATTGGGTAATTTGTCTTCCAATTCCATTGCTGAAAAAAATTGTTTAATAGTACCATAGAACAAGCAACATCTGTAACATCATCGCACTTCTTTACTCAACGACTCAACGTGCTGTCAGTTTGATTTAATGATATCAAATTTAATTTTTTTATTTTTATTTTTTTGGTAAAGAATTCGTAATAAGATTGGAAAACTTTATCTCCAAACCTGGCATCGAGGACATCGCACAAACAGTGCAAACTAACTCCCACTGCAAACTGATTCCTACTGATGATCTTGCTTAAGTCGTTACACTTTCCCGGTCTAGTTCGATGGGTGATCGAAAATTTACGTAAAGCGTGGTTCGAATTACATCATCACAATTCACACCAGCGGTACATTTAGTTTAAGGTACCGATACATTTGTTCTGGGTAAAAATTCGGGCCAGTGCAGACTTGCCCTAAAAATTAGCGAAAAGTACACACCAACATTCAAACCCGAATCAGCCGATCGAGCTCCCGCACTTTCTGTCGGAGGAGAAAGGCCTTTCCATCAATCATCGAGCATCATCGGCATTGCGTTTGCAGCGACAGATTGTTTTGCGAAATAAATAGCTTACAAACATGGCGACTAAATCCGCAGCATGATATTATCATTCATGCTTATGCAAATGCAATGCATGCAAATGCTTATTCAATTGAAAATAGTAGTTGGCCTATTCTTCCTGGCCTCCTAGAAGCGGAACGTCATTGCACAAAAAGTGTACAGCCGTTTACTGCAGAATGTGAAAAACGCCTCCTAGGAAAACTATACAAGTCAACTAATTTAAAGATGATAATTTTGATATCTACGTTTCTAGGCAAAGTAGATGCTGCCAACCAAAATATACCGGAATGGACGTTGTATACGCAGCAGTACATTTACGACTTAAACCAATAAGAACTGTTCCGTTAGTTATAAAGGTTCGTTAGGTTCGGACATGATTAGCCAACTTATTGCCCCACATAATGTTATACCTACAATCGTTCAACTGTTTCCCCTACATAACATGCAGGACATTTCTTCACTTCCGCCAACGACAATTTCAATAGTTTTAGATCAGTTTAGAAAATGGTTTGGCATTCGAAGGTTTAAGAATCCGACAGCATATTTGTTTGGGTGCAGCTGGAAAAAACTGTCACTGCGTGATGTGTCAAATGTAGAAATCAGAAAACGATAATCGTAACCAAAACAAAGTCCTATAAAATCAATAGACGTGTGCAGGCGTCTGCCACAATTCGTCTGCGTTTTAGAATAAGGTAACACTGATCAATGTATATATAGTTTTTTTCAGTACTTTATTGATTCGTCATCATTCCGCAGCTTGCAAAGTTTCCCGCCTGGCTGATGGCTTCCGCATCGAGCAGTAGCGCCAAGAATCTGTTCAGCGATTCCAAACGGCGGCTGGCCGAACGGGTGGCGGTGAACGTTAACAATGCCTCGTCTGTAGCTCGCCAAATCGTGCGTGGATCGAAATCGAATGAAATTGTTATGCAGGCAGCCAAAAACTTCGCCTACCATGAGAGCACTGTCGATAACAGCATTCAGAACCTCAAGAAGATGGAAATTATCTTCCAGCATCTAAACTATCAGTACGAGGCTATCGAGCAGGCGGGAGAAAAACTCGAGTATGTTGAGGAACAGGTGAAAGCAATGGAAAGGTGATAAAGCGAGCATGTGTGTCGTATGGCATGGTTTATTTGCAAACAAAGCTATATACAAACAAAACAATAAGTTGCTCGCGAACTGACAAGCACGCGAGCGCCCCCTACATGCAAACGGAGGTAACAACGCTGTAGTTGTCAAAAGAACCGCCAAAACGCCCGATTTCGATAAATAAAGCAAGCGTTGTTTATCTTCAAGATGAGATCATTCCCCGCGTGCTGCCAGCTAATCCATGCCAGCCTGTGTTAGTTTAGTGCGAAATATTCAATAAAACCTGATAATTTTTCGGGAAATGCTTAAAATAGTGTGTTGAGGTGAGGTTTATCAACTGCGAGTGCGTTTCGTGAAAGAAAATCAATGTTATTCGGTGAAGATGGAAACCCCTCAGTCGGCGAATCGAGCCGAAAGGGTTCATGGTCCTTCGGCGAGGATTTCCAGCAGGAAAAGAGCTCTATTCGGGAAGGATGACAATAATCAATCCGATTTAAGTCAGATAACACCACTTCGCTTTGGGGGCAGTCAAAAAACATCCACTAAAGGTAAGTCGCCTCTACTAGTTCCCGCTTGCGTAGAACCGTCTTTCTTACAACTGGTACATTTATTACACTAAAGAAAAGGCAGACCTGTCGTATGTGATATTTCATGTCAATAAAGTAACTCGTACTATTTGCAGCAAACTTAGCTCTCAATAACATCACATCGTTCCGAAATCTCTTTGGCAATGAGTCTCCCGAAAGCGACCGATCCCTATCGCCGGATTTTGCTCAAAAGTACACCAACAATGGCCGTTATGAGTTGCTATCTACGGAACACGATAAAGAAAATCAGCATGAAGTGGATGAAGAAACGCGCTTCTCATTCCACAGTGTCCCGGAGACTCCAAGCGGGCGACTGAGCACCGAGGAGAGCGCTATGCTCGACGAAAGCAATTCCAATTCCCTGTCGATGCTGATGTGCTCCGATTTGAATCTCATAGAAAAGCGTTCCCAACCCATGTTACGAACGCCCGGATTAACAACAAGGAGTGCTACGAAGGTTACCCAGGATAAATCGCTGGAACCAGAGCTTCGCTTCACCGTGGCCACACCTGATGCTAATAACCAGGTGAAGGATGCAAAGTTCACAGCTAAACAACCCAGTATAAAAGCACGTAGTGCCTTCCATTTCAACGATATGCCAACTATTTCGACGAAATCCTTCTATTCTTCTTCGGTCGGACATATGCCGGTTAAGTTGGAACCGAGAACTAACGGCTCACCAACTCTAGTGTCGCCAGTGAATCACCCTGCGAAGCACATCTTAGCGTCGACGGCAACAAAGGCCGTTTCCACGTCAAAAACACCCCGCAAGACTACTTCTATGCGCAAACGTACAAAATCGTTCTCATCTTCCGCACCACGCTTAGGTCAACGGGGAGTTATGCACAAAATACGCAAGCCCTCGAAACCATCCCCCGTAGCGAAGGATGCGAAGGAATCGAAAAAACGCGCCAAGCGAACCACAAAAGAACCACAGAAAAATCGAGCACTTCCGGGTAGGACGAAAAGTTGTCCAACGACACCAAGAAGCAGCGAAACAAAGGACCTTAAGGCCGATGGATTGATTAACCAGCTGGAACAGGTGAAGGAAATTCTGCTAAAAGGACAAAACAACTTGCGCCGAGCTCGCCCGTTATCGACTGCACGTTCGATGACGGATCTTAGGAAAGAAACGCTGTCCTGCCTAGAAGATGCTGACTCGTCTTCCTCGGAAGGTGAAGATTCAGCACCGGAAGGCCATGCCGAGAACCGTAAATTTTTTCACTCCCGCAGTGGATGGCGATCGAATCGGAAAGTCTATAACCACTTTAACTCGATAACCCTGTCCGTTCGCAAGGGTGGTAAACGGAAACTAATTAATTTCCCACAAACGTCAAAACGCAGGCGAACCGATTTCGCCAACGAGGAGTTCGACTTCGAATCGGAACAATTAGAGGTGGATGATTTAATAAGTCGGCTCGACCAAGGTAGCAGTAGTGCCATCGTGTATCACGAGCAAGCGCATCAGCCATATGAATCTGGGGAGTACGAGAGAACAGCGGATTGGGATGACGATGAACCGATACCAATTCAATCCAATATCATCTATCTTACGGTGGACGAGTTTGTCCTGGATGACACGCAAATGGACGATATGCAGCATGTAGAGCCCATGCCAAGCAGCCCTACCATTATCGTTAAACACGGAGATAAACACCATGAAAGTGCCCAGAATGATGATCTCATGGAAATGATCATCGACGATGCCTGCAATGTTTGTATGTACTGTGCATATATTCTTAAAACATAATAAGTTTGTGTGAGAACAGATCTGTATCGTTGGCGTAATTTGTATTGTATTCCGCTAGATTTGCCAAACAGCTTCACATCTTTGCATTTTCACCTACCATAATCTGTCTGTCGGTCCAATCAATATTAACATCGGTGAATGGTAAAACCGGCGAACCAATAGTAGAACGTACATTAATACGAAACCCACTTTGGCTTTGCATGTCTAGTATGCGGCTTTGTTGTCAGTAAGCTATATTCAATCAGCGTAGAATATTTCACCAATGGCTGCAATCGAAGCTAATCATATGACATCTATATTTTAGTTTCGAAGAACGACCAATTCCAGTCCAAGGCGGAAGATACGAACACGATACGGACGAACGCCACCAGTGAAAGTATTACCGAGTACTATCCTATTTTCTACCGTGATCGGGTGAAGGATGTTTGGAAACGAGAGTGTTTGCAAGAGCAGCAGGACGTTTTTCATCTGCTGCGTCAGCAGGAACGTACCCAAAAGCAACGACGTGGGATCGGACACGATCAGTACCAGCTTGACGCCGGTCAACGGGCGTACGGCGCGGTGCTATGCGCCGAATGCGGACTGGTTTACTCAAACAACGAGCCAGAGGAGGAGCTGATCCACGACAATTTTCATCGCTCCCATGCGAATCTGACGTTTGCCGGCTGGACGAACGAACACATCGTGTCGCAAGTGCCGGAATGGGACGTAACCGGGAGGATCATTGTCGTATCGCAGGCCGATAGCAGACAGTGGCTCGCAAAGGTACAATCCATCTTGGAGGTGGTGGACAGCGAGTTGGGTTTTGCGACGCACGGTGAGCTACCTGAGGCTGCGTCCGTCTATCTTGCCATTGCTCGATCAAAGGTGCTGGGCATTTGCGTGGTGGAACCGCTGCAATACGCCAACCGAATGATCAGCATCGAGGGATTGCACGGCGTGCCGATCGATTGCTACTCATCAGAGTTCTACCCCGCCAGGTAAATATCTAGATCTTACTGAACAACTCACAGTGTTTGTGGGAAAGACATTAATTACGTTACCGTAAAAAAGAACCAATGTTTTTACCACGCTTGGCGGCCCCACGGTGAAACATCACAATGCCTGAAGCGTAACACAAAATCGTCTCTTTCACAGATGCGGTGTATCGAGGATTTGGGTATCGCCCAAATATCGCCGTCTCGGAGTCGGGCGGAAGCTGATGTGGTCCATTAAACATCACTACATCTTCGGGTACTCGATGAAGTTTGAAGAGATGGCTTTTGGCGCTCCGACGGAAAGCGGAAAAATGTTCGCGGAATCTGTAACCGGTCGAAAGGATTTTCTTGTCTACCTTTAAGATTTGTGCGCCGGTGCAATATGCAGGCAGACCTCTGTTTCAATTGTGTCGTTCTAGCTTCAGGTTTATTCTATTTTCTTTGGTATTGTTCTAAGATTTTCTACACGTTTTTACCTTCTAACACAAAATAAATAACGAGATTTTTTATGTTAGTCGAAATCGGAATGTTACGAATCACTTTTTTGATCCGGCCACCTTGGCTTTTATTTGACCTGTCAACAACTCCCGCTCACGCATCAATTTAGCTCTCATTTTAGCCAATTTGTCCACCTTCCTGTGCCATTTTACGTACTTTTCGTACTCCTTGTGGGTGAGGGGATGCTGCCCTAATTTATCTAACAAGTGATCGAGTAGCTCCGTTACCTGCAGGGGGCGCCGACCGAACTGCATGCGTCGCCGGATATGGAGAACTTCCCTGGAGCACCGCAATATCTGACCTGCCGAATAGCCCGTTGTGACTGTTGCCAGTGCCGAAAGGTCGAGGTCCCGCGGAACGCCGACGATGTGGCTCAGTGCGTGCTGCCAAAGTAGTACCGTAGAGCCATAATCAGGCCGAGGCAGGAGCAGCAACTTATCGAAGCACTTCTTCAACGGGCCTATCTTTGCCAACCATGGCTGATCGGTGGTAGCTACGAGCAATACTTGATCTTCCTGTTTGAGCTGCTTTACGATTTGCTTGAAGAGATGGTTTCCAAGCTTGCCGGAATCGAAGGCTTCTTCGTGGGGCGGTACATTTTTATAAAATGCCCGGTGCACATCTTCGATGGCAATCACCGATGGCTGAATGAGGCGAGCGACCCTGAGTATACGCTGTAAGAAAACAGGCATGTCGTCGGCCGAAACGGGGGCACAGGTTTTAACTCCGAGATCGAACAGAACGGAACCGGTCTCATGACATATCGCTTCCAGGAGCGTTGTTTTTCCGTAACCGGGTGGACCCACTAGGCATATTGATTTTGGCTTCGGTACCACCAGCGGTCCCATTCCGAACAAGTACGATCGTAAAACCGTTCGTACCTCTCCCATACCCGGTGGTGGATCTTGTTCCAGACGATTGCGCCGTTCGAATGCGGCATAGTTTAAATCACCAACAAATTCTTCGAACGTACGCCTGCGAAAAGATTTGATAACTTTTCGTTCGAGTAACTCATCGAACATCGATTCGAGTGTTCGATCCTCCAATATATCAATGGGTTCCTTCCGCTTCCCATTAGACCTGCCCTTCCCTTTCGTGCGACGAAGTTTCATGGGCTTCGGTGGTTTGTACTTTCTCCGTTCGTCCTTGCACAGGGCCATCTGGAGCAATTCACGTTCAAAATTGAGCAGCTCATGAACTTCAGTATGCAGCTCCTTGTGAACTTCGGCGAATTTTTCCAACATGATCCACTCCATGATGGGCAGATCTTTGTGGACGTTATCGAGTTCCTCCATAAACGCCCAATCCTTTCGGTAGCGGCGAATCGTTTCTTCTAACGTAACTGAAGAAATATAGTGTACGTTAGACTAATACTAGCATTTAATTGATTTGAAGTATTTTCCTACCGTAAGCATTGCTGACAAATTCCGGCTCGGCGAAATTATATGTTTTACCCTCTTTTTTATCTCTATCCCTTTTCTCCCTGGCAAGCTCCTTCAATCGTTCGTTCTCTTCGCGCTTCTGAGTCTGCGCCTGTTCCTTAGATGCCTTTTTCGCCTCGGCTTCCTTCTTCTTCTGCTCGGCCGACTTAAGCTTCTCCAGGTGCTTCTGACGCTCCTGCTCCAGGTACTCCAGCGGTGTTAGTGTTTCCCCACGCACAATGAGGACTGTGCCCCCCTGCAATGGTTCTGGTATGACATCGAACGCGTGCGCTTCGTCATACCACTGGCGAAACCAGGCCCTCACGAAGTCCCCAATATCTTCTAGCAGCGCGGGACCACGCGTTCGAAGTATCCGTGCCTTTTCGTCCGCGATTGCTTCGAGAAACTTCCTGTCGAACTCGGGCTTTCTTTCCCTTCGTGCTGCACGCACATCCCCGACAACGGTTGAATGTTTATGGGTCGGCTTGTAGTCGTCAAACAATCCCAAAAATCTGGATCTTTCGTAGCGGAGACGATTGAGTGCCTTGTTGTCACGATATCGACGCCAGCAATGTTGGATTGTGAGCGCAGCATCATTGAGCCGTTTAAATTCTCGAGCTTCTTCCCTAAGTTTAACGTTGACATCCTCTAACGCTACAAGATTGTCCTCTTGAATGACTTGCTTCAATGTGTCACACATTCGTGTGGGTTCAGAAACTGTAGGAGCCTCGTCTTCAAAGCCTAGGGGTGCATAATACGCAAAATTGACCACATTTTTCTTCTTCATACGAAAATCCCAGTTGTAAACAGTCCGTTTTACAGGAAAAAGCATCAATTGCCCCGGTCGGAAGGAAAACTCGTACTTAACGTCTTCAATATCCTCATCGATCTGTTTTGGATAGTATCGATCGGGATGAAGCTGAAAGTTTGTTTGACGAACCCGTGCTTGGCGAGCTTTCTCGTGTGCTGTGATAATTGTGACTGCTGCTCGGAGTCGTTCATTCCACCGATCGCGCCTAACCTCCGGACGCCTCGGAGTTCTGGCCAATGCCGTATCTTCCCCCACATCCTGGTTACTATCACTGGACCAGCTTCCTTCGTCATCGCTGTCTCCGCTGGCAAATTTTTCTAACGTTCGAGAATCAATTAACGTTTGCAGTGCTTCTGGGCGTTTGGCAGGAAAGTAGCAAGGCTGCAAAGCCTGCACATCTTCAGGTATCAAATGTAGCTCCTGCAACGCACCGTCGACGTAAACGAACTCACTCAACTCTATCTCCTTCAGCTTCGACCCGAGCTCCAGCATTCGTGTGTTTGCTGCTTCCAGGAGACCCTTGATCACTTCTCTTTTTTGCACTTGCAACGTTTGATCGAAGCATCGTTCTAGGCTCCGGCATAGCTGCACATACCGACAATACATGTCGGACACAACGCGGTGAACTATCAATACCTCTTTCGTTGGTTCGACCATTTGCTTGAGCTTTTCGTGAGCCAAAACGTTCTCGATTTGAGTACTTGTCGCGATCCAAAATTTGCCTATTGCCTTTGCTTGAGCCATTGCTTAGCAAGTTCCGTTTGCTCTTCCGATAATACTCTACCATACGCTGAACAATTTTGATGTGTTTGTGCACTTCACTTAAAGCGCATGTTAAAATAATTCAGTTGCGAAGTGCAGTTTGGTAAAGTGAGTTTAATTTTGATGTGCTGAGTTAGAAACAGGTTACTTTGATGTATGGAGGAGGTACATTGGGAAAGAAATATCAACAATTCAATTCCGGCTTGTGGGAACCGATTGTACATGGAACAATAGCTTTTTAATACAAGTCACAAATTTCTATGCTAACTTTTACTAACATGGCTGTCAGTTTATTTGTTCTTATGCCTAACGTTGCTTCGCAACCGTGCAATATTAAAACAATCTACTCCAATCTTCCCCTTTACTTCGTCAATCGTCTGCTCGGCCATCCCCCTTGCCCGCTCGCTGCCCTCCTCAATGACGCTGGCCAGAAACCCGCCATCCCTAGAGTACTGCTCAATACGCTCCCGAATTGGACGTAAGTGTTCAATCAGTGCTTCTGCTACCAGCAGTTTATACTCGCCGGTATTTTTTCCAACCGCCTCCTGGCACACCTGTTCGGTACTCTTTCCACTCATCAGTGAGTGAATTGTAATCAGGTTCGACACGCCCGGCCGCTCGCTCGGATTGAACGTTACTTCCGACATGAAATCGGTGACCGATTTCTTCAATTTCCCTAGTACCACATCTGGAGAATCCATGAGCATGATGCAACTTTTCGGATCCGGATCGGATTTAGACATCTTTCTGGACGGATCTCGCAAGGACTTCAGTCGACTTCCGTCGTTAACCAGCGTCTCGCATAAAGGGAACGTTTTGCCGTACTTGTTGTTGAACGCACGGGCAAGTGATTGAGCCAGCTGCAGCTGCTGCACCTGATCTTCTCCCACTGGCACATGCGTTGCTTTATAAAGCAATATATCGGCAGCCTGGAGCACCGGATACAGGTAGAGGCCCAGTGGAATTTCCTTCATATTGGCCGACTTCTCTTTGTACTGGGGAAGATGCGTCAACCGGGCCATCGTTGTGAGGCAGCCAAGAATCCACGAAAGCTCCGCATGCTGTGGAACGGCTGACTGCAGAAACAGGGTCGCCCGTGCCGGATCGATCCCACAGGCCAGCAGGGTGGCGGCCATTTGCAGCGTATTATGACGTAACGTTTCGGGGTCCTGCAAAAAAGTTGCAAGCATTACCATCTTTCACCACACGGAAAGCAAGATCCTATCGCGCCTACCGGAGGAAGGGTCATGGAGTGCAAATCTACAATACAGTAGGTAACATCCTCCCCTGCCTCTTGCAATTCAACCCATCGTTTCACTGCACCAAGGTAGTTCCCGATGTGAAGAGCCCCTGTTGGTTGAACTCCAGAAAACACTTTTCGTGGCCATTGCGCGCCCTGGAAAATAAGGTAGACCAACACACGGTACGGGATTAGAAGATCACTTAAGATAGAAACTTTCACACTCACGAACGCACTTTAGCTTCGGTACATAGAGGCCGTGCTAAGAATGGTAAACTCCGTTTCTTACGAGAAACAAATGAAAAAAATCGTCTGATCACCATATTAACGCCGTTCACTGATCTATGTCGGACGAAAATATAAACAACCGCATAGCGCCAAATGTCAAAAGCATCTGGTTGGTATACTAGAAGAAAAAAATGCCCAAGGCCAACTGTTAAACATTAAAAACGTTCTTTTCATTCATGCTGGAAATTTACAAAACAAAATGTGCAGTCTGAAATCGTTGAACAACTGACACAAGCATAAAATCTATGTTTTGCTAACTGACACTTTTATCACACACGCGGCGGCGATGAACAATTGCCAAAGCATTCTACTCTTCCTACCAATTACGTACTGAAATGCGCTAGCAGTGGACAATCATTCCCCAGCATACAAACAATTGCAGCAATCGCATCGCTTTCTCTCTTCTGCCTCGTACGCCCCTTTTTTGCCAGCTATATTTACAAAAAAATAACGAAAATCATAAATCCTGTTTTACGTGTGATGGCTGTGGTTGAAATGTGTATCGCTTCGCAAAACGCATGGTGAGAGGGGGGCGCGAAAGTGTCGCGTGGTAGCATCCAAATTCTCCCTATACCGGCGTAATGGTTGTTCGTTAATCACGCGTTCTTCATTGGTCCAGTTGACTGCTACCGCGCTTCGGTACAGTTTGTATTGAGGGTGATTGTTTCACTAACTTACCATTCGCGATCGGAACCGGCCTTGATAAAGTAGCTATCGGGCTCCGTAGCTCAGTTGGTAGAGTCTCCCTCTCTCAACACGAGTGACGTGGGTTCAAATCCCGCTGGCCTGATCCAGATATTGGTTTCTCAATAGCCTTTGTCTAAAGACGCAGGGATGCTGTAACAATATCTGAACAGCCAAATGACGTTACAGTCGAAAGGCTAAAACAGAGCTGGTACGCCTCTGAATAGGACATAAGCGAACAAAAGTCCAACTTTGCTAAGGAGGATATACCCTAGCTCGCAGAAACAGAAGAAGAAGAAGAAGAATTTAAAGTAGCTCACGATCAACAAGATCAAGTTTTCGGTTGTGTGGTAAAAAGGGCGATGACCGCGAAACTCCAGGTTGGAAGTGTACAAGTTATGTTAATGATTAGTCGATTTTTTTCAGTTCAACCTGCAACATCTCAGTGTATACGTGGTTCTCCTTCCATACCGGTTTGAGCTGTACTGAAGACTTTTTTTCGCGCGGTAACATCACGCTTTTCATTCGCTGCGCTATGGCGGTGACTGAAATGTTCAGCGGATTGCGGCCGATTTTAAGGCACTGTAGAACGTGTATTTTTTACGCAGTGCTACCACTCATTCTGAACCATTTATCATGCGGTGTGCATGCAACCGGAAGCAACAACGATAGCAGTCCACCAAACATCATTTTCATTTTGGCAGACGATCTGGGCTGGAACGATGTGGGATTTCATGGATCGTCGCAGATTCCAACACACAACCTAGATGTACTGGCTTACTCTGGGATTATTCTTAATCGGTATTATGTGAACCCGATTTGTACGCCCTCGCGGTCGGCGCTGATGACCGGAAAGTATCCTATTCACACCGGCATGCAGCATACCGTGCTGTACGCAATGGAACCGAGAGGCCTACCATTATCAGAAAAATTACTTCCGGAGTACCTGAGGGATTTGGGGTAAGGAACAGTTAGGCGCCTAGGGTATGCGACGTTCATTACCGAATGTCCTGCTTCATTTCACCTTGCAGATACTCTAACCACATTGTTGGAAAATGGCACCTGGGCCACTATCAACTTCGGTACACACCTATGGAGCGAGGATTCGACAGTCATACGGGATTCTGGACCGGTCACCACCACATGAACGACCATACGGCAGTGGAGCACGGCCACTGGGGTCTGGATATGCGCCGGGATTACGACGTGGCTTACGATCTGCACGGCAAGTACACAACGCACGTCATCGGCTCAGAAGCCGTGCGCTTAGTGCAGGAACACAACACTAGCGTTCCACTGTTCCTGTACGTTTCGCACGCGGCCGTCCATTCCGCCAATCCGTACGATTTCCTCCCAGCGCCGGACGAGACAGTGATGAAACTTGGAAACATAGAAAACTATCGTCGACGAAAGTTTGCCGCCATGATGGTCGAGCTGGATAGAACCGTTGGAAGTTTGGTGGAGGCCCTTCATGCTCGGGATATGCTGCAGAACTCGATCATTGTTTTTAGCACGGATAATGGGGGACCCGCGGATGGATTCAACGATAATGCGGCGTCCAACTGGCCACTAAGGGGCGTAAAGAATACGTTGTGGGAAGGCGGTGTCCGTGGGGCCGGGTTCATCTGGAGTCCCCTGCTACACAACGTCAGCCGCGTATCACACCAAACGATGCATGTGTCTGATTGGCTGCCGACATTGTTTGAGGCCGCAGGGGGCGATGAAAGGTTTGTTTCGGCTCATTGGTAGGCCATGCACGAAGTGTGAGAAGTTTGTTTATTCAGGTCATTCTTTATCACCCAGCAGCATGTTACCAGCGGACCTTGACGGCATCAGTGTATGGAACGAGCTAAACAACGGAGACACCACACGGCGCATCGAGATACTGCACAATATAGACGATATTTGGGGCAGCTCGGCCCTAGCGGTGGGAAACTGGAAGCTCTTAAAGGGCACACACTACAACCGCACCTGGGACGGTTGGTATGGTCCATCAGGTACCCGCGAAGATAAGGCGTACCCACTGGAGGCCATACTAAACAGTACCGCGGGAAGAATATTGTCAACATATGATGAGTTGCCTTCGAGGAAGAAAATAATGCTAATTCGACGCGCTGCAACCGTTTCCTGTGGAGAAGGTGCCAACATGGTCAATGAGTGCAACCCCCTAGAGGGCGTGTGCTTATTCGATCTGGAAAGCGATCCGTGCGAGTACAATAATCTCGCAGAAGAACACCCGCACATCGTCCAAAGTCTACTGGCTCGCTTGCTGGCTTTCAATAGCACAGCGATCCCACCAGCGAACATGGAGGATGATCCACGTGGCGAGCCACACAACTGGAACTACACATGGCACAATTTCGGAGACGAACCTGACCCGGAAGTATTTCTGTTGAAAACTGAGGAACCATGACGTATATATTTATTAAAGCTGGAATATACTGTTAGCAACTTGCATGAGTTGTATGAAGCCGATTGATGAATTGATTAGTTTGCCCAACCCTAAAAACATATTATACCGCTTTTTGAATCAATCTAAATCGAATGTCCTCAAACAAAAAACGTGATACCACTAGAGTCGTTCCGAGGGCGTTTCTTTATTTATTCTAACAATATCAAATACTGACACCACTTTTTCGTTTCAAAACTTTCTTACATTGGCAATGCATACAATCATCGCGTGGTTCTAGTACGCAGCTATATACATCCCAACGGTTAAGGACAACAAGTAAATTAGTTTTGCCAAAACTATGCTTCTGTTAAAAAAAAATCGTCTAGTTGAGTCAATGAATTTCTTTTTGCGTGGACTTAAGCGAACTCCAGTGACGAAATATACATATACATATTTTAGTATCACGAGTATTCGATTCATTGGTTTTACACACTTTTTAGTTTTTTTATTAATTAATGTTCAGTAAGCGTCAGCGTTAGATTATTTCTTCATTATTTTGCTTTGCATTTATTCATTCTAGAAGTAGCACAATATTATCTAAAATAACGACGGGAACGTCAAAGGACGTTGAGAAACTTTATTCGGTTTGTTTTTGTTTAGTTGTACTTCAGCTAGACCTATGAGCAGACTGCTCTCGGACAGTTTCTTCAGTTGTATCGTGTTGTACCCATGTCGCGCCTCGTGATCTAACCACGACACAAATATAAACTGTAGGAAAATCACTTCTAGTGCTTACAGTATTTCCAAATCACAGTGCCTTATTTCGGGAAATTTTTTCTGTGAAATAAACAAACAGAAGAAACCGTGTTATGTATAGCAGGTCTAGGGCTAGGGTCGATTGAACGAAGGCGCATCATACCCTCAGCTTCATCTCGATCCTATCAATTTCGCCCCCCATTAGATCGACAATGTTTTCGCCGTGCTTCAACAAAAACCCCTCCAGCTCGTCAATTGTTTGGAACGTACGGACCTCCTCCAGCAGCGTGTTTAAATCCTGCTTATCAAGATATACTCGGGTCAGCTCGCGCCCATCGAAATCCATTTCGGCCTAGGTAAGCATATTATTCGGATTATTGGTAGGTTGTGACCATTCATCAATAGCACATCCCAACAACTCACCTTATATCTAACCAAAGAGTTTCCCATATCGATGCCCTTAACGTCATGGATCGCCCGGATCATAATGTCGCTTTCCAGTTCGGCATTGATTTTGTCAAGATTTTCCTGTCGAATCGAACGGCCGACCAGTGCGGCTACGTTTGTATAGATAATGAAGGATGCCACACCGCCTAGCATACATCCGACCAAAAGCGATCCCACTGCATCGGGAATGGGCGAACCTGTGTAGGTGGACAGTCCCATGCAGGTCGCGGCCAGCGCCACACTTAATACCGCTGCGGCATCTTCCGTAAGTACTACGTTTACACATGGGTCCTGCCCACGAACGACTGAAAGCATAAAAATAAGATAATGGGAGGTCCAGAGTTTTTTTGTGGAACAATAGATTGCGCTTTACCATAATCCCTAAAACTCATGCCGAGGGCTTTCGCACCGCTCCGGCAACTGTTAATCGCCACTAACAGTGTGGCGCCCTCGGACACCAACGATCCACCTAGGATGAAGAAGGCCCAAAAAAAGTCGTCGATCGGATGCGGATCCACCAGTCCCATTATGCCATGGTAGAACGATAGTCCCGTCCCGACGCAGAAGATTCCCACTCCAGAAATTAACGACGAAACGTACTTCATGTTGGCGTAGCCGTACGGATGGTTCGAATCGGCAATTTGAGTCGATTTATGGATGCCGTACGCCAGAATCAGCTGATTGATTGTGTCCGCCAACGAGTGGATCGTTTCCGCAAACATGCTGTGCGATCCAGTGTACAGCCAGGCACCGAACTTGAACAAACAATTCGTTGCATTGCTGTGCAAACGACACGAAGAAAGGCCAAAAACAATAAACCTTTATAATATTTCCGTTCCTTTCTGTAAGAGAAGTGTAAACTGTACATTGCTATAGCCGTCAGCACAACTTTGCCCGACTTTCCAAACAGCCCTGGCTCGGGATCGACGACATTGGTGCGGCTTCCAATTTCTCGCCGGTAGTCCCGTAGCCTACGTTTCACCGTGAATATATCTACGTGTAGAATGCAAATAGAAATTTCATTCATAAATTAGATCTGCTTTACTTATTTGCTAACTCACTTTGCTGATGCATCTTTTTCTCGATTTCCCGCTTCAGACATTCCTTCAGCAGGTTCTCCCGTGAGCCCCATACATCGATCGCTTTTGCCTCAACATCCTTCCGCCAGTACACCGTGATTGCCGGCTCCTGCTCGTACGGGGATCTCCGTTTCGTTTTCGGTAACGTTTCCAGATCCGAGGGTTTCAATAGAAAGTCGGACAAGGCCCGCACGGGTGTAATGAAGTTGCGCTCCAGCGACGAACGAGAAAAGTCGACCCGAATACGCTTCTTTGCCAGCTGGCGATTTTTCTCGGCCAGCTGCTCCTTCAGTTCCGCTTCGTTGAGTAACGATATTTGTGGTACCAATTTTGATGCCTCTTCCTGGCTGGGTACAGTTGCCAAAGATATCCCCGCTGCTACAGTTTCGTTCAGCGTTGCCTCTATTTTCGGTTTCTCAATGACAATTTCCTGCAATTTTGAATCGGCCGTCGTTGTTTTCACGACCAACTTGCCGCTCTTCGTTGCGATCTCTAGGGTCGAATGCTGTTCGATCGGAGCAGCGTTGCTGGGATCGGTCTGCACATTCTCCTGTGTTTCGTTGCTCTTTTTTGACTGATTGCGGTGTACCACCCGCGACGCGGAGAAACTTCGTTGTCCAGTGCTACTGCCTGCCATGGGTAAAATCTGCCGATCTAAGATGCTTGTGCACCTAAGCGAAAGTTTTCCCATCGGCACCAGATGCAACTGTGTATAAAGATCAGATTAGATCCAAGGCTGAAATTTCTAAGATCAATTAGTCACCTGGCTTCGGTGGCAGAGCAACAGCCACGCTACTCGTTGAACCATCATGATACAGCAGTTCACAGCAGAAAATCCAGCTAAAACGACAGTTCGGAACGGACGCCTCCGGTGAGGAGTGCCCGACCGGAACACAAACTGCGGAAGGGATCTTTCTCCTTCTCAACCTGCTTTTGAGTGGCTATTGGCGTGGCCGTATACACCACGACAATAATTGGATAGTATATTTGTAATCAATTTAGGCGATTCTACTGCATAATTGTATACTTTTCACCACTTCTCAGTATATAACCAGCTATCTTTTTCATCCGCCGCTGACAATCTGCCGAACAGGATTTTATGTTTGTTGTTGACACTTTCCCAAACATAAGCTCGACGAACACCCGTCAATCTGCGTTTCGTCGATATCTGGCACAATCGACGATTCGCATTTCCGAGGAGAATTGGCCGTCGTCTCACTATGGTGAGAAAGGCACGATTTTTCAATTTTCTCTCCATTAAACCCATTCCTCCTTTGATGAGAAAACTTAGTAAGACGATGCTTTTTGCCGCCGTTGCGTTGCCTCCCTACTGCAGTGAGATGGATCCGAGTACCCAGGTTTTGGCCGCCGGTACTCGAATCGAGCACGGGTTTTGGCCGCCAGACGGCTACTCGACTCGGCGGCCGGTCCGGCCTGCTTCTCTGCTTTCTCTCTTCGAGTCGTGAAGGTGTTCCGAAGTATGGTGTGAACGAAGAATTGGAATATTCGCAATTTTCCAGTGTCCCGGGCCGTGAAACTGTATTCAAACGAAAGCCCGTACGTCACAGTATCGAATAAGCGTGTGGAAACCTCACTGAAGAAGTTTTATGTAAGTCTAGCGGCAGATCAATTTTCTTCGCCACGCTAAAGCGAGAGGGTATGCTTTCCTCTTCCATGTCGCCATTTTTGCAGTACATTAGTTGCAGACAGCAGTGAAAACAAGAAGAAGAACAGTTGTAGACGACGGCCCCAAAGCAGAGCACTACATCCTAATAATCGATTGCGCACAAGTGAGGATAACGCAATTTCATAGTTCAAGACAAAAACATCGAAAACAGCAATTTTTGGGAAGCTTCTATTTTTTCTGAAGTAGCTAAGTCAGTAAAAAATGCAATTCCAAGGTACAGCACAGCCGCACCAAGGTGTTTTCCGTGGGCCTCGCCCGGAGAAAACCGATTTCTACGTCGGCCAGCCGGGAAGTAAGCCACCGCACTTCATCAACAAACAGGGTCCGCCATCGATTCCGCCATTCAATGCGAACGCGTTCGGCGGACCGAAGCCAATGTACCAGCAGAATGTGGCAAACGGTGTAGGTCCGGGAGGATTCAACAAGTTCGGCGGAAACGGTGGTCGTGTGTTCGGTGGCCAGCCAGGCGCCATGATGCCGAAGAAAGACTTTGGAGGCCCGAAAATGTACGGTCCCGGCGGCAGCAAGCCGTATGGAAGCGGAGATGACAAGCCCTTCGATACTTTCGGCGGTCCGAAGAAATATCAAAACATGAACCCCGGCATGGGCGGTGGATACGGTATTGGTATGGGGAACCGCAACCAATTTGGGCCGCGATCCGATTACAACGGCTTCAACAAAGACGACCGTGCCAAGATCCAGTCACTGAAGGCGAAGTACCCCGGACAGAACCTGATAAAGCCGATGTGGGAGAATTTGGAACCGTTCCAGAAAGACTTCTACGTGCCGCACCCGGTTGTGATGGCCCGACCGGCGGAGGAAGTGCAGACGTTCCGCGATCAGATGCAAATCACAGTCATGGGAAACAATGTGCCAGAACCGTGTCAGAATTTTGAGGAAGGTAACTTCCCAGAGTATGTGATGAATGAAATCAAGAAGCAGGGCTTCCCAAGACCGACGGCCATCCAGTCGCAGGGCTGGCCAATTGCACTAAGCGGACGCGATATGGTTGGCATCGCCCAAACGGGCTCTGGCAAAACTTTGGCCTATATGTTGCCCGGTTTGGTACATATTTCGCACCAGAAACCACTTTGCCGTGGCGAGGGACCGATTGTGCTGGTTCTTGCGCCGACACGTGAACTTGCCCAGCAAATTCAGACCGTGGTAAGAGACTTCGGCAACCACTCGAAACCAAATATCCGGTATACTTGCATTTTCGGCGGAGCACTCAAAGGACCGCAGGTAAGCCACATAAAGTTAATATAGAGTTTTATAGTATCAGCAAGACGGTATCATAATATACAATCAACGTAAACATATTCGAACGTTGTACGAAGAACAGGAATGTTTTTTTTTCTTTGCAAGATGTTTTATGCTTACCTGTTATGAAAATCTCCTAACTGCGAAACTAAACATCTCTTTCTGTTCTATTTTTGTTGCTCTTCTGAAGGTTCGAGATTTGGAGCGTGGTGTCGAAGTAGTTATTGCCACCCCCGGACGGCTTATTGATTTTCTCGAACGGGGCATCACTAACCTGCGCCGGTGCACGTACCTTGTGCTAGACGAAGCGGATCGAATGCTGGACATGGGCTTCGAACCCCAGATTCGCAAGATCGTGGAGCAAATTCGCCCAGACAGACAAGTGCTGATGTGGTCCGCCACCTGGCCGAAAGAGGTGCAAACTCTAGCCGAAGATTTCCTACGGGAATATATTCAAATAAACATCGGGTCGTTGAGCCTCGCGGCGAATCACAACATCCACCAGATCGTGGACGTGTGCGAGGAGAACGAGAAGGAGAGCAAGCTGCTTAAGTTGCTGAAGGAAATCGCCACTACGGACGCAACAAATAAGATCATCATCTTCGTCGAGACGAAGAAAAAGGTCGAGGATCTGCTAAAGAACATTGTGCGCGACGGTTACGGGGCGACTTCGATTCATGGTGACAAAAGCCAAACGGAGCGGGACTACGTGCTGCAAGACTTCCGCCACGGCAAGAGCACGATCCTGGTGGCGACAGACGTTGCCGCCCGCGGGCTCGACGTGGAGGACGTCAAGTACGTCATCAATTTCGACTATCCGAATTCGTCGGAGGACTACATTCATCGTATTGGGCGCACGGGGCGCTGCTCGCAGTACGGCACAGCGTACACATTCTTCACACCAAACAACGGACGCCAGGCTCGTGAGCTGCTCGGTGTGCTGGAGGAAGCTGGACAGCAACCGACGGTTGAGTTGATCGAGATGGCCAAGCAGGCACCGGGAGGCAAGGGTGGTCGGCTTCGGTACTCGACGCGCGGCAGCTACGGCGGTGGAAACGGCATGAACAGCTACCAACGTCGCCCGCCCTTCAATGGCGGTGGTGGGTTCGGTGGACCGCCCAAATATGGAGGCATGCAAAACGGTGGCCTGATGGCGGGTTGTAACAAGTTCGGTGGACCGCCGAACAAGTTCCGTGACAATGGCATGTACCGTGGGGAGAACAACTGGAACAAGGGCCCGAGCGGACCGGCGATGATGGGCGGTCCCGGTGGCTACCAATCGCACTCACCGCAGTCTCCGCAGGCCGCGGCTGCTGCTGCAATCGCTTCCGGCCAGCAGATGTACGAACCGCAGCAGGCACAGATGCGTGCCTACCACCCGAAGAACATCTACCCAGGCCAGTACGATGATTACACTGCGACAATGTTCGCGAACGGTGCTGGTGCAGTCGCGGCGGCAGCGGCTGCTCCGGGCGGTGGCATGCGCTACTACCAGAACAAGGCGCACCAGGGCGCACCCGTCGGAATGCAGCCTGGCTCGCAGCCTGGTGGACGGTACAATCCGAACGGCGGCCAGTACAACATGGATGGAACGCCAAAGCCCAACAATGGCCGAGGAACGTACCCACCGAAGCAGTACAGCAACACCTATGCACCCGGACCGACCAACCCGAATCATCAGTATCCGCAGCTGGCTGCGGCCGCCGCCGCTGCCGGTCAAACCATTCCCACGGCAGCTCCGGCCGGCTTTACGGGCTTCGACCCAACCGGTGGACTGCAGTACCAAGCTTCGTACCCGATAACGGCGGCCACCGCCACGTACTATCCATACCCAACGGCCACGGCGCCACCGCCACCACCGCAGGCACAGACGGCCCCGGTGGTTGCACCGGTGCAACAGTAAAACCGGGCAAGCGGGCGAGCATACCTTCACAAACATCTAAACACGATCGGAGAGAGAAAGCAAGGTTAGTTTTTAGCATCTTCCTAATTTATCTTTCATACTATTAATACCATCACCCTTGTATCGAATCGGAAAAACTACCTTCGAAGCGAGAAACGACATCTTTGATTTTTTTTCCTGTAAAAGATTTAACGAATTATATTATTAGTAAGCAACAGATTGCGCGCGTATTAGAATCAACGCATCGGGGAAAACTGCTAGAAGTAGCGATAGGTTTTCTTTTCTGTCTGTTTTTCGCCTGGGTTTTGACACACTTGTGAGAGGCAGCGTTTCTCCATCGTAATTTAATGTACGGGAAGATACGGAACTGGCGTCGCTGATTCTTCTGATCGACGACCGATCGCATATTGTAACAATTTTGCAAACCTATAAAAGATGATACACATTGCGCTCGTGTACCGCTCGCTGCAACGTTTGGAATGCATTCTTTTAGATAGATAGATCGAAAACTAGAGTGAGAAAGGACAAAAAATGACGGGATAAAAAGAACAGCACCGGCAGCGAAAGCGGAGCGAGTAAATAAGCTATATTTTAATTTGAATTTCGTGTTTTTTTCCTTATCAACAACTATAATAATCCCCCACTAAATGTAAAAGGCATGAGAGCACGGAAGAGGCCGCTTTTTGGTGTCACTATTCAACGAGTGCCGAAAAGGGTCGCGTAAGCTCCGGGTTTCATCATGTCGGTAGAATAGGAAACAATTTATCAATACGAAAACTCATTCGAATTTCTACGAACGGCGGTAAAAAAGCATTGCGAATGGAAATACGACCGATGATTAAATCGATTCACGATAAAAACAAAACAAACAAACTCTCAAATCCAAAAGCTGATTGTTTTAGTGGAAAGCATTTTAGTCGAATCATCCAATGTGTGGAAAACCAGAAGAACGATTGCTTCGGGTCTTACCAATCTCTTTATTCTGCCTTCCAGGAAAAAAAACTGGTCGAAAAGTGTGTGTACCTTACTTCGACCATATTCATCAATGCAGCACACATGTTCTTGCACAGGTCTCGCGGAAAATAAACCCGCACGATGTTGAGACTTGGGATAGTGTGAAAAAGCAAGCATTAGCAAATGGTTTTGTTGTTTTCAGAAAGCCAGAATTAGCTAGTTTTTAACACCTGTCTCTTTGGGAACTACTATTTGACTTCTGTTGCTCCCATTTTGCCTTGTGGCGTCGAACTGAATCTCTCTAATTTATTTCATGGCCCTGGAAAGATTAGGAAGTGGTACGGCATTCATTGAGTCGATCGCGATCGATGTGATAATGTGATAGAGAAACCTACTGATAAGCGAAATCAAGATAGTGAGAGTCTGTGTTGCAAGCACGGTACATTACACAACATACGCACAGCCTGCAGCGGGATTAGTGCGCTCAGCTATTAGCATCTGTTGGAAGGATTAGAATTACCTGCAAAAATCGGCACATTCAATTTCTAGAGCGAAGGTAGACCAAGTAAACCAAACGCATGAACGTTTTGCTTGGAAAATGGAAAATTAATCGGATTTTTCAAAAGCAGCCAACATTCATCGGGTGCGAATGCTTGAAAAATACCCGAAACTAACGACACACAATAGTTAACAGATACATTCCTTCACACTCCGATGTTGGTATCAGTTCTCATGAGAAACATATTCGTACTTCCAGTCAAGTGTGTACCTGTTTGTTAATAATTGACGAGAAGCGAAGGAAAACCCAAAATCACCTAATAGATCACCTTCCTTTCGTGTGCTCAGCAGTGAGGGAATGATGTGGTTTCACATTTCTTCGAGGCACTTAATCGTTAATTTGACATCCCTAATTTATGATGTATCATTTGGTCCCAAATCTCAACTGACGAAAACATCTGAAACATTTCACACATTAAGTATGCTAAGATATGCATTGGTCAAGCATACGCATATATTAGTGGCGGCTTACGTTGTTTGCCTCGCACATCATTCTAGTCAGGTGGACAAGCGGCTAGTGAAAGCAAGAGCAGCATTTGCATGATATTCTGCTTGGGTTATATGAACGAAGAGCGTATTAGTACGTATTAGCTCAGGTTCATAAACAAAAGACAAAAAGTAAAGTATTAGAAAACAAAATCTGTTCCATCTTCATTTACAACAGAGCGCAAGGTACATTACATTCATGTGTCGTTTTGCATTACATACATGTGTCGTAGTGCTGGGAAATGGGAAATTACGAAAGTTGGTCAGAAAGATCCAAACGAGAGAGTTAAAAAAGAGACATTACCATACAAATAAGAAAATGCCTTGTGAAAACTGTGATCGAATCTCGCGTTCCTTAAAACAAAGCTCTCCATAAGAAACCCCCTGGCGGAGAAGGAACACATGGCTATGACATGCGTATGGGGGCTCAAACACACCCCAAGCATTCGGGAGTAACTGAATCATGCTGTTGCTGCACTAATGAAGACGAAATGATTAATTTTTAGTTTATATTTCGTGTTAACGCCGCACAGTACCGGATTTATACTACATTTTCGGTTAAACTATATGCAAATTACACGGAATTTTCTAAGTCATATGCTAGCTTTCTTGGGGCGTCAAAATTGATAACTATGTTACTGTTACACAACATGTCTCCATCTCTACACTATCGCTTGGGGGTTGGAAAGGGAAATTTGCTGCCAATCCGGTTTCCTGCTCCTGATGCGCACCACAAACTGGCTATGAGACGAGACTGGCAAACGAAAGAAATTGAGGAAATCTTTTGTCAAATTTACAATTTCTCACAGACTGACCTCTGATCCGGGAATACATTTACTATAGAAGACTATCTAGAACCAAAAAAAATTATAGCTCGAACCAATCCCACCAAAAGTCAAACGGTAGAACGACGAGGAATGCAGAGTGCGCGCCGTGGATGACAACAGTCGGATGATGTTACCGCGACACTGATAGGATTAGGAATCGTATGGGGCTTAGCTGAAACTGGTCGACACAGCGTGGGCAGAAAGACAAATTAGTATCGTCGAATATCGATGCCGGCGTCGCATAACCTCGGAAATAATTAAATTTTTTTTACAATTCCAATGAATGTCGACACTATTAAGGGCGTTTGTCCTTCTTTTGTGTTGTGCTGTGGTAGTAGCATTATATTATGTTTTTATTCCTGATTTTTCAATCTCATCCGGAAAACCGCATCGTATGTCAGAATCGAAGACAAAAAACGCTTAGTCACGGCGGGTTACAACAGGGTGTTACAGAAATGGGTTCATTTGGAGAAACCTAAACAGAGCGTTCCCTCTCCCACCATCACCCCTTGCGTACCTTCGTTAAAGGAGCATCCTTTCCTCCTTTGATCATTTTTCATCAGACAAATAAAGGATATCATAAAAGCTCAAAGGATCCACATGTCACAGACTACTGAAACGTTGGTGTTCTCACATGGAAACCACAACGCGGTTGTTAGGACATATGGCCATCACAGCCGGTCCTATAATCCGAAGATATAGGGAATAGCTTGCGAAGGCCGAGAAAGTTGGATTCAATAGTTCTACCGACGTAAATCCTCGCATGAGAAGAAGACGAAGACGTGGTGGTTGTACAGGGCTGTGGGCTTCAAATTTTCACCATTTACAAGTTTCCGAACCGTCCAGTATGAAGAAATATGCCGGTTATGTGGGGGGGACTGTTGGGAGGAGATGTAGCAAGGAAAATTCCGAGCAATCGGATAGGATAATCGACGCTGTATAAAAACTTACACTGGTCTTTTTTGTACTCGGATTGTGCCCGGTTCTTTAGTGAATATTGAATATGTTGCACTAAGTATCACTTTTGCCGAAAAGGAGATGAAAAACAGTCGATCGTACAAAGAAAGCAACCTGTTATTAAATTTGTGTTTTCCATTTTTACGAATAACGATCAAGGAGCAAAATGATCGCATTGTAGAATGATTGTATAACGCAATACAAAAACAGAACAGAAAAAATGAAGAAGGACAATGGTGTCCTTCAGCAACATGAGGGCGAGCAATTATCGCTCAGTAAGCATAGACACTGCTAGTAGGAAAAGTTCTCTATCGTCATATGCCGCCGTATCATCAGTGAAAGAAAGAAAGCTATAAAAATATTTCCTTCCAAAAGATGCATGACGGCGTAATGCTAAGTGATGTACCAGTATTTTTCTTATTATACAAGAAATATTACCGCAACGCCATCGTTTCATTTATGTTCCTTACCACATTGACGAAGAATGTGTTTGAGCCGGAACAGTCTCTAGATAACACAAAATGCTTAATTTTATCCCGAAAACATGAAGCTTTTTATCGCGTGAGAAGAAAATCAAAGGAAGAAACACTACTCAACAAGCAAAGGAAAGAGTTGACACGCAACCAGGAAAGAATGCAAATACCTGGTGTTATAATAAATGAAAAGGTTCGAAAATACCTTTTTCACGCGATACATGACAAGGGAAATAAGAGAGTTAAAAGAGAGTTTTCAATCAATAACAGACAAAATCAAGCCGAAACAAATGACAGGGGAGTGAGTTACAGATTTCACAAGAATTTTGTGAAAAATCGAGCTAGCTTGAATCAAACAACAGTGAATCGAAGAAAGTAGAATGAAGTCGTCATTTGATAAATTTGTTACTTTCTTTATTTCACAGTTTTTTCTACCTACTAACTAATAAGTGTGTTTGTGTGCGCTATGAAGAAACAATGTTATTAAACAAAAGTACACGGTAAAATTTATACTTCAATGTAACTTCAACGTAACGGATTAGAACAACTAATTGTCTATTTTTAGCCATGCTCGAAGCAATTGGGAATTCGGATCTCTACTCTACGGTCGAAAGCTGCTAAAGAGGGCTGAAATAATCCGCTCGACTACATATATAGAGCATTATAACTTTCAATTCAATTTACATTGTACCGACCTTGAAGTTGTGGAAGAAAGGATGTGGTGGAGTCATGACTTCTGTTTCCTTGAGCATTTCTCACTCGCGAAGAACAAATAAGGATGTTAATCGTTTTTAGGTTTGAATCGAAACCATTTCCCGCGTTTGGGCCAATTTCTGAATTGGTTCGCCTTTTTCCGGAGGCGATTCGTATCTCCTGATCGTCTTTATGTTTTTGATTTTTTCGGTAGATGTTCACTCACTAACTACAATGATGTCAGTTTGATGAGGGACATGTGCATGAAAACACTTTTGAATCCTGAAATTTTGAATTTATAACCGTAAGAGAGGATGATGCCATTGCTTCGAGCTTCAGTTAGTGGGTTTTTTCAACGGGCAAGAGGTATTTAGAAGCGCCTGTAGAAGATCTTGAAATAAATTTATATGAGCACATACCCAAATATATAGTAATCTAAAATGCGATGCGCCAATTGCTATTGAAGATAGCGACAAGAAATAAGGAAACTGAAACTTAATGTCTTAGCCGAAAAAGATACCGAAAAAGAATATCATAAACAACCTAATATAAACATATATGCATAGATATGGTGTCACATTACTCGTTTTGTCAACCGATTGGCAATTTTTTTTTTGCACTTTTTGGAAGCATCGACGATCGACGATCGAGAAAAATACTAAAACAAATCGAAGAGGCCATGTCGCGGGCCGAAGAACCGCGAATAATATATCATCGGATGGCAGCAGGCGAATGTTGTGCCGCTTTTGAGACATGTTTCGGACCAATAGAAACAGACGAACGGAAAAAGACTAGCAAATTTCCTTGTCATACATATGTCATCTTCTTTGGCAAACCCTATTGCACGCCTAAGGTTAAGGGGTTTTTGGTTAAATTTAAGTATCTTTTTTACGGGAATGTAGCAACTAAAGGAAACATAACTTTTATCACCGAAACCCCTGGCGCAGTAGTAAACTATTCACCTACCGAAATGGGGAGACAATTCTTAATAGTTCTAATAAAACGGATTCATTACACGTGGTTAAGTAAGTTGAAATGGTAAAGCAAGCAACCAGTTAAACATAACTTGCCTGAAGCTTGTGGTATGAGAGTAGACTGAATCAATATTATGTAGCGTCTTGATGTAGCACAACAACACGAACGAATGAAGAAGGTTTTCATCAAACAAATTCAATACAAATTCAATTGTGATAGACAAGGGAAACATGCAAAGAATTATTTGGCGAAATGTCACAATCGTATGAAAATTGTCTTTTCTCCACTCCCTGTTATAAAACTATAAGCAAGCCCAATCCCTAGCAAGAAACGGTAGCATTTGTTTGACAATTTTTATTTTACTTTGCGTTTTTGATTACCAAAGGAGAAGGCGAATCGGTACTGAATTACTACCAATGCATCAAAAAGCTTGTGTTAATTTTGCATTGTATTCTAGTTTCTACGATGCACTGAAAAAACGTTACAAAAGTTTAAAACAATGAAACTCTATTGTTCGAACGAAAGGACATGGTAAATACATGCAGGGAAATCTCTGTGAAACGAGATATTAAAAAACGGCCAGGACATTAACAAGAATGTGTGTCTGTATGCTCTGCTGTGAAACATTGCCAGCAGAATGATAATGAAGTAGGATGTATTTTGCATGCATAACAAAGAGTAAGATATCGTCAATAATACATTTAACGAGGAAGATGGAAGCATTGCTCTCTGCTCCAGAACTAGCAGAAGAAGTAGGCTTTCACCTTTCGATGTCTCTGGATCTGAAACAAGCGAGTAAGGTTTTCACAAAAAGAATCACATAAAGCGAACAAATTGCACAACATTATAACAAACTGACGGGGAAGATCAAAAAGACAGATGTCGTTGCAAAAGAGTATGATATGTTATTTTGCAAGAAAGGAAGCCAAAGTAAACAAAAATAAGACGGATCGACACAAATTTGATGGCGTACAGCAAAAGCTGTTCAGCTCAGCGACTTTCAAATAGCTGAGCACAAATTCTATTAGAAATTAATCACATCTTGTTGATCTCATTGGGTGTAGGGAAGTAAAAACAACAAAAAAGCCTTGCTTTCCGAAATTTGACCGGAAAGTGTCGTTTGACAAGGGAATTGACATAAAATTTGTTCCCGAATATTACAGCAAAACAATAGGAGAACACAAAAACAAACACTCTTATAAATTATGATGCCGTACTGGGGATGTGATGCTCCGAAAAACAAAACCCAGCGAAAATTTTAAAGGAAAGCATCAAAGTAATGGAAACGGCAAACCGATGTACGGCAACCTACTGAACAATGAAACAATGTTTTGCATGGTGATAATATTTTTTTGGCGAGGAAAATATGAAAGTGTAGAGAATGGAAGCAAAAATTGGAAGAATATTTTCGCTTGAACTAGCCAGCAACCACGATACAGCAGCAGAAGGTCTGCCCACGTTGTTGTCCCGTTTCTTCCGATGAGGGTATCAGTATATGAATATAAATATATTTTTGTGAAAACACTAGAGCGCTGAATGAACTCGAGAGGCGAGGAAAAATGTACCATTGTGATATTTTATATTTAAAGTTAATATGTAAAAACATCTAACACGCAGACAAAACCACACAAGCGACTGCAGTAGTTAGTGGAGGAAAATTTCACAAACGATAGACAGAAACTCCATTGGCGTGGGAATAGCAATCTTTCCAACATTACAAGAGGAAAATTGGAGTACAGAAAGCAACACTAAGTCCAATAACTTGGATAACGGATACAGAAAGCTCCAAAATCCCCAGGCGGTTTGCCGCAGTAGCAGAAGGTTCGATGGAGAAATGTAAGGAAGGGTTATTCCCCAAGCCATTAATGAAATGTTTAATTCGATATTTTTTTCCTGGTTAGGAATCAAACGGTAAACATCCGCAAACAACACGGATAACTGGCGAATGGAGTATACATAACACGCGATGAACAAGCAAAACAGGGGAAAGGAATTCGTTGTTGTAAATTTTGTAGTATTTTTTCTGCAACCCGTTTGGAGCTACTAAAGGGAAGGTCACTAATAACATAACAAAATGATTATAAAACAGGCAAGTAATGTCTCAAGAAAGCCTTTTTCTTTGTATTTCCAAGGTTCCCTCGAAGTTAAATAATAGAATTATAAACTAATGTGTTCTTTTAAAAACGAAAACCTGACAAAGATATCAAAAATTCAAACCTGCATAAAAAAGTAACAATCACAAAAAGTAACAGGTTCGAAAAGTTTGTGAATGCGAGATATAAACACTTATTATAGAACCAAATAGAAAAAAAAACTGGTAACGTTTCGTTTTCGGAGCTAAAACAATATGACCCCACAAAGAACTTACAACCACTAACCAAACAAATATAAAAGAACAAAGCAGAGGGGATAGAAAGAGAATAAAATAGAGAAAGCAAATAATGGGCAATCGAGGAAAACTAAACAGGTAGAGTTGATGAAACCCTTTCCAAAATGATACAAAAAAGCGACACACTTCGTCTTCGATCGTCGTCGTCTTGATCATGTCGAGCGGAGATGAAAACAGAAGGTGATATTGATGATGATGACGCTAGCGGTGCAATCGACAAGATGCTGTGAAATTTCATGCAAACCTTCATGTATGCGTCTGTTAGAGACATGCATACTTTACCAGTTCAGTTTTTTGAGATTATTTCGTCGCTGTTATACGTTTACTGTTCCATAAAGTTTCGTTTCATTGCATTTTCATCTTTGTTTGTAGTGTTAGCCAAGTTTCAATGCAGCTAAGTAAGGTGTACTGTTCGCGAAGGTTAACCGTAATTTATTTACTTAATGTTCAAGACATTTTCCTTCACTGTGTTGGGCTGAAAATCTCCCTCCACGGAATTTCGCATAACGCAAAACTAAAGAAATCCATACGTTATTGTACGCGTATTGTAAAATCGTTGAAAATTACTTTCTCAGTTTTTCCTCACATCCTGCAACTTGTTCGATCGATGTACTAAATTTCTGCATGAACAGAAAGAAGCAAATAACTAAGTTCTTCAGCATCGACACAAGTATTTCATTTTTCTCCATCTCTTTCCACTGTCTCCCGTTGTGATTTTATTAGAAAGCACCGATTTTTAAAATATTACTTTTGATTAATCGTTTCTTCAAAGTAATCATTAAAACGCATATATATTAAATATTACAAAAAAAGTATGAATAAAAGCAAAACAATGTGTAATTCACAAATTAGCCATGCAGTTTGTTGCGGACCGCCGTGCATTCCGAAAGTAACTAAACATAAGAACACGAAGAACACGAAAAGAACATAAGAACGGCCTGCGTGCGGGCTTGCTAAATCAGATTTTTTTATTTCCAGAACGGACCTTCAAGCACCTGCCAGAACTCTAATATTCTACTTTCACCGGTATCCTGGTTTGATGGACGAACGATTCCTCCTCTTTCGATCCTTTCACTACAATGTAGAATGTGAGCGTACCCTGATACACAACGAACGTTTTTTCCGCAACGATCTGTTTGATCGTTTTCTTCGCATCGACCAGATAAGCAAATCCTAGTATCCTGTTTTCGTAGTAAACGTTTACTTTGTTCGCTCGGTATACACCCCTTCGGTCACAATCCAGAGGCTCGACGAAAAGTTGCTCAAGAACTGCGATCATTCTGGTGGAGTAAAACAGATACTAGAATGTGACGGGAAAAAGGGCAAATACCATGATTACTCACGTTGTATCTTCGGAAAGCTGCTGCTGGAAGTCGGTCGTCTCGAATTCAGGATAGCAGAAGACTGTTGGCCAAAAGAGGACACCGTCTTTACCGCAAGATACCTTAAAATCTTGTAATGGTGCCAAACGTGGGATTAGTTTCCGCTCATCTGCCAGTGCATCACGTTCCTCAAACTTCACCGAACGCTTGCGGACCTCGTCCACGGTGCGGTTCCATTCGTCTTGCTTTTCGCGCTCTTGGCGCGCTTCTTTACGAGTATCCCGGTGCTGGGTGGCCTTGCACGCTATACAAGAGTTCCGCAGTTCAATTGCTTGACCGTTGGACGGATCGTGCTGCAGTATCGCATCGCAAAGCTCGATGCACAAATCGTACCTTTTAAGGCCTGATGCACATTGTGCCGCCCGCCATCGTGGTTTCTCATAGTCTGGTTTGAGGTCTAGTGAATGTTGGGCGTCTTGAAGGGAGGATCGATAGTTCTGTAGCATGTAATGGGCTGCGCTCCGATTATTGTACAGGGTAGCTTTGTACGACGCATCGCCGACCTTGTACCGTAGCGCTTCCGTATAGCTAAGAACAGCCATGCGGAACTTGCGATGCTGCATGTAAAATCTACCATCCTCCTTGTATGTGTCCGCCAGCTCCTGCTCGGAGTTTTCTAGGGGATCATATTTGAGCTGCTGCAGCCCTTCCATCAGGGGGCTCAACTTGTCACCCGGTTCTGGAGAATTCTTCATGAAAAACGGATGCTTTGCCATTTCTTCCTCCCAGCGGTCTTCCGGCCATCCCTCGGTGTAACGTTTTTTCTCCAGTGAGCTTATGAAACCATCGAGATCTTTGTCCAATTGAGCGGCTAGCGTGAGCCGTTCCTGCTCAGTAAGCAACTTTCTCGGTTCCTGTTGTTCCATAGCGCACAATCCCACCTGCAGCAATTGATAAAAAGTTCACCTGGCAAATTGCAATCAACTGAAGAACCATGCGAAGATGTTTTGATTTCATTTGACACATTCTGGTTTATATTACAGTTGCTGCTTCTTGAGAACGTCCAGGCCTCCTAAAAAGGTATATTTATAGCCCCGGGTTTGGTGCGCTACTTTAAACACGAATATTTCATCAATTCATACATATGAACTTTGCTTTTCAAAAATCAACTTTTATTTTATAAATTACATTATAACATGATGGTCGAGAGTATGTTTTTTT
>JAOEFI010000007.1:22936582-22950059 GCA_034621735.1 Anopheles plumbeus | reverse complement strand
ATGAACTTTGCTTTTCAAAAATCAACTTTTATTTTATAAATTACATTATAACATGATGGTCGAGAGTATGTTTTTTTCGAAAAAATTAAACTTTACCAAACAGCTATTTACAGCTTCAATCAGCGGAAATGACCGAACATGCACGACAAGGTCAGCCTCTACTTCTTGTAAACTCGAACCAGCTGTCCCTGTTCGTTGTAGGTGTACACTGGATCACGGATCGGATCGACCGGTGAGTATTTCAGTTGAGCCGAGAAACCATTTACCAAGCGATCCTCATCCGTTTGCGTCGTACTGTAAATGACACGCTGCAGCGTATTATCAGACGCCAGGATGTAATACTGCCCCGAAAACGAATTGGAAACAGATACCACCGTACGGCCATTATCGTCATCGTATTCATCTTCGCTGTCCCCTTGCTGAACATCGGTTTGCTCGGTTGTGGCAGGATTCTCTTCCTGTTGTTCCGGTTCTTGCTCCGGCGGGCCGTATTCTTCAGCTGGGATGGGTTGCTGTTGCTGATCGTTTTGAGGTTGCGAAAGTTGCTGCTGGAAGACATTCGTACCCACCGCTGGCACGGCACGCAGCTGGCCGCTGATTGGGAAGAATTGTTGTTTACCGAAGTTTGTCGGCAGTTGACGGATGGCGGAGGACAGCTGGCGAAGGTTCGCACGCGGCTGGAAGTCCTTTGTCTGGTCAGACGGCAGCCCCTGAACCTTCAGTGGATCCAAATCCGGCTAAAAAATACAACATCGATCGGATAAAAAGTTTCTAAATATAATAGAATTACATTTTTCCGGAAATCTTCAAGAACATTACCTGGACAGTCGTGGCCGAAGTGGTGGTGGTGGTGGGTGGAATGTATTCGTTCGGTTGTACGACAGGTTCAACGGTGGTGGTCTGCTGTTCCTCTGCCCTTTGCTGGCCAACAAAGCGAACATTCTCACGCGAGATTTGAACCTGAACTCTTTGCGGTTGCGTTTGAAAAACCAGGAGCGGCGCGCCATATTCCGTTGGAAGACGGAACTGAGCCCCTTCCGGACGCCAGCCTGATGCAGCATATGGAGCCTGAGCTGCAGCCGTGGCCGCTAGCAATGCAACCAGTGCGTAGTAATGATTCATTCCGATGCCGATTGCAGTTCACGGTACGTTCCGCCGAAGACTGATAGTGATTCTGGGATATAACTAGACTTATATATTTTGCATGTTCATGAGCAACAGCCACCGAGGGACGAATAGCGAGGGTGGGTCGACAATCGCATCAAAGTCATTCGAAAGAACTTGAGCAGATTTTTTACTAGCACATGGTGGCGGAATCATTATTTACTGCTTAATATGCACCTTGGGTGCGTCGGTTGTCCTCAGTCTGCGGCTAGCACTTTTGACCAACAAGCTAATCCTTTGACGGTGATGGTGGACGTGGTGTGACCACGAGCCACAACGCTACAAAGCTATGCATGCTCTTGCAGACAATTACCAATCGAATATTATCATTGGCACGCATCGATCATATTCCACGGGAACTTTATGCTTCTTTCCTGCGCTTTATCCGTAATATCATGCGACTTTAGTTAAATGACCTTTACTGGTCATAAATGAATAGCATTTTTTTTTCGTGGCAAGTATGGATGCTACCCACTCGCACCGATGGCATGGTAACGACACGATCGTGCCCAAGTGAAGGTTTCATTTCCCTTCCATGGGTTCAGTACAATCGAACCTGAAACAGTTAGCGAATTAAAGCAGACGTGTTGCAAAAACACAATTGCACTAATAGATCTTGACCTCCAGTACATTTCCATATGCCGATCGTGTCCTTTCTAGTCATTGTGATGAATTGATAATTCATCAAAATATATTCCTCACTGCTGGAAAGGGCTGCCCCGAAAAGACGATCCGCGATGGTGCGAGCTGTAATTCACCACCTTGCAGAGGAAGATGGTGAACATTATCATGCAGATCACGCATTGGTTGTCCGTGCCACCTATGAACAGAGCGAAGCGAATAAGGTTTTGTAGCGCATTTCTACAGACCGTCGGTCATCGTCTGCAGGCCATTGAATGACTCAGTCAGGGTAATCTATGCTTTTCAACCACATACTTGTTATAGGTTTTATGATCGGAACTCTAAGCAATTTAAAAATAATTAAACATCGATGCCATCGAATACTGTACGGCATATTCTACAGCACATTCTTACACTTCTAGCGTTTTTGCTTTTTGGATGTTAAAACTTTACAACTTAAGTAACCACAGCGTGCAGAGGAGTGAAGAGTGTATTGAAGACGGATGAACATATACTTTTCGCGTGCTGTAAATCAATATAATCGAAGTTCTTTCGCAACATCAAGTACACAATGGAATGGTTGTAAAATATTTACCGATACAATGCTTTTGATAGGCGCTAAATACGGCAGTAAACGAAATTTAATTCCACGCTAAACTATCCCGAACCAAACCAGATCAAACTAAACAAGGATGAAGGTTGCTTTTGAAATTCAATAAATCGGAAAGAAGTGAGCTTGCTCATATAAACCAAAAGAACAAAACGTCATGTGGATATGAAAATTCACAACAAAATTCAATTTTGTTGTGTTTTCCTTTTTCTTTGGAAGAGAACACGGTACATCGGAGAGGTAAATTTTCCCGTTTTTCATTGAAGTTATTGTAAACTTTTGTTCAATATTTCTTTTTATATTGTGTACGAATGTGTTCCAGCCGAGGAAAAGAATACATCGCCATTCAGTATTGCTTATAAAATATGTCATTGGACAACGAGAACTCCGATGCCTTATCCCGTGGGTCCTCCGGGATGGTTTTGCCATCGATCAACTTTGTGGAGGATAAGTATCCGTACTGCATCGTCTGGACGCCGATTCCGGTGCTTACATGGTTCTTCCCGTTCATTGGCCACATGGGAATCGCAATGTCGAACGGTGTAATACGAGACTTTGCCGGTCCCTACTTTGTTTCCGAGGATAACATGGGCTTCGGACGACCGACACGATATTTGCGGCTTCATCCGGCACACGCATTCGGAGGTTCGCAGAACTGGGACGAATCGGTGATCAAGGCATCAGCTACTTACGGTGCCAGGATGCATAATCTGTTTTGTGACAATTGTCACTCCCACGTCGGAATGGCACTCGCACTCATGCGATACAAGGAGTACACCAACTGGAATATGGTTGTTTTAGCATTCTGGATGTTCTTCAGAGGCAAACATGTCGGAGTGCGAGGATTTGTTAAAACGTGGCTCCCCTTCATCCTCATACTCATTATTTGCGGATTGGTGGCGATGTATTCAAAGTGGACTATCGACTAATCAAGAGAAATATCTATACATTCGTGATGATTGGATCGAAATCGAAATTCATACCTCTAGGTTTACGACACGCTCTAACTATGTTAAAGCAATTTCAATGGGCAATTCCCATTTACCCGTACAATGGTTCGAGGCTGAACTGAATATAACTAGTATCTAGCAAGCAGTTGATGTACAAAATAAACGAATAACAGGCAACTTGTAACAGTGAATGGCGAGCAGGAAAGTATTAATTTATTAACAAACCAACATCGAAAATTGACCTAACCAGTCGATTAAAACTTTTTCGTTATATCATTGATAGCGTCTGCATGCTCCAGCAGCTTCTTCCACTCAGGCACAGTAAGGCTGATGCCTTTTTTGCTCGGCAACATTTTTCCATCCTTCTCGTAGTACTCGCGGATGTTTACATACACCCGGCTCTTGAATTCACTTACCGTCACCTTACGTTTATTACCGTTCAGTGAAAAGCCCTCTTCGCCGTTCCCTGAATCACTGGTAGGCTTAGCCTTTTTTGCTGGGGTGCGCTAAAAGTATAATAGCAAGAAAAGGTATTTGATGCTTTTGTTAAAAAATGCACGTTCTTCCATGCGGATGCTTACATCGTCAGGGCCCGAGTCAGAGTCGGATGAGCTTGCTTTCTTATTTTTCGGCATTTAGCGGCTGTGACGTTTATGGTAAGTTTGGCGAATGAATAATAATACTGTTAAACTATACAGATTTTGCGAAATTTGCGTTGTGCACTGAACAGACCACGCGAACCAACAACTCCGCAGTTTTCCGCGGTTACTGTTCGTCTAGCTATTTGACAACTGTCGCTGTTCAACGAGCATCGATGAAATCGAGGGCATTTCACCACAAAGCGTGGTGAAATATTCACATCGTTGCCAGCAAAGGACTGCGATTTAAAATAAATATTTATTTAACAAAATATGATTATTCAAATAATATAGATAAGATTTTATTCTTTCATCCATTATTTCATTTAAATTATTTGATGCATAGTGCATCTTTAAACCTATAAGGAACAGAGTTTCGTTATTTTTTGTTTCCATTGGATCACACATTTTCCTTTAATGTTATATAGATATAGGCTAAACGCAATGAGTACAGTTAAATAGCTAGTGGATTAGAAAAAGAGATAAAGGCTATTCTATTTTTTTACTATATGTGAAGCACTCGCGGACCTTTGAATTTGCACGTAAGCCAAGCTGGATGTTGACCTCCCAGAAGTCGGTGGTTTAGGAATGTACTTTCCAGATGAACTTGGAGTGCATGACGGCAGAAGTTTACGCTGGGTGGGTGGCATCGAGCTGGTGGTAGGTTTCTTGCTTCCACTGCTGTAGGATTGCCCTACTGTACCTAGCATTCCCGACGTAGGCGTGGTAGCGGTTCTACGAAGTGCGGCAACAGTTTTTACCTGTGCTATCGATGGTCTGGGGGTATCCGCGCGAACCCCCATGGTTGCGCCATTCGACTTGGTCTTGGATCCAAGTGAGCTGTTGGACGAGAGTTTTTTCTTCACACCCGTGTCCACCGGTGGACGTCGCGTTTCGATACTCAACAAAGAGTTTGAACGGGGTTGAACAAACTGGGACGTTGCAAATGATTTCCGTGAAATCGCCGTCGTATGTTGTGGGGTTACCGTAAGCGCAGAACTATTTGAAATGTCCTGCGTAGTGTTCAGCTTCATCAGGAAGAATGCTTTATCGATTTGCGAGCGTGCCTGCTGCAAACAGTTTATCACGTTTACATCTCGATCGTACTGCAGATCGACATGGTCGATTCTAGCTTGAGCCCGTTTCTCGTTCGGACTGGAAGTAACGAGCGTTTTCATGGCTTCGAACGCGTTATCATCCGGAACGCTGGTGTGACCGGGACTTTGGATGGAATCGACCACCGGCTTTTCCGTTGAACACTCCGAGTTGACTATTTCATGGGTCTTATTATTAATTCCAACACTTTCAGCGGATGAATTGGATTTGGATTCATTCGGTCCTTCGGAAGACCTACGGATTAAGGAACTTCTCGGAACAGGTTCGTCTTTAATATCGTCCTGTTCCGGTTTGAGAACGCCTTCTTGCTTTTCTTGCTGTTCCTGGTTTTCTTTTGCATTCACAGTGTCATTTTCTATTGGTAAATTGTTCCGCGATGGGCATTTACCTTCAGCAGGAGGTGTCGAAAATGGGGTCTGGATCGTTAATCCCGGAGTGGTAACGCATACCTTCGGGCGAGGTGGTTTTAGGGGAGAATGCAGCACAGCCTGTTGCTTTTCTTCTTTCACCTGGCGAATACTGGCTTGGTAAAAGTCCAACAGATTCGAGAGCATTGCCTTCGAGACGAGCGCGCAGCTTTCCGACACATCCGGAAGCAGGTTTGATGAGGTGTTGTTCTTAAACTTTGAGAACTCTTTTGGGCCGGTTGCTTGCACCTCCCAGAACGAACTTTCTTGCTCCGTTTTCTCCGGACAGCTGCAGCCAATTAGATCGTATGTAAGTTCTGCCCTCATGCCAGACCTGTTGCACTTGATAGTGATCGTCAGGTTGTCGGCGTTACTTTTGTCGGCTTCGAAATCCAGATACTGTAACCTCAATCCCATCGATTTAAGCAAGAGCGTTAAGTTGATTGCGTCAATGTCGAGTGGCTGAAAAAGAAGAATAGTGAAAACGAAGCAGACATTATAGCCCCGTCCCCTTATTCGGATCGACAGCATACTGGAATACCAATTAGATACATTAGCGCGACGATCACATGCGTTAATCAACCCACCCACAAATAGAAAATATTCACAATAACAGTATCTCCGCATCTCATTTTTAACTTACTTCCGCTCGTTCCAAGTCAAGATCTTTCTTTTGCACTTCAATCCATCTGCTAATCAGGTCCGGTAATTTAACATTGGTAGATGTCGCCATTGTGTTTTGTGTGCCGGCAAACACTAAACTAATGTCGTTGCTCTTCGAAAGTCACGAAAAATCTTTTGATCTCGAGTATGACTGATGCGGTTAAGCTCCTCCAACGAAACTAAACCGATGAACATAGATAATGGATACTTGTGCAACAACAAATGCGCATTTCTTGAAACAGCCTGCTTCGTGCCAGGTTAATTTGGGGACATCGGCTCTGTAGCGATGCGTTCGACGGTTCTGCACAAATTGACCAGCGTTCGTATACTACACCCTATAAAATTGTTGATTGCCTTCCGTGCTTGAAGCGCACACTTATTGAGTTTACCTGTGCCGCTGGTGTTGGTAACGGTGAACTTGACGAAAGTGTGTTTCAATTGTCGGACAGTCCTTTCATCGTTTCGTAACAATTTTACTAGGCGCGTCGTTCAAGTTAATTAAAAGAATAAAGTATGACTAGCGTAAAATATTGGGGTACAAGTTCTACCGACAAAATATTATTTTATATCAAAATGTCAGAGCAATTTAAAAAAAACGCTTCGTCGAATAAGATGCATGTGGTGCTCAGACGTCCGTCGATGAAAAACTACTGTCATTTTTGACAATTCGTGCGTTTGCGGTAGTGGTTGAGGAAGATAGCATCAACACTGGCACTAGTATTTAGGAAATCGTCGTCGAGGACGGTGCTGTATCTTGGCCTTGTTCAGCTTATCTGGTACATTATTGTTGTACTGACATTAATCGTTTTGGTGGTACGAAACTAAGTCAGTGTCGTGAAAAACAGTATGCGCTACGAGCAGCTTGGAGGCTCTAATCAATGAATGATTGATTAGTCTGCCTGATAACAGCTCCTCTCTCAGGATTCCATTATTAACGTGTACATAACGAAACAACACTGCAGCTGATCAGTTCCATAACACGCAGAAACCCAATTCAGTGCAACATGTTGTCCCTACTGAAGGACGTGAACGTGATCGTCAGTACCGGTAACGTGTTGAATGTGAGCGAACTGCGCAAGAAGGCTGGTCAAAAACCAACAGACGAGGTGAGTGAGTTGAGGAAAACATCGGAGGGTAGTGAAATTTGAACCCCTAATTCTCGTACACAGCCGATGCCGGTCCGGTGGATGTTATTGATTTCACATTCTTGTTGTAAATATTTGCACTTTCACTTAGTGCGTTGGAATGTTCGTACTGATTGTGCAAATAAACTAACCGAAATGTTGTTAAGGAGATACCTCACTGCATAACATTGAAGTGCTTCGAACAATATGTACGTAATGTCTGAAAACATGTATGATTGTAAAACTTTATGCTGGATTGTTTTCAGATCAATTATTTCCAATTGTTTCTGAGATGCCTGAGCTAATTTGAATTTACTGATTCAAAACTATGAACCGTGAGCTCATTTATCGATTGGGCGGATGTTCACAAATCGATTCAATTCATCAGTGTTTACAGCTGGGTCTTTCCATGGCATGTTTCTATTTTTAGGACTATTTCTTTCCGAACTAACATTTCAACCCATTTTGGGGATGTTTACATGGTCTCGCCAATAGGAGCCAAAGTAACAAAATACCGGTCGACTGGTCAAGGTCGCCGGTTGAATCTTAATCCATGACGTCCTCCTAATCGTTGGCGATCATAGTAACCACCTAATCATCGTGACTTGCAGAATGGTAACAGCGAACGAACGTGTAAAACAAGCCGATGATGTCACAAACGCTGGTAACATGTATGGCGTAGCTCCGAGCGTATAATTTGATCGACGGCGAAACACATACCCATTCTCTGGCACACAGTCAAAAACGTTTCGACCGGGTTGTTTGATGAGAAGAGGCGCCAACCGGATGCCTCTTGTTCTCGTCGGTAGCGACCATGTGTCGTCATCATTGTCTGTGACGTCACGTTGCCGCCACTTTGATTTTACAGCGTGGACCCATGCGGCCCGAAACAGCTGGTTTTATGTTTTGCAATCTGCATCATTTTACAGTTTGAAAGATGGCTCAGAAGAAAATTATGATTACCATTGGGCTCTTTTGGTGAAACTTATTCTTTCCTGTTAACGGGATGGCGGTTTTTGAATTTCCCCAGTTCAGATCGGGTTTCCTTTTGAGAAGTTGCCAGCAATATGGATGACAGTAATATCCGCTGTTCCACCGGATGTTTCCGCAATCTTCCGGCAATACAGAAGATGTCTCTAGGCATAGTATATGGCTTGGTCTATGTGGAACATGAATGCTTTTCACTGCTGTAAAACAAATGGGGTGTGTTAGATTTTAGAGGACGATTTCTCGATGTACTCGAAGGCAGAACCAGAACCAGTTTGCTCCAAACACCGGGATCTTTTGTCTCTGGTGCTATGTGCACCCTTTCATTTCTGATTCTACATCTAACTAACACATCGCAAATGCGTTTCCATCTTGCAAAATGCACGAAGTCATCTATGGCTGGAAATATAAAAGCCTTCACATGCATCCTCGGCTATCTCAAGGTAAACTGGCAAAAATGCGCTTTACAATTGGTAGATGTCTCTGGAATTTCCTGAGGAGTGTCGTATCTGACATGCGGTGGAGAACAAAGTACATACATTCACAATTATGACATACACAATAATATCCCCGAGGAGTCCATTTGGTTGGTTGAATGTAGCAATTTGTTTGTACAACATAGCACATATTTATGTTTTTATATCGCATCATTTATTCTTTACTCATTTTATTGCAAATATTTATCATTGACTCTGCGCTGGGCAATGTAAAAGAAGTCATTGCATGGACTGTGATGAGTAACTCTGTTAAGTTGCACCATAATTCCATTCATTCCGCTTCCATTTCGTGTTGTTCTGGCACCCGACCGAACATTCTGGTATTTGAGCGATTGTGGTCTGAATAGTGTCACGTGTACTTTCGATTCATGGTTACGTGGTATGGTACGTGACGGTGCATTCTAGTTGTAGGCTCCTCTTTGCTAAACACCAGCAGGAAATGTAGCCCCCGTTGGTGGTCGAGTGGTGTCATCATACAAGAGACACTTAGATAAGAGGAAACGATTTGATAAGCGCAAAAAAAGAATTAAAATTGACGTTGATGAACCATCGCCCACCATGTCATCCGCACATTTACGAAGCTGTGTCATCATTTTAGTGTGCAAATGTTGAACGCAAATGTGCTTTTCTTCAATACATTTCGTTTCAAGGTGAGTCGTCTTGTCGTGGCGTCAAAAAGGGGGTCATCTGTAGCTCTACGGGGCACAGCAAAATTAAATATCTAGAGATTTGGACATTCTTCCTAATGTGGGCCTCTTCATCCTTTTCATGGGATATCAAATATATCACTTAGTTACGGGTACTAGACTTACTTAGTTACGGGAAAAGGTATCTGTGATGATCTCAGGAATGGCGTCGATGATATCGGTTGGCGGTGTTCAGTCTCGTCCAAAGACTGACAGCATCGCGTAGGAAAGTGCACGTTTTGAAGTCGCTAGACTGTGTTCTCTACGTTGCGCACTAATTATACCACGGGGCGAAGCAGTTGAAACTTGTTTTCATTCTTCTTCAGAAGGATTTAAAAATAAAAGAAAACCCCAAATGTGTAATTTTTGCGTGGTGTCAAACTTTCCGAGTCGAGCAAAACTGGGAAGTGTGATTTCGTTTCCGTTCTTTGCGCCGCTCAGGGAAACTTTCTAAAATGCGTCTTCCCAGACAACCCACGAAGACGGATTACAGAAGTGTGCGATAACGGAGTCAGGTCAGCTCGCGGTCGGATAGAGGTTAGATGCGTTGCTTAGACCAAAGAGAAAAAAAAATCGTTTAAAAATATTCTGATTCAAAACAGATCAGAACAATTTATACTTTCTGGAATTTCGATTCTCGATTCTTTTTGAATATCAATCCGTCGCTGAAGACAACTTGCATCTGCGCGCCGAAACGGAAAATGGACAAAAAAATGCCATGGAAACATTCTGCTTATGTAAAGCAATTACCACTGGTCCCGATTCGTTCCGGGGAATTTTGTAGTAGAACCAGCAGCGGTGACACCATCAGCTTACGCCTATGCTGCATTTTGGATGGGGGAAAGGTGTCCCAACCTGTGCGCCCTTCTTCTTGTTCAGAAGGATATTTGATCTTTTCGTCGCTGGTATGAGGTTTGAGCGTACGTTATGCAATTTCAATTGAGCCTCTCTTGACATTCAATTTCTTTAACGCATCATAAGCACAATTCAATGACTTTTACAGTTGCTTTCGTAAGGTTCAAAAACATGCGTGGAAGTTTTTCAAATATGATGGGAAATAGCATTCGAAATCAATCACATGCTTGATGGTTGTAACATCTTGACATGCTCTGGTTGTAACATTTCAAATAGTAACTCATAATTAGCCGAACTCTTTCCTAAAATTTGCTGCCAAGCATTTAAGGGTTAAGGAGAAAAAAGATATGCATGCTACAACTAATAGGTCGGTGGGAAAAAATAAAACGTTGTCGATCAGCCGATGAGTACTACTTGGCGCGCCCGTTCCATAGCACCTCTTTCAGGCGTCCCACGGGTTATTTATAACACATAAATTTCTCGTAACCGGGAACCACCATGATTGACATTGCCGACAACTTTAGGCCCTTTGCCAAGTCATGTTTTTTCGAATATTTTTCACCCTCAACGGTTTGATTTTTTTTTCTAGCTCACCGACTGCCTCCGCTCCACATTCGGCGAAGCGGAAGTGGTCGAACTAAAGCAGGGGAATGCAACGACGAATGGAACGACCGTCCCCGATCTCCGCGAGCATCGCTTGATCACCCGCCGGAACAACGATCTGCTCGAGAAGGTGCGCGAACATCCACGCGCGGACATCAAGATCGGAGCGAAAATTTTCCTCGACCGGTTCTCCGAACCAGCGCTCGCCGAGGCCGTGGAGAAGCTGTTCACAACGCTCAACGTGTCCTACCTGGACAACCTCATCCTGGCGTACCATCCTAGGGGCGCGAGTAGCTCTAACAAGGTCGAGGAGAGGGCTACGGACGGGACCGGAAACGGCGAAACGGAGAAAGAAGAGCAGGAAACGGAAGTGAGGGAGGGCGTCATCGAGTGGGCCGTCGGGAGCGACAATGCGGTAGGCAATCTGAAGAAGTTGTGGGCCATACTGGAACGATACGCGAGCGATGGCAAGATCGGCCAGCTGGGGATCGCTGACTTGGATGCCGACTCGCTCCAGGAGCTGTACGAGGCGTCGATGGTGCATCCGTCGATCGCACAGATCAATCTGGCAGCATGCTGCGTCGTGCCGCCGCAGCTGCAAATATACTGCAACGAAAACGAGATCCAGCTTCTCACGCACAGCGACCCGCAAGGTATAGTCTAGCAGGAATTTACAATTTTACAATACTTATCAAATCATATGAACCCTCATTTGCAGAACTTTTACCGCGGGACGTGCTGAACGAGCTGGAGCTAGGCAGCTACCGTGCTGACTGGACGTCGCGCTACCAGGTTCACATCAAGTGCCGCGGCGTCCTGGCGGCCAAGGGGTTCATCGTTAGCTTCGAGCGATTAAACTGAGGCGCATTAGTGGCTGCACACAACTTACCATCCCAAATCGGGTGCCACGCCGGACTGCACAGCACGATGGCACGGCTTGACAACACTGCAGGACAGTTCAGTTAGAGATACCCACACACAGGCACATTTGCATCCAAGCCGCTCGCCTGTGCAGGGAATACGTTCCGTAGGCAGGAAGATCGCGTTGTTTGGGGCGAGCAGAGGCAAAGGTAAAGTCAACTAAACAGACTTTAAGACGGGCAAGGCGTAGAGGACGAGCAGGAATGGTCTTTTTCTCTGTTTGCATTCCGCGACGAGAACCGAACTAGCGCTGTGACGCGCCAGTTGTTGGTGGATGTGCTTTTTAATTTCTAACCTATGTTAGCTGTTTTCTACAAACTCAACAAACACAACAGATGCACTTAACAACATTCGATGTTAACAATAGCGTAAGCGATGGCGGTCAACGTTAAACGGAAACGGAAAATGTTACATAGTAATAGTGAAGAGAGCGAGGGGGCAAATTGACGAAACGTTGATCTGAAGAAAATTACAATAAAAAGACACGAACGTTTGTAGCGCAAGCAGAATCAGTAGTAGAGTCCATGTGTGCACGGCAGAATTGGCCGGATTGAGGCGAGGAGGAATAGAGAAGTGTTATTGTATTCGAGGAGGCTCCTTTTCGCAGTCATGTATGCTTTTGGAAGTAGTTTTGTATTGCTTTTAGGACAACGTATTACTATTGTTACTGTCAGTGAGGAAACGGAGCAGAAAATGAATGTTGAAACATTATCGTTAAAAAGGACTTTTTATTTCTTATCTGTATTGAATTGGGCAACTAAACCTCCGATGCGAAGAAATCGCGAAGGGTTTTTTTTTGGTACGAACAGAATTTGCCTCGCCTTTCCCCGATATGAGCAAGAATCCCTCGCACGCAAGATAGAGTGCAACGCTAAATGCGCTACCGTTCGCCAGGTGGCGCCACTTGAGGTGGAATTCATTCCAATGAATTGAAAATCGTACGAAATTCGAGTTTCTCAAATGCCCTGAGTTTATGGTTTGAATTCGGCGGTAAATTTCGTTTGGGTTCAATAAAATGAAGCAAATAGAAAACACATGTGTACGTAGAAGCATTACAGTCCCTTTGGATTATCTGTTTTACGGCATTCGGTGTTTGTAGGTCGCTAGAAAGAAAAGGTTTAGGTGGGTACTATTCACATTCACGGGGGGGGTTTCACGAACGAGATGGCATGTGCTCCTGTAAGTGCTCGTAGTACTACGGCTTATGATTTATTGAATTCTTGGACGCTCGCAGACACCAATCCGCTCCACTCCACTCCTGATGTCGCCGTCCAGACAACCGGCCGTCTGCCGTGCTTCCAGTTCCGCCAATAATCGGTGTGCAATAGCGGTCGTACAAATTCCGACCAAATGGAAACCAAACGAAGCCCTGAATGTTCGGGTGAAGGGATGCAGCGAAAGAACAGGCCGTATGAAAGAATGATATACGTTTCATTCATACGCCGAACCCATTCATCAAACCGTTACTTGAAGGATTTTGATTTTTTGGTGCAAACTGAACCGGGCTCCGGAAAGGACCTCCGCTGTGTGCTTCGTACTCTTCGAAGAGCTTCTTTCGGCGAGGAAATAAATAGAACGGCGAAAAACTTCTTCCTAAGGAGGGTGGGAGGAGGAGGGGGGGGGGGAGGGACTGAA
>JAOEFI010000007.1:22881251-22917900 GCA_034621735.1 Anopheles plumbeus | reverse complement strand
CCACCGATAGAGATCGATCAGTCGCGATGACAAACGGTGCAAAGTATGCTGCACGGTGCATTTTTTTACACTAGAAATCCCTGCACGCGCGTTTGTCGTCTCTCTATAATTTCTAGGCTTAGTTTAATTGACTGCGAACTAGCGTCGCGAACAGTGGCGAAGGATTTTCTGGTGGAGATGAAGTGGGCAGAGCGAGCGGTGTACGGCGGTTTAGTAAAACGGATGCCGCCGATGACGACGACGACGGGGCTGGCGACGGTTTTAGCTTATCGAGAGTGCGCTGCGTTTTAAAGGGAAGGTTGTAAGCTCGTGTCCATATTTGGATAAGCGTTTATCCCTCCCTGCTTCACTCCCTTCTCACTGCCCAGGACGATAGTGAAAAAGAGAGGAAGCGAGAAAAAAACACTGCTTCCGAAGGGCGTCCAGTTGTCGTCACTCACACCGCCCACCGCCCTGCGACCCTGTTGTTCCCCACGATCTCGGCGCGATCTTTCGCGATCTTGGCAACAAGTTTCGCGGCTTCCGCGGACCAGCATGAGGTTGGTTGATTATTTTTTTTTCTTGCTTCTTCCTCCTTCGTCGTCGGTTGTAACAAAAAAAAAAAGATTAAAAGGACACACACACACACACAGACAGGACACCGAACGTTCGGAAGGATTTTAATTGGATCGCAAACTAGATATTAGCGCGGCATCAAACACGCGCACGCGGAAGAAAGCGCCCGGAGAAAGGAGCGCACAAAAAATGGGCGAGAAAAAAAGAATTTCAATCGTTTAAGGAAAGCAAAACACATTAAGCAAAAGAAACCAAGAAGGTACAATCCACAAGAAGCAACACGAGGGGAGAAAGATGCGACAGGGAGTATAGTCGCAGCGGCGGAGCGAGAGAATGGAGCAATCAAAAAGTTGCAAAACAAGCTGCGAAGTCCGGTGGAGCATAAAAGCAACTTAAAACACTCCCGATCGCGAAACTCGCGAGACGACGCGCCGGGCCACGTGATAATAAAACGAACGAGGATAAAACCACCACGCGTGTGTGTGGGGGTGGGCGTGGGGGAGGGGGCTGGTAACGCTGGCGGATACCGCATGCTCCTAAATCCCGGGAGCAAAACATCTTCCCGAATCCGATCCGGAGTGGGTTGGCACCGAAAGGGAGATCGGACGCGCGCTCCGAAGGGCCTTGACGCGCAAGATTATGGAACGTTGATAATAATTTTAATAACTTAAGTGCTTTCTTTGATCAGCTAAATGCTGGCCGCAGACTCTGGTTTCTTCCCCGTGGGTTTGTGTGCGCCTGCCACTGCTCGTGCAATGCTTCGCCGGTTGCGGTTAGTAGCCACCGCGGGCAACGTGGAGGGGAAGTCAACCGATGGCGGGACCACTCTTGGGGCCATGTTCTCGTAGTCAATCTTGTCGGTATTTTAAAAGTACATGCGCCCGGTGCGTCCTCGACGGGGCGGTCGCCCGACGTTTTACTCCTGCACTGCACCGGCGCTCGATAAAGTCGGCGCTGCCACTGATTCGGGGCGTCCGATGCGTCCACCCCAAACCCCCCTTGCCTGTGGCTCAGGGTGACATGTGTACCGCGGACATTCCGCGGCGAGATACCGGCTTCTGGTTGGGCGCTCTAAGCGCGCTTCGGAAGGTGAGCCTAATGAACGATAGGAACACAGGGTATCTGGGGGAGCCACCGGCGCACAGAGTAAATGTAATTCACAACCTGAAGAAGAATTATGTTGAACATTCCGAGCAATGTGCCTTGGAGGACACCCTTTTAGGGCATGATTCCGAGCAGCTTCGATACTTCGAGATATAATTGTTCTTCTGTCTTTCTATTTCTCAGAAAAAGATTTGAAAACAACCTTCCAAGCTCATCATTTTTTGGCTTTATTTTTCACCCTCAAACTGTCAAAGCAACTGTCAAACGAGACATTGTGCATTACATTGGCCACATCGTAATGGTATTCGTCGTGTTAGCCTCATCAGATCTTCCAGTACCATGGTACTTGCTCAAGTTACTTACTACTACGGTTACGCTTGCTTTGCGATCGAAAATATTTATATGTACTCGTCCACTTTCACTTAATGTGATTGCTTCCTCGCCTAGCACTGCCTCTTAAGTAACATAAAGGGTTGTTGTCCCTTGCGCGCCGAATGTCACCCTTGAAATGTCGCCGGTCGAGCAAAGCGTGGTCTAATGGCAACAAACCCCGAACAGCAGAAAAAGAAGACTTTCTCACTTTTACTATTAAAACGATTGCCCCTGCCAGCCTAAGTGAGCATTAGCTCTGCTTCGATAGTTGTCACAGTTGCGTGGAAAATCTAATCGCTTCATAGCGTTGTGATTGCGTTGACTGCGCAAACGCTGACTTTGGCTGCTCGAGGAGTCGTTAGGAAAGAAGAAATGCCGAATGAAAACTGGGAAAAAACATGTAGTTTGACAGTCGAAAGGAGCCAGTCACCAGCCTCCTTCTCTGCAGTAGTGTGCCGTTGTTGGGCCATAAGGACGCGCTTCGTCTGTCGCTCTAACGAGCTCCATTTCGGGAAGGCTGAAGTCCACCGAAAGTGACTGCTTCCAGATGCAGATGAGCTCCCACACCGACATGCCGTGCGTGGGCGGGTGTTGTGAGTTGCGGTACAGCATAAATTAATTGTCCTTTGCGTTATGTTGCCAGTGGCCGTCCCACTTCTCCCCTCTCCTCAGCTGAAGCCCAATTCACCTTCAAGACGGCCCCCTCGAGGACAAAAACACAAAATTGAAAGTGTTTCACTCAATTTAATCCCAATGGCGTATCGGAGGAGCTACCCCAGAGAGTGGGCTAATATTCCGCCACTACCAAAAAAAACCCGCCGCCTGGTAGGAATGTTCGATATGAGCAAAAAATGCGCCACACTTTAGCCTAAAGTCCCTCCGGTGAACTGATCACTAGCCCATTTCCTGCAGGCACACTGCTTAATGGAGTAATTTTGACGCATGAGTCTAGCAGTCGGGCGAGCAACATTTACTCTTGTTTTCGGGTTTTGTTACTTTTCCACGCAATTTATAGAAGGCGTCAATTAGATTGTCCCTCCGTGCGCTCACTTGGATTCGGTTGGGCAGTGGCATTGGCGCGAAGGGAAGCGAAGCGTTACAGCTGCGGGTTGATTACTCGAACCAGGCGTGGATGATGGTGGCGGAAATGTATCGTCAACATCCCGCTAGAGTTGTTTGGAACATGAACGTGTCTGAAAAGTAATTGTGTTTACTCTGAGCCATCAGGAAGGGTGAGTGATTGCAAAGCTAGAAGGCTATTAAAATTCTGGAATTCTGGGTTATAATAAAACATCTGCAAATGTAATTCACAAACTAAGCATGTAACTACGAAACAAAGAAATACTGCATTATTTTCTGACACCGTTCTGAAAAGTAAACTCTGCTCAACTCTTCCATCGTCAGTGGCGTTACAGTTCACTGTTCTAACGATAACCCAGCCGAATGAGTTTGCACGCTCCCCACTGACTGATGGCAATGCAATGCCATCGGGTCGTAGTACTATGGGCGCTTCCAGCCCGAATGAGGTCGACAGGTAAAAGGGTTTGGTTTTGGGTCGCTCCGGTTCCGGTTGGCGGAGTTTCGACGCGCGACGTTCCCTCTTTGCATTCGGCTTGCCGGTGCTGGAATGAGCCGTCACGATGACTTTCGCGGTTGAAGTGAATGATTCCGTACCAAGGGATCGGTAGTGATCTTTTAATAATATTGTAATTTAAAATAAAATCTAGTTTACTGAACTGTTAGGTTAGGTTACTAAAGGTTCTCGTTGGGCTAAACAGCCAAGCGTACTTGTCTACACAAAGTTCGGACGTTTAGACAAATGCACTACACGAGTAAAAACCGTGATAGAAGCATCCAAACGAAGCGCTGGAACACCGTGAGAATGTGGGGCATTCATTGTTGATCGGATCTTCATTCCTTCCGTCGACGGCGTGGCGGATCGATTCGCCAAAGTGTCACGTTTGAGACCCGAGCAAGAAGAAAGATGAAAGGAAGGAATTCATCCGGCTATCAATCGGAGATATCTTCATGTGTCCACTTTTTCCCACCTTGATCCCGAATGCCGCGCTTTGCACGAAGAGCGCCGGGGCCCTCTCCGCCGTATCGCCTTCATTTCCCCTTTCCTGCCATTAAGATATGTACCGTTTTTTTTCTCTTCCCTTCTTCCTCCGAAGACGTTTTTATGTTAGCGTGTGGCGAGGAAGAGAAGGGCGCAGGCAACTACTGATGTGACGTGTTGCTGGTGGCGTGTAATTGCTGGCGGCCACAATTGCTTAATGGCACCGATAACACGTGTGTCGAATCAATAATACGACAGCCCGAGGACGAGATCTTTATCGCTCAGAATTGTCGGAATATTTTGGGCCCCTTGGAGATCTTTTACGGATAGAGTTTCCTTTCTAGTCGTCGGGAGAAAAAGTAGCATCAAAACGTCGTCCATTTCATCGACAAGATGGCACTACGACTCACTTTAGTTCACTTTCGGAACTTCCGTTTAAAACGTGGTGCCATTTTTGTACTACTCAAAATTCTCGACCGGTTAACTGCCATACAGGGAACGTTTAGAGTACTTCAGTTGAAAATAAAAGGTAAAATTAAATGATAACGAACCGTGCCTGCAAAGATCACCCGACCGGACGTCGTCGCGGAGATGACGTCACGCCGAAACGCACCGGTGTTATCAGTCGCCGGCTGATGGAGGGTCGGCAATGATGGCGTGCCCATAAATCATCGGTAAGCACTCGATAGGCCGATACCGGCCACTCGGGACTACCGGCCCGGCAATCAGCGACAACGATTAGACTCAGCTGGGGCACCGAACGCACCGTCTTAAACCGACCTGATGCCCCAGGCCGGGCTCAAAATAAAACTCCCCCGGTTCAAGATTGTTCCGGACCCGATCGGCTTATGGCGCCCGGTGTCTGGCGCAATCAATCGCTTCCTCCGATGTGTGATTCCGTTTGTGGGGCGGCTGACGAGCTTGGGTTTGCTAATCGGTACGTACCGGAGCCGTCGAATCGGTTCCGATTGGCGGGTGATTCTTTTTAAAATCGCTCACACAAGACCCGGCTGATCGATTGGCACTGGTCAGGCGATGACGCTCCAATTGAATGAGTTGGTAACCGTCAGAGGATGTCCGCAAACCATCTGTAAGGTCCAACTATATTCTGCACATGGTTTTCCCGGCTTAGAACTAACGCAATATGTACCTTCCAACACCTCGATAACCGATAGTTCGAATCGAAAGGTAGTATAATTCGTATCTTTATACCTTGAGGCGAGTGTCGCCTCTAAACTTACCCTCTCTCATCATCCGTCCCCTTTTAGGGCCACATCTCCTGCAGTGCGTTTTCCTGTTCCCACCAACGATAGCTGAACACCGTCAGCCGGAAGCGTTAATAGCGATCGGAAATGAACCCATGGAGGCGCGTTTGGTGATGCGTACGAGACGCGTTGTCTCCTCTGTGCTTTCCGTGTGCTCTTCCGTCCTGCGGTGGATGTCGCCTTACGCTAGAAAGGGACACGAAGCGGTGGGTCATAGTTGAATCGGTTCACGTTTAGGTTGCAACAAGTGGGTGCGCGCATACCGTCGATTCGTGTGTGCTTCCCAGACTGTCCCTTACCGAAGCAGGTTGTGAAGCAGGTTGAAGAAGCTCGAAGTCTTTCGGTTGACCCACACACCCGAAACCCACATGCGCCTAGAGCCCAGACGCAAAGCCGGACCCAGCTGAGCGTGTCAGAGCATTTGAAGGTGACGAACTTGGAGTAGCGGCCTGTGCGTGCCTTCCACAGCTGCCTTCGTCCGCAGTGGGCACTGGGGTCCCTTGTGTTCGTCCGAGGTGCAGTCAAATGAGACCGTCGTAGTCCTGTGTTCTTCTCCCCCTTTTCGCTGTTGTTGAGGGTGACTCGGATGGTTTTTGTGCCTCGGAGTCACCTTAATTTCATTATAACGACTCCAAAGACATCCAGAAGTAGGAACAGTGACAAGTAGCTCCTCTGTCGCATAACAGTAAGAGCTGTTCGGTTCTTGAAAATCATTTCGGGACACATATTTAACATGATTCAAGGCTGACTGAAAGACCCGTAAGGTGTGACCTTCCCCGATTTTCGGAATAAGAACTTTCGACGGTGAAACGGTGATCCTACGAATGTTCGACGATCGAAGTTCAGCCTCCCTCAGGACTTCAAGAACCAGCGGCACTACTTTGTGGCCACTGCAGGGTCCGAAGAACAAGAAAAAGGGCGTACGAAAAAATCTCTCCTCCAGATTTCGTCCCCCTAAACTGGACGGGATCGGAATCGGGGCAGACATCGACCGCGCGTATCACCATAAATCTCGTCTAGATTTGGAATTGCGTCCAAATCCGGAGAAACGCCTGGAACGCCGTCCCCCGAACGGGCTGGCGAATGTTGAAATCACCGTCCCCACGTTCTCGGTACGATCGACGGGCTGCCTGCCCGGTGACTTCAACGTCAAATCTGTCCCCCAGCGCGCGGAACGGTGAGGATTTTTGCGCATATTTTGTCCACCGCTCACGGCGGGGTATGCTTTCGAGCTCGGTGAAAGCGACGGGGGAGGGAAGAGTCAACATAAAATCAGCATAAAACCAGCACCGGCCGGTCCCACCCGCGCGTGCCCTGCTTCGTCCATAATTTTGCGGCAAACAGGAATATCAAATAAAAAGTCACCGTTGGCATTCGCAACCTCTCTGGGCAGCGGTCAGAGCTAGCGGCGAGCAGAAGGTCCTGTAGCATAAAGAACGCGGCATGACAACCACACCAAGGGAAAAATAAAAACAGATAAAAATGTAGCAAACCAACTTCTGCCAGCGGTAAATACACCGAAAACAGAAGAGCGGTAAAGAAAAGCCGGAGAACGAAATCAAATAAGCAAACGAGGGGAAACAAAAAACGAACGAAGAGAAGAAAAAACTGTAGCATAAAACGGCTGTCGGCTGGGTGGACAGATTTTACTTCTCGATCGTCTGTATATTTTTTTTATTGTATTCCCCCTCCCTCCCCCCCCCCCCTTTTCCTATGTTTATGCTGCCAGGAGTCGCTCGGTTATGTGTGTTATTGCGCTCGTTCCTCTTTCTCGCTGGGACGAAGGACGAAGCTCCCGAAAGCACATCAGGATCAGGATCACCGAGTGTGTCGATCGGGCGGCGATCGCGCGGTGGGGTTCAGTTTTGCTCACATTTCGGAGCGTATTTTCCCCCTTCATCCCTCTCCCACTTCCTCTCAACAGTTTCTTGAAGTCAGGGGGGTTTTCATTTCGTTTCGTTTTGTTGCACCGCTGCTGTACATCGGGCGACTGAGATTGCGATCTATCGCTTCCAGGGTGGGAGCCATCGGCCACAAGCTCCTCCACCCGCTCTTTCTCCGGTGAGGAGTGGATGGAGGGGGAGGGGTAGAGTGAACAAGACTCGCCGCGAGGCCGAACTCTCGAATCGAGAGTACGCGCGCGCGCACGCGTTGAGCCCATTTCGCTTATTGGCAATTCAAATAATCGTGCGCATTCTAAACCGTGCGCCGCGCTCCAGCCACGCCGTTCCCGGCGCACATACGTATGCTTATTGCCTTCTTATTATGTTCAGAGCCGTTCCGTTCGCCGGAGGTTTCACTCCCTCTTCGCCTTTCTGCATTCGTTCGGCGGGACGGGCGGAAGATTGTTCGGCTGAAGCCAAGAAGCGGCTTCCATTCTGTAATCTCCTTTGAAACACAAATCTCCCAACTCCGAACCCCGTATCGCCGCCTCGTATCGGGAGTTTTCCTTCGCCTGGGTTGTGCCGGCCACGGGGAAACTCTCCGCAGCCGAATGTGCGAACGAGCTTGAAAGCTTCCCTGCGCAAATGATGCGCTTTTGCCGAGCGGACGGCAATGGGAAACGAACCGGGCATACGCAACCCCGATCCTTTTTGAACCGCGGATGAAGGGGGCGTTGGGGGGAGCATCGCCGACGGTATGTAGATGTGCGCATCGCCATGCATATACATACATGCACACGTCGTACCGGCGGCCGAAGAAGGCTTCCCGAGCGCGAACATAAATCAATGCCGTGTGACATATATCCTTCGGATGTCAGGGCAGATATTGCTACCTCCGTTTTTTTGTTGCTGTTACTGGTTCCACCGGCCTTTTCTTGTCGATTTCACCGCTACTACTTGGGTGCTGCTGGTGCTGGTTATCCTTTTGCTGTTGCCTGTTCCGTCCCCGGGAATGTCGGAAACCCTTTTTAGGAATCGACATATTTTTTTGAATATTCTTTTTTCAATTTTGAACATTTTTTTTCGACCGCTCTTTCAAGACCTGTGCGACATGGTGAACTAAAATGGAAGGAAAAAACGGCCAACGGGTGACAGCGTTGTGAAATTTTTTTTTCTCCTTTCAGCCTTTCTTCTGGCCGGTCCTTTCAATGTTGGATTTTATGCTACGACTGGGCAGGCGATCAATCGACGCATGCTTCGAAAATTGCCTCTAACCAATGTTGGGCGGATTCTCAACACTTGCGTTTTTGGGGCCCAATTAACACTTGATTCGAATGGAAAAGAGGATTTAATCTATCTTGAACATCTTTCTAGAAGCTAGTCTTTGTTCGAGTGGCATGTCAGCTTATCTGAGCTTTATACAAAAGTAATACAATTGCCAAAACAACTGTGATATAACTAATAATTACGAGTAGATAGGTTAGTCTGTGTAGTTTCCCTAGTGTCGCATTTCTTCGATCGAACCGAAAACAATCCGCGCCGGAAGCGTATCGATATCACTGCGCACTCGGACGTAATACCACCGGCACTTGAGGTGCAAATCGTCGCACTTGAAGGGCAAATCAATATTGGCGCCGCGTCTTATGAACCGCGGGTGCCACTAAAAGGAAAGAACTCGACGGTGCGCTATAGCCATCGAGCCGTCTTCTCTCTCAAGTGGACTCCAAACACGGCCCGGAACCGCGCCGTTAATCTCGGCTCGACACTCGAGGCAAATCTAGCAATGGAGAGGTCGGTCGAAGAGTCACCAAGCACACTGGAACAAATTAAGGCCCTCTCGAAGGGCCGCTTCGTGGCATGCGTTATCGACTGCCGGACAGTGCGCTAGGAAAACCCGAATATCGGTTTGTGGACTCGCGCACGCACACTCACGCCGATCGCCTACAGCTGGCAGCTGGCGCAAAGTCAAACGGATTTTCCGGCTCTAATCAGAGTCCTTAGAGTCCGCTCGTATGGCGAGGGATCGAGAATCGAACTGCGAAGCGAAATTCTACTCTCCGTCCCATTGTTGGCGAAGAGGTCCCATTTCCTGAAAGGGGCGACTTTCTGCGCCGCTCGAGTTGTTTGGGCTGTGTGGAGAACAATGTCGGCAAACAATGGCCATTGGACCCGATTTTCCGGGCCCACACGCCCCGAGCGTCTGTGCTGGCGCAGCTGACGGGCAGCGCAAAAATCTTAACATAACCTTTGACCTCCGCGCGTAGCCGTTGAGACGCCGACGGGTCCGCCATTTTGCTCCGGAAAGGTCCTCGGGAAAAACTTACGGGGGACCGATAGTGCAGCATGAAGCCTATCGTTCTCGCCGTCCCATTTGCCATTTGACTCTTGTTCTCCTTATACTCGCGCGAAGGACCTGGGCTCGACTCCGGCGATACTTAATTAAGAAAGGGTTTCGACGAGGGTAGCGCAGACTGGTTTTGCAATTCGCTTTTTTCCATCCAATCGGGGTGGGCTTATAGTTTGTGTTTCCCCTCCAGCCTCCAGCTCTAATGGCCTCCCGCCGGGCTCGTGTATTTTCCCCGGTGTATTTCCTAGGACCGCCCGGTGTGCCATTATTATGATTTAGCTGTTGCTAGAACCTAGCCGATCCGACGCAAATCTGGTTCGCACGCAGCATGCTGCACGCCGACGGTGAGTGTCACTTGGCCGTGCATGGCTTTAATTGACCGATCGTCGCGCTGCGGTTCTCATGGATGTTGCGATTGGTCGGAATGGCTTTTCCGTGCTTCGTTCTCTAAAGGGCTGCCATGGGGGGTTTCCTGCGGCGAGAAAGTTCGGTTGCGCTTATCGGTTGGCGCGAATCCCCGGTTGTGAGCTCACTTCGGAAATAGCATTTGAATGCATTCTTCATTCAAATTATGTTCTGCTATAGTGTAAGGTAATTGCACTTAATGGAATTGGATCAATGAACGTGGCCCGACCAAATAAATATTTGCTTCTGTACTTCAAACAATAAGTCGTACGTGCAAATATAATAATGGCAATCATGGAGGAAGTAATTTAATTCCATGATTCTTGTTCGGGTTCAAGCTGCAAAACTTGGACGATTATGTTTTAGTTGTTTCTCCCCTTTAAAACAACTGATTCGTTAATCCATTCGTCATTTCCAGTACTCTAGGGCGGCGTAAACCGACCGTGGAGTTCATCAATCCATCGTTGGACAAATAATTACAAATAGCTGGATGCAGCTCGACTTTCGTGCTCGATAAATCGCCGATGCACTTAGCAAAGTGCAGCCTAATGAAAAAAAGAGGAAAAAACAAATTGCCACACACATTCGGAACGCATTATAAAACACCCATGTGACAAAAGATCAACTTCCTTCTCCTATTGCCCTTTCAGCCAGCACACACACACACACACACTCGGTTCGTCAATCTCACACATCACAAAGCACGTAAAAAAAACAACACACGCAAACAGAAACTGCACAGTACCATTTGTCAATCATGCTTCCCTTTAATTAATCGTCCAACTAATGCCATTCATTTTCCGGCCTGTCGCGTTAGTTTGCGGCCGCTGCTGCTGCTGGGATTGCATGGCGCGTACATTTCGCGAATTGAATGTGCCTGCGCGTGCAGGCGTGTTGCCTGGAAGGGGACCAGAGGGGACTAGATTGCGCCAGAGTAGTGAACCATAGTAACAACGACGAAGGCAACGAACGGTATGCGACAACAACGCCCTAACGCGGTGTCCGCACGGGGTGACGATTGGACAATGGCCCTCGGGTGTGTGTGTGTTTTCTGTCTTTCGTTTTTTTACTCCCTACCTTTTGCAGATGCCGCATCGCGATTGCAGTGCTGGTTGCGGTGCAACCGGTACAACCGGTAGCCACCGGCCCTCGAATCCGTAATGCAGTCCGCGTGTATGAAATCAAATTCGGAGCACATTACGGACTACACACTGGATTGATCCAAAAGCTCATCAAACACACTCACAAACCCTCCAAACATGTGTCCCCCACACACTCGCAGTCGAGATGGTCAAACAGCTCACCTCTGGCCAACGATCGTCTATCCACCTTGGCACAGTTCTGCTCACGATCAGTTCTGCGCGTGTGCGTGTACTGCTGCGCTGTTTCAGCATATTTAAAAGTCGCCCCCTCCTTCCCCACTCTGCCCGGCCTTCCTGGTCGGAAAAGCTGGGCTGCGAACGTTCCGAGAGCAAACTATTTACTCTTCACCACGTAATTTGCATTTCATTTCCAATACATCTTTTGCAGCGCTGACCTCTGGGAAAACTCCGATGTAGTTGAGTAGTTCTGAGCTCTGTTCCCTAGCCACCCCTTCCAGTCTAGTCGTCATTACTGTCTTCCTCCCGGAGGTGATGGAAACTGTCCGCTTTCGCATGGACGTTTAGCTGTGCATCGGGGTGGAAAAAAAACGAAACACTCCACTGCTAGAAAGAAGCACAAAAATGCTGAAATCAGGTTTCGTGGAGCGCCGTACGGCCGTACGAGTCCGGGCGATCCATGGGGCGTCGTCCGGCGTCATGGTGCGTGAAGTACAACTCACGCTGAAAAAAAACCCTCCTCACAGATTGATGCGTATCCGTAAGGTGTGGTCGAAAATTACCGGTAGGGCACCGCCTTGAAATGATGCCCTTTTTTTTTGAGTGAGCAAAGCTAACCCGAAACCAGAAAGGAAAAAAAAACCCACTCGGTACCATCTCTCCGGCCGAGAGAGTTGGTCCATTGAACACGACGTTTACTCCCTGTTCCTTCTCCGTCGGTCGATCGCGACCAGCAACAAAGTTAATGACGGCGGTTTGGGCTGGTCTCCTGTCCGGGGCGAGGTGTGCCGGAAAAGTTTTCTTAATATGCGATTTGATGGTCCGTGCATCTCGCATAAATCATAGCACAACAGAAGCGGCGACAGCAGCAGCACCGAATGGAACGTAAAAACAGCTGTTCCGTGCAATATCTGATGCATATTTTACATGGCCCGCTAGTGTTCGCCCTACATTCCGCAGTGTGTCTTATAGAGTGTGGAAAATATCCATCTGCATGGAAATTGAGTTGTAGAGCATATACATTCCTTTATTTCACACTCTCTCTGTACAAGTCTAGGACTGGTTAAAAACCTAATTCTGAAACGTTTGTGCAAACATTAAATAATAGACCTCTCCGTTTTGGTGTTCGTGGTTGCCTTTTTATTATGAATGTTTTTCATTTTCACAACTATGTTCTTTATAATAAGAGCCAAAAACATACTAATGTGTTAATGCGTCCTAATCGTTTGGCAAAGGGAAAAAAATACTCAGAACTGAAAACAAGCACAGCGTGATGGTTTGCAGACTAAGGCCAATCCGAATGATTTATCCCAAATGTAGTCAACTAAAAATGTAATAAAAAGTAAAATTTATCACGTCCGCCGATCCCACACTCGCTCTCACACCCGTTTTCATCTGATAGATGTAAAATATAAATGAAACCTCTATGGTAGGGAAAAACAAAAACTGCTAACCTCACGCCCGGCCGTGACGTTTCCGGGAGAAAGAACATCGGACCATGCTCGGCCAAGCACGGCACTCCTTTGTGCTCCTTCCAGTGGGCGCTGTACTGGGGGAAAAACCAACCTCCTCCCCAGCACCACCGGCCCCAAAGGGAGAAGCGTGGAGCCGTGCACTTTTCGACTTACAGTGCCTTTTCCGCGTGCGCGTAATTTATGATAAATGGAAACATCATAATAACAGTGGTAATAGTGGACGAAAACAAAATTAATCACAACGATTTTCCCCGTGCCATACCGGCTACGGTCGAGTGGGGCTGAAATAAGTGGACCCGTTCTCGAGTGATATCTTGCGGCGAAGACGAGAAGCCCGTGCTGCCCTGGACGCACTGGAGCGAGGTTGGGTAGAAGTTTGGGACGAAGTTGCTGCCCCCACGCTACCCCGTAAATAGTGACATTAAACGGATTGCTGGCAGGCACCTATCAGTGGCGTCACGAGGCCGTGAAAAGTGGCCGAAAAGAAAAGAAACCGGTGGCCGCCGCCTCCGCCGGAACTCTTCACAGTTCGAAGGTGATAAACGGACGCGTCCCAGAAGCTAGCCGTCGTGTGGCGAATTGTGAGGACGGAAGATGATGGGACAATAAATGCCGGCCGTCACTGAGCCCCACAATCAATGCGAAGCACGGTTTGGCTCCTGGTGGGTCTTCCTGGAATGGAGGGGGTAGAAGGAAGCAACAATCCAACGAATGCTTGAAATCATATGTGATTTATGCTCCACATGTGGCCTCTTTCATGGCTCGCTGACCGGCCGCCGCCGCTCTTCCACACACTCTACACTGTGCTGTCCGATAATGTTGAGCTGCCGGCCGTTTCCGGGAGGGGGCGGCACAACGCGTGTTGCGGTCAATTTAGCGCGCCGAACCGTTCGGAACCGTACCGTCCGGATGGGTTTTGTCCGGACGACGGGCGACGGGTGGCGGGTGGGGTTTGTTGACACGGTTTTAGCACCTAATTTAACGATGATTACTATTTCACAGTCCGCTGCGGGGTAGAAATACGAGATAGGCTGCCAGCAGGTGGTTAAAAAATGAAAAAAAACGAAATCGGTAGCCTTCGGGGAGTCCCTCATGAAAATTTATCACTCAGCCGAGCCGTGAAATGAGTGTCGCCACTTGCGATAACAATATGTTGGAAAATCATAGCCTCTAGAGAGGCAGAGCGGGAAGAGAGGGAGAAAGAGGAAAAATGAAGGCAAACGAACGTACGACATTTACCGATAATCAGCGACTGTCGAACTTTCGTTCCGTCTATTGCGCCACGCGATAATAAACTGTCACTTTGAACACATGCGCGCGCGATTGTCATCGTCGCGGATGGCTCGGGCTTAACAATTGGCGGAGCGAGAGCGGTGAGGATGGTGGTGAAAAAGGGGGTTGGCGGACGGGTTTTTTAAACATTTGTCATCGTCGTTGTTTTGACAACGTGATTCGGCGCCTCGAGGTTGTTCAATGTTTGTGTTCAGTTACGAACCAGGACCGGCGAAGGAGATGGATGGATGGGAATGATTTGCTTCACGTGAACAGAAGAAAAAACACCTACACCTACATGTAAACATCACTACCAAACACGGATCAGGGTAAAACAATCATCCTACAGCACCGGACAACATTAATTTGAACGCCCGATAAACGAAAAAAGACCAAACAAAAAAAAGGCGCCAGAGATCGGAGTGAGAAATATGTTATGCTACGATCGACGTTCTTCCACGTTCTCTCTCCCTCCCTGGTCAATCGTCACAGGCGCCAGAATTGTCCGAAAATTGGCGGGTCGAAACACGAAAAAGTATCATATCAGCTAATACCGATCAGCTGCTGATGGGGGTTTCAATTGATTTGCCGTTGGAATACTTTCGCTCGCGCCTTCGGTCAGTTTGTGCAACGGCAAGTAAAACGACTCTCGCGTCGACCGCCGGAAACGCGCAAGTATTCGATTCGCACCGAGACGCGTTTGCGATTTTTCGAGGCAGATCCGTCCGCGGACGATGCTTTTTTATTTTGCATTCTTTGGTCACTCCGTTGATGATGGTTTTCATACCAAGTTAATACTACTGGTCGGCTGGCCCGAGGTCTTTTTATTTTGCGTTTTTCGTCTTCAGGGCAGTCTTAGCCACACGGTCGGCATATTAATTACCGCTTGACCGAAGAATGCCTGGATGGGGTGTGGGAAGTGAACGAGTGAAAGCATCATCATCACCCATTCGATTGATATTTTTGGGAACCATTTCTGTAAGTAATAGAATGATATCACTTATTTAAAATTAGCATCATATTACACTTTTTTCTTGAACCGATGGGCATTTCGTTTATTACTGGATTATCGGGGAAATTTGGACAGACAGAAAAGCCGACGCAGAAAGTCATATGTTTCGGTAACAAAGATTGAATATTATTCCATAATTTCTTTGAACAATTCGGCGGCAAAACCAGAACAAACCCAACTTCAGACGAGACGCATAACAAGTTAGCAATAAAAACAAATGAGTCGTTCATCCCAGCTCCCCTCCTCTGCCACTCCATCGTCCCGCAACCCGGATTCCAACAAATGTTTAACGTCGAGTGTCACGACTTCTTTCGAGCCACAAGCCGACCGTTCGCGATACCTGCGGGATTCTTTGGTCGATTTTGTAACTTTCATCGGGACACTGCTTTTTCCCGAGCTTGTCCCCGCGACAGAGAGAGGGCCGCCCATAAGTTACTCCCCGAAAGATATGGATCGCATGGGAAGCCCCTCTGCACTCTCCATGGCCGGGATATCCCTGACGCAGAACGGGAGGCTTTAGAACCCCGGTCCGCAGGGACAGTCCCAAATGCTCGAATCGGTACAGTTCCTTGATCTTTTGTTCCCTTTTTTTGCTGTTATTTGTGTGACCAGAAAATGACCGCCATAAAGCGCCATAATATCCCTGCTAAATGTCGCTGATTGTGTCCTTGGACCGTGGACTGGCGCGCAATCTGACCCTCGCGCCAGGTTCCAGACCCGGCCTTTTGAAGCCAACCGTAGCCGAGAATGTGCCCAAATTTGCCGAAAAACGTTTGGCAAACATTTTTACGACAGCGGGAGAAAACAGGCCAAACGCGAATTGTAATAAAGGTATACCATACTAACAGCTGAAAAGACCGCGCGCATTTGATGTCTACGTAGAATCTGGACCGACCGTTTCCAGACTCGGCGGGCCGCCTGCTGCCTAGCCGAAGCTGGCATGTCTGTGGGCTGGAAGTGTTGGCCAGCTAGAGGAAGAAAGGAAACAAAACGGGATGATTTGTAGCGCATCCTATCGCGGGGACGGAATCTTGTCCGTCGGCGACAAAAGGGCAGATTTCGGTGATCCATCCAACCGTTGATGGATTCGACGTACGGATCTCGCGTCTGCGCGAGCGCAGGACCGCGGTAGTATTTATCTACCGTTGTTGATCTTCCAGCCTACAAAGTGTTGACGAACGAAGTGGAGCCCCCTTCCCGGCCGCGTTCGGGTTCTCTCCAGCGCAGGGGTCACTGGCAGCCGGCTTGAGGTGAGTCGTGCGGTGAACTCCGATCTACGGGAGGCCGTCGCATCGTCCGCGGTTCGCTGTTCCAGGAAGGACCGCCAACCACCAGCCGGGCAGCTAGAAGTCCCGCTCGGTCTCGTGTTTGTCGCGTTTTCTGTGTCTCCTTTTCCGCCGGAGCCGTGCAAGACCTGCGAGAGCCTCGTGCCAAGATGGAAAGGTCTAGGCGGTGGCCGATCCGCTGTAGAGCCAGGGTCGCGTGATGAAGTAGTCGGCTAGATGCGATCGTCCCGGTTTCAATCAACCTACCGATTACTATTGAGCCCCACAGCTACCGAATGGCGCAAACTAGATCAATTTAGGTGCAGCCACGGAAGTCGTGAACGTATCAACCTCTACCATCGATTCGTCTCTTCGAATCACCAACAATCTGTTCAGCGTTCTCATCGGATGTGATGTATTCGACGTTTGGCTACCATTTCCAACAGCTAAGGGGCATGAAAATGAGGGAACCAGATACTCTGCGCCATCAATCAATTGTTTGGGGTTTCCAGCAAGTCTTCCGACCGTTCCGTTCCACCGCGAACTCGTGACGAAGCTACGTTTCCCGCACGTACCCCAACTTCAATGTCACTCCGTCATCGGAGCCGAATCAATCATAATCGATGAGGGAGAATTTATCACCTCCCAGACGAATGTCCACCCGATGGTCTTCGTCTTGTCGGACACCACCGATAAGAGCCTGGCACCGTGATTTACGACTCGTTGTAATCTGCGTAACTTCACGGTGGTTCTCTAGTACATTTGGTACACTCACTACTCTTCCAGGGTCGACGTGGCGACAGAAACTGAAAGGATCGACCGTCGTGCCGATGGAACTGGAGAGGAACCGGTTGGAAAGCGCTTGGCGAATTTATCGTGAGTCATAAAAACAACTTCGAAGGCCCACATCAGGTATTAAGGTTGTTGCTTTTTTTAAGCAATCGAAAAATATCCACCACTGCGCAGGACGTGCTGGCACGTGCGCCGTATTGTACGCAACCGTTTCAGGTCTTACCGTTACCTCGAGACAAGAAACAAACAAAAACCTCACACAAACCCGAAACTCTCACTCTCGTAAACGTGGCGGTATTTTAATTATTTTGTTGGGCCACTTGAGAGATCTGCCAAAGAGGTCAAAAAGTCTCGCCGCACGTGTACACGAATTAACACGCAGGATGGCACGATTTTGGATCGCTCCATGTGTAGCAGGCTCCGCAGCGGCTCCGATGTGTATCTCTTTGCCGTGGGCGTTTGATTTAAGATTGTCAAGCCTGCTGAGTTAAGCAAATAGACGTGGTGGTCTCCGCTCTGCCTAAACATCCACGCGAGATAGGCAGCCGCCGGTTTTCGGCTGTTTGTAGACAAATCTGGGCACGAAATGTGTCACGCCAGATGCGTAATTTATCCTCTTGTCTCGTGTACCCATTGGGATGCATTCCGTCCGCGGGTGTGTCACGTAGAGTGATTCGACAATGACTGCGCTTGGAATCCGAAACCAGCGCATGTCTGTCCTTTGAGGAACCTTCGAATGTCCGTCGATCAGTAAGTTTGCAATCCTGCCTTATGGTACCGTATGTAGCAGTTATCTCTTCGTTCTTTAAACTACCGAGTTTCAAATCTGCGTAGCAAACTCCACTCTAACCTATCTTTGTGTCGGTTGTACAAAACATGGTACACCGCATTAGCCAAACATCCGAAAACGAACAACATTCAACGCTCAAAGGCGTCAGCAGAACGCCATCGGTCCGTAAGCTCACTTGTTATGCCTCTTGGAGATGTGCTCGAGCATGGAAAAGAACGTAAAATCCTACGAATACGTTGGAATGGTTGTTGGCGGTGTAAAAAGACGGCCGAACAGCCAGAGGGCAAAGTTCGCAGCCTTTCTGGGGAAGTTCTGTAGTTCTGTTTGTTTTAACACGGGCTTTATTGCGCCACGAAACGACCGGGGCGATGGAGTCTACGAAGCGGAACAACCGACGGAGCTTACTTGACAGTCTGAAACTGTTCGAGCAACACAGGGTGGTTCTGTTTGCTGAAAACTATTCTGGACGTAAACTTTTAAATATGGTTTCAAAGGAGAAAAAAAATTGCCTATGTAGTAAACAGGTTGAAAGAGACCAAACTGTTAATTAAAAATAGAAATAAAAAGGAAATCTTACCAATACAAACAAACAATTGAAAAAAGTAATCTGTCGTGCAATCTTGTTACACTTGCGTCCTCACTTCGTTGCCAGCGTCAAAACCATTGTCCACTTTACTCTCGGAATGTAAACAAAGCTCCCCTTTCTTCCTCTGTAGCCTGTATCGTCAGACAGGCACAAGCACCCCCTTCGATTCGGCGAGCTTTTCCGCCCCGCTAAAGGTATTTCCCATTGTCGTCGGGCTTTAGAACTCGTTTGTTTGTCTCACTGTTTCTGGTCGTTTGGATTTCTTTTCCGTCTTTTGTAAGGTTATGCGACTTCGTTGCACCTCAAGGACGAACTTTTTCCTCCTAGGAGTGGGGGTTCAGTGTGCCGCAGACGCCAGCTGATCCATTGTTTGTTTCCATATAAGAAAAATGAACAGTGCGCGATTCTTTCCCCTACACTACCGACGAACGGATTGTCCCAGTGGCCCGATTTTTTTCGCTTCCTACACCTCCACCGAGTGTTGCTCCTATCGGGTGAAGGGGTAGGGAAAATCTCTGTGTCAAAGCGTTCCTCCTTCCCACCGGGCGTCGCTGGGGTGGTTCGGAATGGGCCCGAGAACAATTGATTATTGTATTAAAATTACCCAGGCTTCCCGGCTTCCCTTCGGTGGTCGGGGGCCGAACCGGTCGTCGAACCTGTCTTGCCAAACCGACGCCCCCGCACTTCCGACCGACGACTAGAAGAACCGGCAGGTGCTCCACCGGCATGCGCACCATTTTGCCCTGTTTTCGACAGGGTTTGGTGGCATTTAGGGTAGGGGTGCCCCGTGGCCACCGTCAGGTCATATTCATTCATAGCTGGACTTTCGATTTCATAGCCGGTTCGTCGCCGGCAGTGCAGCTTTGCGTCGTTCCGATTTTTCGTGTGCGAAACTGATGGAAAACTGAAGCGCCCCAGCGAAGGAGAAGGATCTGGAGCAGGCGGGAGAGGACAACGCTTTCCTTTGTTCCCAGTTGGGTTGCTTCCCAGGAAGGTCGTTCCGGATAGGGGTTGTGAACAATCGACCCCGACACAATATGATCCAGTGCAAGATTTGCTTCTCCGACGCTCTCTCTCTCCGAAGCTGGCCCTCGGTAAAGTCAAGTTTAACCCCTACACTTCCAGACCACGGACGGTCCCGGCGTGATACAGTTTTCGTGTTGTGCACTCCAGTTTTGAAGATGTTCTCGGCGACCTGTCCGCTTCCCCCACAGTGCGAACATGGCACAGCGCCCCGCCAGCCAACGAGAACAATACAACATCTCCGGTTCGTCCCGCCCGGAGAAGGTGGGTGGGGTGAAGAGAAATAATTTGGCTGAGAATTTCTCAGGCTGGCGCTTCCGGTGATGCAACGATGTGCGAGGGTTCAAACAAAGCCAAAACAACATCAGCTGATAGAAACGAATGTTCGAATCCGAAGTTCGTAGGTCCAGATTTCACTAACCGGCGCTTGGCGTTGTTGTGCCCACGCACGCAGTGACGTTGAATAGATTGAACTTGAACTGGCCTACCGCGGGGAAGGGATTGAGATCCCGAAGAAACTAAATAGTAAGGGTTTGCATCGTATTGTTGTCTGCTTAGCGCATAGTCTCTGGCAGCTCCGGCTGAGTGTGGATGTCGGTGTCATATGCATCTTATGGTTTACCGCTTTAATTGATAAGCCTTTAGATCAATATTGGAAAGTATTCGCAAAGTAACAACACATTGATTTTTTCAAGAGCATGAATCTTGCGCAAAGAATCTGCAGAGAAGATGAGAACAAGAAGTCTCTTGTTTTTTAATTTTTTAAGTGCAATCCTCTGCTGCACAAGTTCTCTACAGCATTGGCAACCTCAGCGATTCTTTATCAGAAAAGATCGATAGGATCTGCGTCGATCTCTATATCGTGTACGAACATCAAGAACGGAAAGCTCAGAACAATAACCAGCAGAGACCAAAAAAACTCTCGGAAGCTCGCAATGTTGATTTGTGACCCTGGTCACGATGCACTATCCGGTCGTGGATCAGTTCTCGATCGCGTTTTTGGTACTGCAAACAATTTTCCAAGATCATGATCATCGGTTTGTCTCCTGTCTCCTGTTTGCGCGCCTGCTTGCCGTGGGGCTCGGGAATCCCAGCTGGAACGCTCGTGATGACCACCGGCAAGCGATGCGCGTTGGACAAATTGCTCCCATTGCCGATGCCTCCGCGGTTAACTAGAACCATGTTGACTCTGTTCCGTGTGCTCCCTCGCTCAGTTGGTGGTCCGGTGCGTTATCTGGAAGCGAGTGAAAACTTTCAAGCCGTGCCCCAGAGCAACCGGCACGAGCAAACATGTTGCGAACGTAGTAAAGCTACTAGTACTAGAAAAAGGGGAAGTGTTCACAGTCGGCCGCTCAATTTTCGTTCACCATACCGCCATAAGGTAGCCAAACGGCCGTCGGGGAAGGGTTTAGGAAAAGCACGACTGTTGACGGCGACGTCACCTACCGTGTGACCCATATCGTTGCTTATCGTTGAGCTAACATGACCGAATCGGTTCGGAGTATTTCCTCACAGCACGGTTGCTATTTGTTTTTCCTGTTATCGTTTGTTCCATTTGATTCGTAGCGCCATCCCATAGGTTAAATTTAGCGCAGTCTATTTAAACCATGTTCTATTACAGATTGTTTTATGCATAGCGTTTTTTCCTTACATTCGTTTTCCGATGAAAGGCTTGAAATCATATATTTTACGGTATGTTTACAGTATTTGTGCACTGTTCTACTTCGTTTAATCAAAACACTCGAATTGGACAACGTAATAACAAAGCTGTAACATACAAAATACTTTATGCATACTTCGTTATATTGTATACAAACTCTGATCGCATGTTCCTTGTTTCTTTCTCGATGCTTCAGCTCTCCTCAGCATCAGCCCCAGCAGAGCTACCACCGGAACTACGAGGACTATGTCCACCCCATGCAGCAACAGCAGCAGCAGCACAATCCGGCGGCCAGCTCACCGCTTTCCACACTTTCCCAGCATGGCGGAATGCTGGCGCCGCAAAGTCCGAGCATGCTCGGCGGCAACAACGGCATGATGCACTCGCCGCTGATGCAGTCCCACTCGCCGCTGCTCTCTTCGAACGCTTCTCTGCTGCAGTCGCAGTCGCCCCTTCTGTCCAGCTCGCCCCTGATGAGCCAGTACAGCCCGTACCACCATCAGGACGTGCCGATGCCGACGATCCTGCCGCAGGACGAGCCGGGCGGTGGCGGTGGTGGGGGCGGTTGGGGTGGCTATGCGCTGACCGCGGCCGGCCCTTACCAGAATGAGTTCTGCGCCTCGAACTACGGCGTGCTGCATCAACGGCAGGCGTACGGAGGGCCGCACGGACCGGGCAAGCTCGGTCCGCACGCGACCCTTAAGAGCGCCAAGGAGGCGCGCATTCGGCGGCCCATGAACGCGTTCATGGTGTGGGCCAAGGTCGAGCGGAAGAAGCTTGCCGACGAGAACCCCGACCTTCACAATGCTGATCTCAGTAAAATGCTTGGTAAGTGATTGAGACCGGGATTGGTGATGATAAGAGAATGAGGGACGACATCTGATGCTGCTCATGTGGAAAGGGACTCTCCAGCCGGTGGGCGGGATCCAGGGCAGCTGTTAGTTTATTGGAGAAGGTTCTTTCATCGAGAACTGTGAAGGAAGTGGATATGTTGTTCCAAAAATTATTCTACAATCGGAATCAATCGGAATCAATCGGAAGAGGAATTAGAATACATTTCCCATTAGGAAATTCTTTATTTGCTGGAATCTCGAAAGCTTCCTTTGATCTTCAATTGCACCCTCCCTGGCTCCTAATCGGTTTGTAACGCATGTTTCTTCGTGTTACACAACCGAAACACACTGTTCAACTTGCTCCACGATGTCCATTGCCGATGAGGACATCTGTCAATATTAACATTATCAGTCTAGCCGGGCAGGCGCAACTAGTTCACCTGACCGTCCACCACAAGTCCCCCTTCTATTTCCCGTGATGTGCCAACGCGGCGTTGTCCTTAGCGCCCAAAGCTGTCTTGCGGTGCTCGTGTCCCAATCAATGGTCAATCAATCAGTTCGATCACCACATCCACAACCCGATCCGAGGTGGCCCGAGGAAGGAAAAGGTTTTTTTCTTTTTTATTATTCTATTTTGGGCCTATTGGCGCTGGGACAGGTGACGAACGGATAAGATAACGCTGACGATGTTGATGGTTGTTTGCTTTGGGAGTAATCGTGTTGGCGTCCGTCGAGAAAACAAGCAGCAGCAGCAGCAGCAGCAGAGGGAGGGAGCTAATCTTATCGCGTGAAAAAAACCACCCCCATTACGCGTCCCCCCGAGCCTGTTTCCACCTGATTCCTCCAGTTCGTCGGTGGCAAAACCGAGATGTCTGTGGATGGTGTCAGATAAAGCCGCTCTCGTGTGCACACCGGGTAGTAGTTTGGTTTTTCCAAACGTTTTTTTGATTCGCTGCCTTCGACGTTCACTTGAATAGAGGGACATGAGTCACAGCTCTAAGCTTTCCACCTAATTTAACGCATCCAATTTTCCCAACCTACGCGCAACCCAGTAATCGCGTCTGGCTTCGTGTTTCGTGCTAAGTCTTTTTTTTATTGATTACTAAAATGACTCACTTTTAGTGGAAGTGCGCGGAACAAAGTCGAACAAACCCACCTGCAGTGAATCGAGAGCAATTTCCGGCAGAATCATAGTTTTTTCCCACGGGCAATTTCATTAGAGTGGCTGAAATAGGGGTGGTTGTTTTTAGTAGCTTCGCTTTGATATTAGAACTAATCTAATCCAGGTTGAACGACAAATTCCTGATTGATTGGATTTGGATTTGACTTTAAATCAAACCTGAACATTCTTGCACACGGCGTCCATCGACCTCTCCCTGGTCTTCATTTACGTTGAGTACAGGAAATTGGCTCCCGAACGGGTTTGTGCACTAGTTGACGTAACTGACTCAGTTCGTCGGGCCCTAGTAGCTGATTCAGTCAGCATACGCACCCATCAGCTCGTCTCTCAACTCGTCTCTCAATTCCTTCCGCAAAACCAGACAAACTGCCGCACGTCGGATAAAGCATAGCAAAAAAGGTTTCCGTTCAAAACTGATTACAACAAGTGGTCGTTGGGTGTTGGATGTTGTGGAGTTGTGAACAAGAGACTTTACAGGACTACATATTAACATTTCTAAACTTCTTCTTTTCTTCTTCTCACGTCTACAAACCAAAGCGGCCGCCATTTTATTTTGCTTTAAAACCCCACAGTTTTAGTGGAAATGCGTGCGATGGGTGGTACGGGGAGAAGTGCTCGAATGAAATCAGTACAACCCCCTGGTCCGAGTACACCGATTCGCCCAAATCCAATTAGGGCCAAAGTGTGCCGCATAAATTATCGATCCCTGGCATGTGTTTGTGTGCTGCCTATTCGGTTTATTTTTTCATATATATTTATTTCGTCGCCTGTGTCCGTCGGTCGTGGCCGTTTGTTGTCGTCGTATGAGGTACACAAGCAAGCGCGAATCGTTTTTTTATGGTCTGTCTGCAACCTCTTGTAAGCGAACGGCAACCCATCGCCAAGCCACAACCGTTCGTGGAGCGAAAGAAATCGCGCTACAAAGAAAACGTGAGGGAAAAAAGTTCATTGCAAGGCGCAATGGAGAACATCATCACCGAACGGCGAATGCAATGACATTCAACCAGTTCACCCAGAGAAGAGCAAGCAACGTCGAACAGAAAAAGAGAAGCTTGGGTCCACCCTTTCCGAGACGCACAGTGCAGCCTCTTTCTTGAAGCAACGATCTACGAAAAGGATTCAAAGTAGAAGACGATCGTCCAGGATCGCTTCGATGAGATTTATTTATTGCTCGACTGCCAGCGATGCTTGTGGGATGTTAAGAAGAAGAAAGGGGGTGTAAAGGAAGCGCAGCAATAAGACCATATAACGCAACCCTGCTCGATAATGCCTGCGATCGTGAGAGTCGCTCAGCATACGATCGCAGAGATGATGTTGGCGCACGGGTTTCTTGTTTCTCTGTCTAACACACAACCGTGGTCTGTTCGGTACGGTATGGATTTTCTAGTCATCTCCCTTCTCGGCAACGAGCGCGAGTTGGTCCGCTGCTCTCGCACGAGATTTCCGAGAGAGCGCGAAAGTAGGTGAGTGACCGAAGAAGTGTGCGAGAACTGTAGTCCATTACGTTGCGGCGTGGTAAAAACCGTGGGTACGGCGGTTGTCGTCAAATGTTGGAGGCATATGGGCTTGTCTCACTTTTCACACGCGCGGGATCGGCCTCGAATTCGTCCGATCTCGCTCTGGCGCGCACTGCCTCCACGTCTGCTGTCTCTCTCGGCACAGCTTCACCGCCGCTCCGTTAACGGGAAGAGCAGATCAAATCCCCGGCACCGAAAGCCAATTATAGACACCGCCCTCTTTTAATTCGATCCGATTGGTTGATTCACCATGATAATCACGACCACTGCTGGTGCTGAGGTTCCGTTTGAGTGTGTGTGTGTGGATTTGCTCTTGCCATTTTATCCAGTGCCCAATCGGAAACCGGGTTCGCCGCTTGACGTTGCATCGAAGTCTTTCGTCCGAGCATCGTTCGCCAGCCGTTTTCTTGGAGTTTTTATCGCTACGAGGCGCACGATAGCACACAGGGAGGAAATGCTGCTCCCGGACGAAACCCCCTCTGGTCTTTTCATTCCTTTTCCACACGGGGGCGAAGTGAAATGGCCTCCCTGGTACTCCTGGTGGCTGTAAATCAGATTGTTTACAAATAAATCAACCCACGCTGGAACGAGCTAAGACTGTCAGTTCGCTTGCCGGCCGTCTGAGGAAAGCCGGTGTGGAAAATTCCTTTCGCTTTGGATGCACGAGGGCGGCATTCTGCGGAAGAGAGTAATGGGCTTTCGTGTTGACAGCGTTCCACAACGTTTATTCAGCAAGCATTTATCGGTACAGTCGGTTGCCCAACAGCACGTGCGATAAATCGTCTCAGGGGGAATGTCAGTGGAGTTCAACTAATAAGGGTTTCGCATATTTGATGGGAAATTAATAACTCCGTACTAAGGCGCAATCATTCTACTTTCCTACAAACTAATCACGCTTCAATCAAAACCTTACAAACTTTATACCTCATTTACTAATTATTTTACGTATTACTCTGTTTGTGTATTTTGAAATACAGCTTGGGATCCCACTTTGAACAGTAGTATTTCATTTCATTCGCTTTCTTTAAGCTTTCCCAAAGTCAGCTTCTTCAACCTCCAGTAGTGATCTTCGTACATGCTCGCTTCATCTACCCATTCAACATGCATTTAAGTTCAATCTGTGCTAATCTCCAGCCCCGTTAGCCTAGTTACGCCACCGCAGGGTGTGCAACCATTTTGGCAGTGGCAGAAGTGGTCCAGTTTTTCTTCTTGCGCTTTCCAGCGAGTAATTATCGGCGTAATTTCGATGCTGAAAGCTGAAAGCCACTCGCACCACTTTACTCCGCTCTTAATGGCCACTTTTCTTGCGATGTTTTCCAAGGATGCAACGAAACAAAAGAAGAAAAAAAAAATCTAGCGTCGTTGAGTGGTGATGGCGTTGATTTTTGCCTCATCTTCGAGGCCTACTTTGAGGTCGATTCCGCGGGCCCAATCCAATCGTGACATCCGCTCCAATGCCACAAGCTGGGGTTGGGCAACGTTTTCTAACCGATCCAGCACAACCATCCGTTGGGGAAGTGATGGGAGAGGCGGCTGGTGGATGGTCAGACCTGACCAAAACTCAGAGCAGGGCGCGAACCATCCAACCGATCAACCGACATGCAAATGAGCTTTTCGATTCGAGCTGAAAAAGGCAGCTAAAATTAAAAAAAAAACAACCTCATCCTCTGGTGGAGAAGGTGAATGGTGATGGCGATGAATGAAACCGAGCGAAAAAAACACGCACACACGCACACACACAATTTCGAGTAGATCAACCCAAAAACTCGTCATCGTAAAGTCGGGTTGGGCGGATGAAAAAAAGGGAGCAAAAAAATGCCATCCATCGCCACGATGTTCGGTTTTGCTGCGTGTGCGCTTCGATGGAGATCATTTTAGTGCGGGAACGGGGGATGGTGAGGGGAAGTGATTAAAGGCCGGGTGGGGGAGGTGGTTAAAATTAAACCGGAAATGACGATCCCTTCCTATACGTCGGGAAACCAGCCATGCGAGAAGCGAGAAGCAGAGATGATGGTAGAAAAACACGACAAGCATCCAACGTCCCCCTTCCCCGACACCCTTTCCGCTGGTTTGAAACCGTCGTCGTAGATGGTATTGCATAAACTGGAAGCTAAAAAAAGCGTATGAAAAAAAGATAGCTTCCACAGCGTTTACGACGGACCATCCATGATTTTTCTTTTTCACATTTAGTATTAGTACACGTAAGGGCGTGGGCTGAAGAATGTTATCCCAATTGCGTCCGAGAACGCCGATGGCACTGCATAGTGGCAGAAGAACCGTTCAACACGGTACAAAAAGTCCAGTATTTCCTGTTCATCCACTGTGCGTAATTTTAATTAACAATGTTACAGTAATCACCGTATCTAGCGGTTTAATTCCCATGAAATAAAACTGCTAAATTTTCCTTATATACAGGGATGGTTTGTGGAGGCGTTTCACTACTCAACTGGGTGATCATTTGCAGTTCGTTTAGTTTTCAATTCAAACAATTCCTTGAAATTGAATTAGAAATGTCCTAGCCATCCTCAATCAATCCGCCAAAAATCAACAAACATCGACTCTACCTCTTCTTGTGTTCTTGATGTCTTTTTATTGTCCATGCTCTTCGGTGTGTTTTCTGACTACCATTTTGTCCGGTCAAACGCGTCCGGTATGACTAATTTACGGTTCTTGGAATCTGTTTCTTTTTCTGTTCGAAACATCTTAGATTTCATCATCGGCTGGATGCAGCCCGTCCATCGCCGTCCAAACGGCACCCATCGACATCATGGTCTCATGGTTTCATTTTATTTGTCGGCTTTAATCGCCTTTGGATTCACCGATTTCGTACACTCTTGGCCGTGAAGTCCATCTTTTGCCATCGTTCGCCCGAAATGGTAGGCTGGGGCGAAGATATGGCGGTGTAAAAAAAACCTCCCCCACACACACCAAATTCACCTTCCTTAAAACTCAACCCACCCAGTTGCGAGACGCCTTGCCGGGGGGACGAGATTTTCTACGCCGAAGCCTACTTTACTTGTCGAATAACAGTCTTCCCCAATCGGCTCTCCTCGAAGCGGCTAGGAAAAAATAAAAATAAAACGATCCGCGGCGTTTCGAAATGGAACGAGTTTAATTTTTTGTCTGCCCTCTCTACGGAGGCACTAATGAAGGTTAGGCTAGAGATACAGCGCAACCTCAGAAAGATAGACACCAATAATTGCTTCGACGAAATCGACCACCAGTGCACGCGCGCACCTCCAGCGAGCCGAAATGGGATTTTCTTTTTTTCCTTTTTCGGATTTTTTTTTGACGTTGTGTAGTCGGGATCAAAATGGCCGCCGTCGGTGTAGCTGTGATTTCCTCTTTTTCGGCTTAAACACCATTTTCGGTGCTGCCGAGGAAGCCACGATTAGCTCCGGCGAGTAGCTCGAAAAAAAAAACAGAACACTTCGCCTGGCGCAAGTGTCCGGGTTGGCGAACGCAGCAAAGTTTGCCTCTCGACGCTTCATTCCCATTGGTTTGAAATAAAGTTTCGTGTTTTCCTTCATCCCCTCATCCTGCTGGTGAACGGCTTCGCCGCTCGAGCTCGGAAAAGTTGAGCCATAATTAGATTTATTTCAGCTTAATAGCTGAAGAGGCTGAAAACGTGCCCCGCAGAGCTACGAAACAACCGAAATACCGTTCAATTAGAGCCGCCCGACGAGTGGAGTTCGTTTATTTTTCCGGAGTTGAGGATATTATTGGAATCGCCGTTCGCTTCGTCATTAGCTTTAATGACAAATGTTCCAATTATGGAGTGGACGGCGACGTCGTGTGGACATGCTTTAGACACCAGACCAGAAGGTGAGGGGATGCTCCCTGAAGACTATCGAGTCGGAATAACTCTCAGATTTAAGGAATTTTCGAAACGAATTGCATTACTGTTTAAACTCCTCGACAATTGGTAAGGAAGATTCCGAAACCTGCTAGTTCTAATTTAGAAAAAAGAACAAATCATTTATCGGCCTTTTCGTTCACACAAAGTCACATTTATTTGATGTTCTTTTACTATATGGTGCTAAGAAACCTGTGAAAAGCTTCCCGGTTCTTCTTGCGATTTAAATCGATGTCGGAAATCAATCAGATCCACTTACACGATCTGTCGTCCGATCAGTCCCGTCGCACGGCCCTTCGTTAGTGTTCCCATTAAATGAACGCGCTGGTTTCCGAGGCTCTATCCTCTGTCCGACAATGTTCCGCCCCCAGTCCCTCGACGTCTGCACACCGGCCTGCACCGGCCTTTCGGGATTGTCGAGCTTTGCTGGCGCGTCTCGACGCAACCACGAGCGATCGCGCACTGCCGATAAGCATCACGCAACCTTGCGCCGTTTCGCGCAGCCCCGATGGCAGATGATGACGATGATTTACAAATCTTCATCTCGTTTACATTAAAAGAGCACGCAAAAGGGTAGCCCCTTCGGAAAGCCGGCCCGATTCCCGGGCCCGGGAAAGCCGAGATCCGATCCGATCCGTCCCTCCGTTGACGGATGGCTTTCGAGCGGGCGGATGCGCGGCACGGCACGTGCACGGTTCGGTGTGCATTTTAACATTTCCGCTGACATTTATTGCATCCGTGGCCCGAACCGAGCGTCAAGGTTACAAACGTCAGGCGGCTCTGGCGGTGGCCGTCGATGGGCGCACTCCGTCAACAAGGCCTGCGGATGGATGGGCCGTCGTTCGGTTGCGGTTTGTGCAGCGCAACAACTTTTCCAAGATTTATTCATGCATCCATGTGGATGGCCCGCAGCTCAAGGAAAGATGTAGAGTATGGGAATGGAAATAAAATGGCAGAAAGTCACTCACAAAACCGTTAAACTGTGTCCCGCAGTATGCCAATCTTCAGCAAATATTCGTCTTAAATTACATAGTGGCTCAGAAACTAGATTATAATAGGTGGATAGCTATATTCTTGGATGCTAGCTACTCAAAACGGCATACAGAAGGTGCGAAGAAAAACTAGTTACTCGCTTCTACTCGCAAACTGAAGGAAAATGAACAAACAGAACGGCATACAAGTGTTATCTTCTTCACTAATTCAACGATCAATCACAACGATCGGTTGCTGACAACTTCCTCCTTTCGCCGCGTGCCGTTGATTTCCCTGCCGCCCAAAAACCGTCGGCGCACATTCTGCGCAATAAAGTACCTAAACAGCGTTGCGGCGGGGGTCTCAAAAACCTTGCGCTCCCTCCCTTCGACGGCACAAGCCAAATCGGCGGCAAACGCCGGCCACCATCAGCCCAAAAGGCAGAGCCTGCTTTGGTATTCCGATGGGCGAGAGGCCAGCAACATACGAAGCGCACACTGACACACAAGTGGCATGCGGTCCCCGGAGGCGCTTGCTAGCTGGCAGGATGGCGCTGTGTGATCGCGCTTCCTTTTCCTTGCCTTGCCAATTTTCCCGCCCGGGGGTTTGGCGAAAAAATGCAAACGGCCCCCGTGGTTCCTTTGGTTTCCTCCACCGGGGGGAACCAGTCGGGACGAGCCTTAAGAAGCGCTCGGCCACGGTAGTGATAATTAACGATGAAAAGCACGCAAAATTACCATCAAAACGGCCAAACGGGATACGGGAGTCCGGTCGGCGGAACGGGGTGGAGAATATTTTGGCATGCTTAATGTCACCGTGGCGCATTGTGCCGGTGACGATGATAACCTTTTTTCCTTCGGCCACTCCAAATACCGCCACCCCACCATCGAAGGGCTCGACGGGGGCGCTCCTGCCCGTGCCAATCCCGTTTCTCTCTGCCTTCGTTCGCTTCTCTTTCGGTTAAATCAGGAGTTAATAGAGTGTCGCTTTAATAAATTGCAATTTATTGCGATGCGCAAGAGGTAGACGAATGTAAAAAAGCAGCGAATCGAATCGCGAAGTTTGAGGCGAAAAACGGCAAAGAGGTGGCAGAAAAGGCACGAACACTCGAGTCGACTTCTAACGACGACGGTCACTGCAACTGAGCTTGCGTTTGTGGAGAAAAAGGGCTTGCAGGAAGGGTTGGGGAAAGAATATCTGAAAATCGAAGACGAAAACGAAAAAAAGAAAACCATTCGGCATTTTCAGTGGACGCCGGCGGAAGCTTCGAAGGCAGAAACGGTGTTTCGGAGAAGCGAGCGAAAATATTTTGACACATAATAAATTTCGATGCAATTTCCGTGCGAACTGCACTTTTGCATACGGGCTCGGTGTGGTTCCGTGGCATATTGCTCCGCTCGTTAGAAGTATGCTGCGAAATAAAAGCGTGCACCGGACACTCCCGGAGAGGGAGTCAGTAGGCAGTAGCATAATTTATGCCTCACGCCGGTAACGAGGTTGATTAATTCTCATTAGCAACAATGTAGTTGAACGATGGGAAATTCAACGTTAAAGCTTCAAATGAAACGGCGTGCAATTTGTTCTCTTTCGCGGAGAATATGCTACAAACGATTGAGTACGATACTTTTTCTGTCAAGCGATGTAGATCTGAATAATCTCGTCAGCCTTTTTTTTTTTGAGAAAATTATAAACAAAGTTACATAGATCGAAATGCAAAGTATGACATGATAATGAGACGATAATCATATCGAAACTCTACAATATTGAAAAAGGGGAATGTTGAATCTTTCTTATTTAATTCGTCCCTCGCCGGAAGCCTTCATAAAGCAAAGTTCGTCAAATTGGGCGTTTGGAGTTTACCAAAGCGATTTGTGTAGGTGTGTAGGTATCAATAATTGCGCGCGACGCGAAGACGAAGGGGTGACATTCGAACACAACCGAGCGTCAACTTCAAACCGACGTCGCGCTGACGTCACATTACGTATTCCGATCAGTTGCCGGTGATTGAAATAAACATTTTCCGGACGAAAGCGTGCCTAGCGTACGCACCGTTTGAGCCCTCGTCGCAGCGAAAGGCGCAAGATGTGCCCAAACGCCCCAAAAGACGGGGAAATAAATTAAATTTTATCCATATACACGATGAAGTGCGTGGCGATGGCCGGAGGTGATGGAACGCACGTACGGCGGGCGGATGACGGTGTGTGGGTATGTGTGTGTTTGCTAGGGTGTCGGGGGGAAGGAGAGTCTGTGGGGAGGATTTGTCTTTTATTTCTTAAATTTATCGATCGTCTTCTCGTTAGAAAGCCTACGGTTGGAGATGGTGCTATGCTATAGATGTTCTATGCTACAGGTGAGTGCAAGCACACACTTCGGGAATAGCTATGGTACGGAGAAGGAGATGGGAGAGTATGGAGCCTAACGGAAACAGGTTCAGCCAGTGCGCTATGGAAATCGCGGTTTCGATTGATTAGCTGAGCCTGATATTCATTCATTCATCGGACGGCTTCCAACGTAATGCCGCCGACGGTGTAAGAGAAAGGGTGTGTGCAATGTGTGGGCCGGGGGGTACATTAATCTCTTTTAACATCCGGTTATGCTGTCACCCATCGATCCAGCTCGGACAGCGCGAGCCTCGGCACTTTTCGCTGTGAATGAGGAATGAACGACCGAACACGAAAGAAAGTCCCGTTTGGGAGAAGCTCCCCGGTCTGTTTTGAAGAATGGCAATGAAACGTGGGTGGGTTGGTGGTTTTGAGGGAAGGAAGGCCTCTGCCCGGCGGTCGCTGCTAGAAGACGACCCGTCGCGTTCTCGAGGGCTGTTTGGAGGCAAATGTAGGGCAAAGGTAGATTTAATCTGGCCTGTGTTATGAATTTCAATTACCGCCGTTTCCTGTGCGAGGAGTGTGCACTAGGGCGGAATAGAGTTCTGTCCCTTGCGTTCTGGCCCCCGTTTGCCGTGAGTCACTCACGGTGCGCTCGGACTATTCAGCGCTGGGGGCGGAAATGATATCGCATAAGGTTTTTTCCCTGCTTTTATTTTGATAATTTCTGGGGTGTCAATTGGCGTCACAGTTAGCTCTGAACATTTGCGTTGAAATGGAAACGACCATAAGTCTGCACTGCAATCATTCAACCATGAACTAAATAAGCAAGCAAATAAAACAACATTTTACCAGTAAAATCTTTATATTTACCCATATAACTATTCATTCAAGGTCCAATATATTTTGCCCCAATAGTCGGCGGAACCGATTGTATCAAGGAAAATGTGTTCAGTCCTGATCCAGTTTCGATCCAAACTCACGATTATCAACATTGTCAGCTCATTACACCACAAGACCACGGCTACTCTTTGAAGTGTTTCATTTGAATGCAATTAACACAGACATGCGTTTGTTTTTGTCCTCTGTCAGCATCCTCTTAGAAGACGATAATGACGATTATCGTTAGAGAGAAGAGAAAAAATCAGTTATCAGATTTAAAGCTAGGGTACACATTTAGCAACACACGCCCGCCGGACGCTCTGCAGGCATGGAATGGAGGTGGTTTGCTTATTCTTTTTTTCTTCACCGCCATTTGAAACGTTCAAGATCTCTCCGCTGGCATCTTGGGGTTGTATTAGAAACAGTGGAAAAATGCACCGCACTTGCAACCGACATGTGCACCGCGCTGGATGTAGAGGTGCACAGATTTCAGCATCGTCATCATCATCATCATCATCATCATCGCCACCACCACCACCTTCGTCGTCAGCTGTTGTTGTTGCGCTGCTCTGTCCGCTTGCATCTGAAATTGCTATCGGCATCAGACAACAACGCGGACATGACGAGGAGGAAAAAATCTAGACTGTGGGAACAACAACAAGACGCTTCGAGAACAATGGATCTGGAAAGCTGTTAGCTGAAGGTAGAAAGAGTAGCAGAAGCACATAGACACACGCACACACACACAGACACACACTCATACCGGGTCAATTCATCCCCCGGCGCAATTAGACGGCGGCACACCAACACCGGCGGTGCAATTGCACCAACTGCAGCTCAAATCCGCCCTCTTCCCACTAATGTGCGGCTACCGTTGGCGCAATGGCGGGGCTTTTCCTTGGGGTTTTTTTTTCTCCCTTCGTCGCAAACCGCAAATGCACGTTTGCTACGGTGCGGATGGCTGAAGGGAAATAGAAACAACCGCACTTTAACGATGGAGCGTTAGATATGAGCCACGTTTACTGCACTTTTTACCACCCAGCTGCCAGTGCAGCTAGCGGTGCGGCAAAAAGGTGAGATCTTTTTCTGGCGATACTGGGGAAGAACTTTGATGAGTCAAAAAGAAAATTCCTTTGGCGATGGATAGAGAACTAGTGGATTTTGCTATGATTCGGTACAAATTCGGTACTGTTCGATTACTTTTGGTGCGTTTTCATCTACTTTCGGTCCAATGACTTGAATACTATTACTTGAAGTTAAAACAAGATTTCGTGGAAAACTCCATTTCCGTGTTTCGCTTCTCTACATCCGTACCAATCAACCTCCAAGCTGTTCCCTCCATCCCCGACAGCAAAAGGACGTGTCAAATGATCTACGAACAGGAAAATGGCCTGTCACTTGTCCGATTTGTCTGCTAGATCAATCATTGTCGTGACGATGGCTACTATATTACTTCTATTGCTGACTTCCTGAACGTCTTGGATCAAATGTTGAGCGTAGGCTGTACACAGTAGCTCCCACACAACGATCGAAGAGGAATAAAATATTCCTCATGTCATTAGCATGCTGTTATCGAACGGTGTACAGTTGTTTACGTCAACGCGTGTGTTAATGTAAATGTTTTATGCTTCATTGAAAGAAGCATAATGTCGAATATGTAGACTGGAAGAAATTAAGCGCAGATCGAATGTGGAAGTTAGTTTTATTTTAGAAGCATTTTGAGATATTGTACGTGGTTTATTCGATTGTTAATATCCTCCTATAGTAACTATGATCTTTCGGTTGGAAAATGTTATGGGAGTCTGTGGGACTGAATCTTTATCAAAACAAAATCGACAGCATCTAGAAAGCGATGATGATAACGCCCCACGGGCTCCCATCTAACGGTACATGATCTATCTTCCCTGTCTGGCTGATGCTTCCCTTCAATAACAGAAAAAATAGAAAACACTCCCCCGCTAGCCCGACACAGGTGTAGTAATCATGCTCGGGCGATCTTTGATAAGCGAACGAGAGAGGAAGGGAGCGAAATGAAAAGATCGAGAAGCGATTAGACGCAAAAAAGGGCCGCGGAACGAAAGCGGGGAAAAATGCGAAGATCGTGAAACAAACGACAGCCGCGAGGTGAGGAAATTAAAAACTAAAAGTTGAAACCCCCTTCCGCATTTACGCACGATAAGATCCCTTCCCGGTGCGGGTGGTTTCGTTGGGTTTTTTTCTTGTTTTTGTTTTGTTTGCTTGCTTCTTTCTTTATGTGCCTATTGTTTCGCGACACTGTACGCAACATACATACGCGCAACATACATCGGTGCTCCCAATCCTACGCTTTATCTAGTAAGGCCCCCCTGAACGCTTGGCCCGGGGGTGGTGGGTGGAATGGAAATCTTTTCCAAAACCATGTCGGGCGCCTTGTACGCATAAATGGTTTCTATTCCTTCCCATTCCTACCAGTCCAGGAAGCGGAGGATATCGGATCGAACCCCACAGGAGGCGAAGCTCAAGGAAGCTGGCGGAAGGGAAGAGAAAGTACATGAAAAATGTATGTTGCTTGGCTTGACGCGCAGGTACGTAACGCGGGCGAGCTCATACTCCGCCGGCGGATGATGTTCCGGTGCGCGTCATGTTGTGTTGCGTCGCGTGGGAGATTATGCTAATCAAACTACGACTTTGTTTACTAGGAAAAACTAAACAAGGTATAATGAATGAACAGGAGAGAGAGAGAGAAAGAGAGAGAGAAAGAGAAAGAGAGACCTACTGGCAGGTCCTGGGTTAGTAGTAAATTGTAAATGAGCAAAATCATCGAAAAGAATACGATTTATTTAATTTATGATGCAGTGCGTTAGTTGTACGTTAGTAGCAATGTGTCACTCGAACACTCTTGAAAATGGCTCAGGGCGATCTCGTTATGTAGCTCAACGAGAATGTTTGTTTGACATTCATATCCAGCCCTAAATCATAGCGGACAATTGGGGGAAATCCATGGAACAAACGCCTCCACGTGTTGATTATGTTTAGCTCTTTTTTCAAAGGGCTCAATGTGACTTTTTGGATTAAAAATGAGTCGACGGAGCTGGAGCAACTCATGTTTAGAAGAAAAAGCTGACGGAGCACAGTTCTAATTTGCATTGGAAAAACATTTTTCACACTTTTCCTTAAGGTCCAGCGTTCATGAAGAGCACCCAAGAGAAAACCCACCCCACCGGGTTGACTTTGCATTGGCACAATTCCCAGCGAGATAATGGCGCCCTGGTCCCGCAAAGGTGTGCGGGTGCGCGATTAAAACTAGAAAGCTCATCCGACGAACGGAGAGATTTGAACGATGATTTATGTCGCGACCTTTTAATCACTAGCTTTATAGCACTCTTTTTACCTGTTCACTATCCGTTCCCCCGGAGCAGGAAAGTGAATTGGAAAGTTTAATCAAGATCATCAAGATCGCAGCGTCGGGAAACTGAACACCAGGGTGGGGAGAAACCATGGAAATTACTTCATTTTGGTTTGCGAAGAAACCCTACGTATCACCGCGATCGTGATGGATGATGGATGGTGGAGCTGGCCGCCCTGGCATTAATCAAACTAGCTTTATTTAACCTTTTTGGCGAATCGCTCATCGTGGCAACGTTCGGAGTATAAATAATTGCGAAGAAAGCAATGGCGAACACTCGTTAATGCATTGGGAGCAGAACGGGCGTGCATCACTTTGATTAATACGTCCACGGAGGAGGCAGGTCGTGATACTAAAGTCAATGAATTCCGAATTTATTACCCTTCGAAAACTTACTCATTTTTGTTTCAACCCTCTGGTGCAACCGATCGCAGTGAAAAAGAGCACCAACATCATTTTGAAGTGCTTTGAAATGGGCACATATTTGTGAAAACTCAATCACAAACACATTGGGAAGAA
>JAOEFI010000007.1:22857530-22872963 GCA_034621735.1 Anopheles plumbeus | reverse complement strand
ACTCACAGTATGAAATTGAAATCATATGTTTGCATACAAATGGAAGGATGGAAAGAACTCCTCTTCTTGAGTTGAGTTTTTTTAAATAACTTTCCTTTTGTATTCGTTTCGCATCCCGCGGCGAACCTCCAAGGAGCAGATTACTATCGCACCAAACGCTGAGTTATTATCAAACACCTTTGGAGCAGTAATCAGTGGGCATCAACACCGCGCCTGAAAGCGTCCCGGCAGGATTCGGTAATTGGCAGGATTCGGCACCAAAAGCCGCTTCGACAACACGGTTGCTAAATTGAATTCGACAGCGCAACGAAAGGCATCAACAAAGAAGCGACTGGAAAGAAAGAGCTTCGTGGAATGGGGCGAATCCGTTCGTTCTACTGCACTGCCCGACTGTCGCGAAGGATGGCCGGAGGTGTGGTTTTCCGGGGAGTTTGGGTCACCGCAAAAAAGGGGTCCCCGATTCACCGGAGACTTCTGGTGGCCACTAACAATCACCAGATTTATGAGCTTATGAGTGCGGCCGTGGAGTGCCATCCGAGGCCCATCTTTGCTCCCGGAGCTCCCAGAGCGCTGATAATAAATGTCAAACTTAATTTACCAATGTCATCGCAGTTGCCCGGTTATTGGAGTGCTGCTGCACTCGTGTGTTTTCTGCACCCCGCGTGTCAGCGGCTCCATTTGGATCGTAGTTAGCTGATGGTGGAAAGAAGAACAAGAATAAAAAAACACAACAGCGAAGAGCCGCTTTCGGGGCTGGTGCGATTCGAATCGATAGGAAGTTTCGGAGGGGGTAGGAAAAAATGAAAAGATGTGCAAACGATAAGAAAAAAGCGCATAAATGCCGCCCAGGAAGGAAACCCCCCGCGCGCGCGCGCGTGAAGGGCAGAATTATTTATCGCCAGAACATAATTTACTCTCCCACGATGATAGTATGAAGTCGCGCGCGGCACAAACGAACAAACGCCGGCCAGTTGAACGAAAAAAAAAATTCAACTCCACTCACCAGTTTTGCTGTGAGGTTTCGAGAGTATGAACCCTTTTTATTTTCTTTATTTTCCGCTGCTCCGGGATTTTTTTTATTTTTTTATTTATGTCTGGCGATTCTCGCGCGGGAGAGTGTTGATCATTCCGCTGCACCCTGTGCATCGCCACCGCTGCACGGGAAGTGCATTGCTTTGTGGCCGGGTTCGGGGTTTTCCTTTTTTTTTGTAAACCGCGATTCCGTTTGGTGTGTGTTTTTTGCAGCATCCTTCGAGAGCCGAAAGCGAACTAAATGCCGTCCGAATATAATTGGCACGCGCCTTCATCGTGATGGGGTCGCGAACAGGAATATCATTCTTTCGACGGTAAGCGTGGGTCCGTTGCGGCTCACGGTGGTACCCTGCAGATAGGTACTGCTGTAGCAACAACACTGGTGTGAAAGATTTGCCAAAAAGACGTAGCGTGTGAGGTTATGACCGGATGAATTGATCTAAAAATTGTTCCACAAAATTATGCAACATTTGGAGGAAAAGATAGTCTACAGAAGCAGCATGTTAGGCAACAATAGTTTCTGTATCCTTCCTGAAACTGATGGTTTCTTATTGCTTTCTTTGTCTAATCCTCGGTATAGGTAAGAAGTGGCGTTCCCTGACGCCGCAAGATCGCCGTCCGTACGTCGAAGAAGCGGAACGGCTCCGAGTGATCCACATGACCGAGCATCCGAACTACAAGTACCGCCCGCGGCGTCGAAAACACGCCAAGGCGCGCGCCGGGGCGGGGGCCGGTGCGATCAATGCCGTGGCCACGGCGGCCGTCAATACTCAGAATGCGGCGCAGAGCACGGTAGCGAACCTCACCATCAACAACTCGTCCCCGAGCGAGCTGAACTACGGCGACGGCGACTCGTCGCAACGTATGAGCCCGTACACGTACAATCCACACTACTACGCCGGCAGCAACAATGCACTGAACACGCCCGACTCGAGCCCCACGCAGAGCCCGGAACCGATCGTCGTCCCGCCGACCATCGGCAGCCGCAAGCTGGCGCAAGTGACCGCGAACGGTGGCGGGTCGACCGGCGGATCGAACGGGGACATCGGCGGGGCGCCGAAGATGGACGACGTCTCGTCCGCGCTGCCGACGCCCGAAATGAGCCCGCTGGAGCTGGAGAAGGAAGCGTTCGTCGGCGGGCTACACTCGTCCCACGCCGGCAGCTACGACGACCTGAAGAGCAAGCAGAAACTCACCTACGAGGCGGTGTACGTCGGCGGCGCAGGAGGAGCTGGAGGAACAGGTGGTGGAGGCGGAGGGGTGAAGAGTGAGCAGAAGCTTCCGGCCACGTTTGCCTCGCACGCGTACGACCACGAGTCGTCGCACCAGGGTCAGCAGCAGCATCAGCAGCAGCAACACCATCAACATCAGCAGCACCATCAACACCATCAGCAGCAGCACGAGAATCTGCTGAAGCGAGAGTACTCGTCGGCGGCAGCGTTCGGGCTGGGCAGCGACAAGCGATACGCGTACGAGGCGAACGGCGGTGGACTCCACGACAAGCGCAACTATCTGTCGGTCAGCTCCGGCGCGAGCACGACCACGGCCATGGTGAACGGGATGTACGTGATGTGCACCAACCGGAGCATTCTGGACCAGGGCCACATCGTCACCGGGACGTACTTCCCACCGCTGGCCACCTCCGAGGACCACCAGACGCTCGGAACTACGACGATGACCACCACCAGCCACGGACCGCATCTCAGTACAAACCACCAAGGCAGCAATGTTCACAGTCAGAGCAACTCTGGATCGGGCCCAGCTGCCGGCCACGGCCAGTCCAAGACTTCTAACGGGTTGCTCGCGGCAGGTGTGTCCCCCGGCACCGGCCACATGTCGCAGATGAACAGTCCCACTCAACACTTACAGCAGCAGCAACAGACGGCGATGACCAACGAGCAGATCAACAGCTACTACGGGACGGCCTCGCTTCCGAACGGAACGTTGCCCACCTACTCGTACGCCTACAAGGACTACGGCATCATGTACGAAACGCACACGCTCCCGGGGCAGGACGTCGACTCCCCGGTGGACTCGCGCGAGCTCGACAAGTACCTCAAGTATCCGGACAGCAACCACAACTTTAACAGCTACGACGGAGCCTCCTACCACTACGGGCTGCCCCAGGGTGAGTACTACAGCTACACCGGTGGCGTTCTCGCCCAGCAGTCCCCCCAGCACCATAGCCAGCAACAGCAGCCGCAGCAACCGCAGCATCAACAGCAGCAAGCGCATCAACAACAACACCAGCAGGCCCAGGGTCAGCATGGTCAGCAGCAACAGCTCGCTTCCGCGAACGGACCGGCCACCGGTGGCCAGGTGCTGCCGAAGCTCGCTGATGCCATGCAGCTGCAGGGCGCCGGCTCAAACCACCTCCCGTCAACACCGGTGGCCTTGTACGCGCTCCCGCTGCAACACTCGCAGCATCTGGCCGCAGCTGGAGTCGCTGGAGCTGCGGGCACCGTCGTGTCCGTCCAGCACGGTGGACACCCGCTCGGGCCGAACGCCACCATGACCGAAGTGTTCGTCGCCAGCGAGCAGCAGCTGAAGGACGACGAGTTCAGCAACATTCTGGCCGGAGTGCGGAAGACCTGCTACAGCAACTAAGCGGACCACTCCCTCGCGCACACCCCGCACTAAGGACTAAATACTCAAAACCCAGGAGGGATGAAGGTACGCGTGTGTCTGTCTGCACGTGTACCGGTCAGTTGGTGCGTTTGTATAAATGTAAATCGTTTTCGTTTGTTTTTTTTTCTTCTGTTTTTCGGATCTTCAAGTAAGTTCCAAACCCTTGACTTGGCGCCACTTTTCCGATACCTGTAGATGTAGTAACAAGGTTCATTTCAGTATTTGTGGACGCAGTGGTTTCTCTGATTCGTTTTTCCAACAGTTATTTAACCTACTGCTCACTTTAGACCAGCGTTCAGCGTTCACTAGAAAATGACGTTTTATAAGATGAGACAACCATCTTCATTCACTCGTTAAGGTATTGCAATTGGTTAGCATGTGTTTGTAAATTAGGAAAAAACGGTTAATGAATTAATCTGAAAAAAAGAACAATATTTCTTCGTGCACGGATCCACGAATCCATCGAACAGAAAATTGCCAATACATTTCAACAGCAGACACACACACACACATAAAAAATTAGATCGTTCAATTTTAGAATGGTGTTAGAAATCATTTTCTGATCAGCAATAGCCACCTAGAGAACCAATTAAGAAATAGTGAACCAAAGGTTTTTCTTCGGGCGTGGTGTGAAAAATCGGTGATGTTTATGAATGCTTAGTTTTAAGAAACATACTTTCAATAAAATAAGACATCTAAAATATATACATACATAGCAGTTAGAGCCAGAAATCTTCAACTTGTACATAGAAATCTTCAACTTTCAGAACATAGAACCTACCCCAAATCTTTCCCTGAGGGGACAGTGTACAGAAAAGTGGGAGGAATAGACAGTTCTACGTTGATGGTAACTGAATAGAAAGTAGAAATATTTCGTAACCGAAAGGTCTCTGTACAATTAACTGGAAGAACGTAATATGAAACAAAAAAAAGCAGCACACACACCCCGTTAGGATAATAGGCATAGATTAGTAGAAGAAAAACATGATTATAGGTTAATTACCTACACCGTGAGCGGAAGCGATGATTTACACGCGGACAGCAAGCGGCAAATGATGTCCGAAGGCGATGCTTGGAAGTTTAGAAAAGCCATCAGCTTAAAGTTCACCTTCCTCACTCCGGGGGTGGCGAGAAGAAAATGTGGGTGGGAATAGCTTCGAACCGCCCGAGGAAATCAAAGCAACCTGGAACTGATGAATCATTTATGGTGGGCCATTAAATCGAATTTGTATCACAAAGTCAGCATCAGGCAATTATTTCAGAAACCTCACCGCCAAGATGGATTATTTTCTTTCAAAACTGTTAAATGTGGACATTTCCTTTCAACCAGCAACACTAAGATGAAAAATGGAGACTTTTCTTGCTGGAAAAAAGTAAAACCAATGATTCCCGAGCTTCATCGCTTTCGTCACGGCACGTAGAAAATCGTTCCACCTGATTGCAAGATTGTTAATGAACGGCTTCCATACGACCCTTCCCGAACCCGAATGAATGAACAATAAATTAAAAGCAATTGATAGACAATTAAAGTGTAGCATTTCTATTTTCCTTCCAGAGATATAATTGTTTTATTGAACGAACTCGTCTTAGTGTAATAAGTCCTACCGATTGAAAGGAAAGTCCTGTGGAAGCGATCGTCTGAGGTCCTTCCAGAATGAACTGCGTTCTCTTATCGATTCGTTCACCTAATGGGTTTCCGGCAACACTTAGTCCACCTTTGCCGAATTCTCCTCCCTCTCCAACTTACGCCAACTCCAGACTTCTGGCCATTAGCAGATATAAGTTGCCAATGTTTTCTTTCGTTTGCTTCTCGTGACGTCCGAAGAGTTGAGATGCCAGCAAACCGGCCTCTACTGCTTTAAGTGCTCCGCGTTCCGCTTTGATTTCTTTGCCCTTCCTCAAGACGTGCCATCGACCCCTGTTTTCCCTCTTCGGCAGTGGAAGTTCACCTTCGCGAGAACGCAATCGGACGAGCTCTAATGATAAGGAGAAAGCGCCACCGATTCGACTTCGCTCTGGTCGGGTCAAACGGGCAAGTCTACCCTCTCTTCTTCCGGCGCCCAAGACCTCTTCCCTTTCCCCTCGGCAAGTCATCCGATCCTCCGATCCGAAGCGATGTGTGCTATTCGGTTACGCTCCGGTGACTTTTCATGGGAAATGCACCCGGAAAATCTTTCCTGCGTGGCTTCTTCGCATATTTTTTCTTCTTTCCCTTCTAGCTTCTCCCGGTTCTCCGGGCCTCATTTAATCCACCACACACTGACTGATCGCGCTCATTTCTTTTTAATCTTTAACACTCATTTTCATGCCATCGAGGCACCGACCGGTAAAAGGGGAAAGCCATCTCTTTCCGGATGGTGGCTACCCTTCGGCGATCTCGGAAGATTTGGTTCATATGATAGCTTTCGGGAGGCGGTGAACTTTGCGGCGGGAACATTTTACGACATTATTAGAAGAAAAGAGGCACCCCGCCGAAATGTTTCATACATCTCTCTTGTCAATCTTCACTTTTAGCTTTTGAGCGTGTTAGGGCGGTCCCATCTAGAAGGAATGGAAATGTAGAACACCGCTACATCATCTGTTTGCACGTAACTGACAGATTTGAATACGTGTTCACTAGGAAGTTGAAAGATCAACTCCTTAGTTTTTTATACGTACTGTTGGTTCCCTTTTCTGTATGCGAAGATAAGAAAGCTTTGCGGAGTAAAAATTGAATCGCGGATAAAATTTTCCCCCACCCTTTTCCATCGGAATTCCCCCGATGCATTGGCAACGACAGGGGAACGATACACCGAAAGAAAGAATGTGGACGGGCGAGTGAACGCGGCCATCATTAACGGCCGAGATTAATTATCTTGCGGAAATGTCATAAATTTTTAAGCACAAGTAGACTTTGTAGAAGGGCGAAAACGAAACGCACGTCCGCGCTGCGCAGTGGCACGAGCTCGGCGATAAGATCCGTTAGTAGAAACATATCTTCAACGCATTGCAACGGGACCTTTGCTTTATGTTCCTGGTTGCGGCCATGCCAACTAGTTGAAAGACATCGGACGACTGAAGCGAGATTTCTTTTTCAAATCTATTATTATTCAAAGGAGAAGTTGGATTTTAAAATAAATCGAATGAAAACATCCTTCCCAGATTTTTGTGGGCCTTTAAAACGGGAGATATGAAACTCCACGTGAGGGTGGGAAAACGGGTTTAATCAATTTATGATAGTAAATTCAGCCACGCTAGTCAAACTACAGCTTCTGATCACTTAAACTCAGCCGCAGCGCAAATCGTACTGCAATGTGTTGAATTCTGCGTAAGAAAAACTGTGCGCGTGTTCGCACACACACACACACACACACATGGGGAGGGAAAACGTAAACACTAGCCCAACCGAAAAGGGAAAACACACACAGCACACGTAATCTGGTGCGCGGTGGAGAGAGAAAAAAATCTATATATAATGATGATAAAATTATAAATTATATCGCATATTTAATTAATGCCAGCGAGAGAAGCAGGAGGCCGCCCAGTGGCGGACGGGGCAGCAGCGGCAACGGCGGACAGATGACGACGCCCCACTGCAATGTTAAAAACAAGCGAAGAGAGGACCCATGTACGGGGGCGGAGTGGGGAGACAAAAAAGCAAACAATCAACATTTTCCCACGGTTTTCCTCCTCCCGGGCAGAGGGAGCAGTGTCCACGTTTTGCTTGATCTAGTGATTCGGTTGTAGGTGATTGTGAGCAGTTTTTTCTACTGTTTTTCTTCGTTTGGCTTGCGTATCAGCACGAGGGCGGTGGGTGGGGGCAGCGAAGGGCAGGGAGGTCGGTCAGGCACCTGAAGGAGGAAAAAAACGCACTTTGAACGCCACGAGGGAAAGCTGGAACGATCTTTCAGCCCCGTTGCTGCTCAACGTTTGCACGTGTTAGTGGGTTGGCGTGCGGCATTACGTTGCGCTGTGGCATGACTCCGGGCATCGTCTGACCTATGAAGGGGGAAGGGTGTGAGGGATGGTGAAAGGGATGGGCCATAGCCACCCGCGACATACGCACCAGCTGAACATGGCAGACAACGGCACCTTCTTTGGTTCTACGCGTACTTTCGACTACTTTGCTTCGGGAAACATTGCAGGAGAAGACAGTGGTGGAAAAGAAGGGGGGCAGGAAAAGGGGGAAACAACCATAACATGCGCAACATGTCCCTCGCTTGTACAGTGAAATAGTAGACCCGAGACGGTAGTAATGCGTTGCGAGGTTCAGTTCGGATTCAGTTTTTTTCATCCGAAGCGCACCAGCTGGGTTTCAGTTTTATAGACCAGCCACCACCCGCCGGGGGGCCAGATCCCCACCCCCAAAAGTCACCCATTTCATCAGCACCTTGGCCAAATCGATGTTGGCAGCAGCAGCAGCAGCAGCAGCAGTTAACAACAGGCAACATCACCTTCGCGCCGGTGGAAATCGTGTAATGATACACTTTTGCGTTTATAATTAATACGAAACATGGAATTCCCCGACTCGCCCCGAACGGTCGCGCCCCACAGGAGAGAAAGAGAGTCAAGGTGTGAAGGAGCGAGACGGTGGAAGTAATGTTTTTTGAAAGCGGAGGTCAGATCGCGTGGACGACGTGCACGGCGAGAGACGAACCCTGCGCGGAACACTTTCCGATCTGGAGGTTCGCGAAACACGTTTCATTAACTTCAGTTCATTCATCGGGATCGGAGAAGAAAATTGGAAAGAAAGGAAAGAAACACTATGCAGCCAAGGGTTAAGCGCGCACAAAAGAGAACGAAAATCAACCTGATGACTTCGGGGTCGCCTTCCGAACAGGCGGCGTACAAATTTGGGAACGAAACTAATCGAACGGAGAAACGCTCGTTGCAGCAAAGGAGTTGGAGTTTCATGTTACCCCAAGGAAGGACTAATTCTTGAACATTTCCTCACCGGAGACGGAGCGCTAGCGCAGCGAACAGATAAGCCACTTGCACTCGACAAGCTTTACGGCTACTTGCGACGCCTGAGGACAACCTGCTGGGGAAGGGCTAACTGAATTTCCCACAGATCCAACCGAAACAGAGAGGAGACCGACTTTGTCCAGTGTATTAACGCAGATCGTATCCATTTCCGTACTCCCATCGGATGCTAATCGATGTTTTGGTTCGGCAAGTGCCGCAGGTTCCCGGCTGGAGGCCAGCTGTCCTACTCCAAGACTTGGTAGTCCTATGCTACCATTTTTAAAGGCTTGTAGCTCTAGGGATGTGAATATCATGTTACCACTTGTAATCGGCGGTAGTCAGATAGGTCGCGTTGTGAAGTGGTTCGCTGAGAATAGAGTTCCCCAAGCACTACTGGTATAAATGGTGGCATTTCTTTGAGAGGAGTTTGTGTAGTTAATTTTTCCCAAGGAGGTTTCCACATTATAAACCATTAATTGATTAAAATATGATGTTTGAACAAGAGCTCGGGCGGGACATAATTAATGACAAACGTAAATTTAACTGAATTTAATGTAGAATATATGTTAGATACAAAGTTGGGTAAAGTTATAACGTACTCATTATGTACATGTACTCCTTTAATGAAATGTGATACACTGGAATCATTCCAAATGAGCTCGTGTTAGTTCATGTAGTTCGATCTTCGGCCTAACTATCCGCTTGCCTAACGGGCAACCGTGCTCGGTAGCAGTAAATCTGTGGTCCGGGAAATTTATTGAACATCCTCCACGGTTCCACCTTGATCTTTTAGGTTCGCATCCTTTTTTAACAAGCAAGCGATCGTACGAACGACCGAATGAACGAACGAACGAACGAACGGGCGAACCGGTGGTAGAGTGAAATGGAAATGAGCTGAACGGTACCGCAAGACATTACCGACGTTTTCCCAATGGAGTGGTGGTTGGCAAACGGAAAAGAGAAAACAACAGTGTGCCAAGCCAGCAAGGACACGGAGGGAGAGCGCGTGATCTACGCAAGATATTACGCGCCTTGCGCTGCTGGTATGCGTCCGCTGGAATGTGTCGGACCCTAGAGCATGGAACATCCCGGAGCTCGTCGGATGGGGCCATAAATGCCAAGCCGCGCGATCGATGGAAATGGCACAGGGTGGCTCGTAAGTTGTGCCGCATCGATCGACGGCGACGACGATCGCGCGCACCACATTCGCCGCTTTCGAGGGCAACTTTAGCTATTTTCCTACCGGGGGCCATTTTGATTTCCGGACGGCAGCCCGCGCAGCGGACGGCTCCACTCCGGCGTCGTACAAGGGCCGTTTAATGATATAATATATTCTACATTTTTGCGATTAAATTTACCCGTGACCTGACAATAAATTGTCGATCGAATGTCTTATCGCGCACGGCAGCAGGACGCTTTGCGTAATGCGGGCTGCCGGTCGGACCTCGGGGCGTTTGGTCAGCGATCGTCGGAACCTTGCGTCGTCGACGAGATCACTCGCGGCGGCCGGCCCTCCGGTATCGATCGCCCGCAACGAACGCCACAGAACTCGCCACTCCCGTTCAAGAACGCCGAATGCGTTGACATTGATTTCGCGAACACGCCGGGAACTCGTCCCTCTTGTGCCTGCTTGGGGTCTTGGGTTCCCGCAAGTTCCTTCTTTTAGCACTTGCCAGGCTCGCGCAGCATCCGTGTGCATCTCGATGCGCGCGCGGCAAATGTCGCCTTTGAGACCGGGGACAGAACGCACCAGGAACGGGTCGCCCCGATACGTGGTGGGATTTTCTTTAACAGTTTCGGGATTATTAAAATTGCCCATACCCGCAGCATTACGCGCCGGGGAAGTCATCGTCGTCGGTGTCGTCTTGGTTGCCGTTGTCGCCGTTGTCAGACGCAACGGTTTGAAGGAGAAAAAACACAGGGAACAGCATGCAAATCTGCCGCCCGATCGAACGCTGCTGCGTCAAGTCCCGTGGCCTCGAGCCGGGATCGGGAGAATTACATTTCTTCTCAAAGCGAAACCGACCGACCGACCGACCGGCTCTCCGAAGTCCGCAGCCGGCGGCTTTGCCTTCATCTGCGATCTTCGCCGGGCCGGCGGTCCGCGCCGCCCGCCAGCCCACGGGATGTATCTGCATTTTGATTTTGCCTCTTCTTTTCCTCCGTTCCGCTCGCCCGATCGCCGATGGAAGACGATGGTTCGGGGTCCGTTTTCTTGGAAAACCGTCGGAAGCGAAAGACTTCGGTGCGCGGAAGGCCACGAAAGGGGTGGAAAGTAGGGAAAAGACCAAATAGCATAGGGAGCGACAAGTTAACACACATGCAGGGCGATGCAAAGCTGCAACGGTGACAACAGTGGCGGCGAAGACGACGTTGACGATAATGGCCGTACGATGCTGGGCATGCATTCCGTACAGTGCGTTGTCGATGGAGAGCAACGGATCCAGAAGACGAACATTAAACATAGGAAATGTTCAACATTATAAACATAAATTGGATGTATCTGGAAAAGACGAGTTTTTCAGCCCTAAAAAAATGCTACGAATTCATTCAAGGTTGGTTTATGAAGTCATTTACGTTAATCTTTTCTTATTGAAAATTGATTGATCATCATCATGGTCCTTAGTTTTCTTTTCCATCCTTGTATGATGTTTCCGTTTCACATCCAATACGATATGATAATAGTTCAGTTAGTTCTGCGCATAAATGTATCCGCTTGCATTGACAGGTATGTTGCCGATAGTTTTTTCGTCCATCACTGTTTCGCTTCCGAGCGGGGCCGGCAGTTTTGAATTAGTTTGCGAATACCGACGACGCTTTCGATTTCTTTAAAAAACCAATAAAAATCCACGCGGACAGTTTATGTAGAGCACAGCATCCCGAAAACCGGCCGAAAACCCTGCGCCCCGCTCCCGGGTTGTCCTTTTCCGCACGAACAAGTCGCTTAGAATATCTTGCGCTCGGGCGCAGCCGCCGCGTCCCGTTCCTTGCCTCGTCTTATTCAGATTCGGATTTCGATTCAATATCACTCCGTGTTGATCGGCGGTGCAAGTGACGGCGTTTTTCTTTTGGTTGCATTTTGTTTTTATTTCGTTTGACTTTTTCGACTCCTTCGGGGGACCTGGGTTTTTCGTTCACTGTTTGCGAAGGAACCCCATTCACCCGCGACTGCTGGGCGCTTTTATTTATTTATTTTTTTCGCCAACTCGCTCCCTTGCGCGTTTCGTTCCGGAGTCGTTATGCACGGCCCATTGCGCGGATGCAATTCAATTGGGTTGTCCTCCTCGGAAGTCCGTTTTGGGTCCGTGGCAAAATTATGCGCTTCTTATGCTACGCTGTCAAACTACCGAGGGCCGGCTTCGCTCCTACCCCCGCCCGCTGCCCGACGTCCACCGGCGAACGGAAAAAAGCGACGAAAGGGAGTCTGCGACCAGTCCGGCTCCGAGGATAGGGCTCCGAGTTGGACGGGAGCACAAAAAAGGGCTAACCACGCGTGACATCTACCACCAGCTTGGCTGTTCGATTTTTCCGCGATTATGGACTCGGGCCAGGACTTTCCTCCTGTGTTTGGCCACACTGCTCCCCGGTCCACCCGGGCGATGTTTTATGCATGAGCCCGATATAAACATTAATAAGTGTCAAAGTTTTTATTTCTTTTATACCTTTACCGCGAAAAGGGGGGGTTCTTTTTTCCTCCAGCCAGCCGGGTTGTCTCCAGCCGGGAAGAAGAATCTCGGGGTAGGTGGGTCCGTGTGCACGTGGAGGTTAGTTGGATGGGGCAGTCGGGTACCGAAGGAATTTTGTTAACTGGCCACAGATATCCTGCATCCGTTGGTTCGCGTCATAAAGGAAGCTTTCCGCCATTCGGTTCATCGGTCACCGCGCGCGTCATTCGCTAATACCGTTTAGAATATATTTGAGTTCCTTTCCAGGAATTTCCACTACCATGGATTTATCGCTTGGATGTTTCTGCTTCGTCCTTCCAGTGCTGAGTATGGAAATTTTGGGACTCTTTTAAGCGTTTTCCTATTTTTTCTTCGGTCAAACATGTTTAGCAATGCTCGGTATATGGTTCTTTCTTTGCTGCTTTATAAAATGGGTCTGTCTGCATTACTGCTATATATTGTACTGTGCAAGTATTTGAACAAGTATACTATTATTCTACAGCTACGTTTTGAAACGAATGCTCAAACCCTAAACACAGATAAACTGCAGTATAAAACCGTCAAGGATATTATTCTCCACTCTTCGCAATCGTTTAGTTTAACTATTATTGCGAACATTACTCCCATCACCTTCAGTTCGCCAAACGGGCGATTGAAATCCAAAGCGAATGCTGCATTTATGCACCGAGCCACTTGATCGGGTGCAGCAAGTGGATTCCATTTGTCTGCTAGCCTCTTGACTTCCCTTGAACCGCGGCTACGCGCAAGCGGCTGCTGGCGTGCCGAACACGAGAAGAAAACACGCCATCAAAACCGACTAACCTTCGCGCATGGTTATTAAATCAGCCGACAAATTATCGCGCCAGTTTAAAACGCCGTTCGCGCGATTCGGTGCCAATCCGCTCTCCGGGCCGCCCCGTTGGACTTTGGCAGCTGGAGGGAAATGGAAACGGACCTGGTCGTTGCTTGACCCCGGCGACCCCGGGTCGCCGGTCCCATGTTGCACCGTGGAAAGTGACCGAGCATTTTCCACCGGCAGCATTACTGTTTTTTAAACAGCTGCAAGAAGAGCGGGACTGCAGATGGCCGCGGAACAATGGGATCGATTTGAATTTTTCCCAAAATAAAGCGCTTCAAGAAAACGACACCCATTTGGCCTTCGGGCCAAATCTGGTCAAAGCTGGTTCCAGCCGTCAAAGCCGCCGCCAGTCTGCCAAATTTCGTTTTTTACCGTTGCAAAGCCTGCACCGGAATCCGTCGCCGATAGCCGTGGCCACTTTCCACGTTTGCGGCGTTTTATGGCCAGCACGGGAGGCTGTACCCTAGTGCCGTGGTTAGCGTGGGCACGTTGAGAGGCGGAATAAAGCAGGGAGTTGAATAAATCCACCTCACGCCACGCAAACCGACGGCGGCGAGCGGGAATTAAAATTCAAGAGCAGCGCGAATGATGTCTATCTTAATGAAGGAATTATAAATCCATTATTTATTTTTATTGCCAAACCCAGAACACGGCCGCTTTGAGCCGGGTGCAAAGCGAAAGCGGTTCGAATCTCGAACAAATACCGACAGAAAAAGAGAGAAGCTGGGAAACTCGGCAACAACTCGCGGAAAGTTTTTCGATCGAACAGAAAGTGTTGCGGTGAGTTGTTGATGGATTTTAAAGTAAATCGGATCGGATTCTGAATCCCAACTCCATAGAGTGAGGTTTCAGAAAGTTGTGCTCCAGAGCCTCTTGGAAACAAATAATCAATGTTCTTTATATTGTATCCAAACGAATGTGGAAGTATCTCAACGTTAACTTTTCCTTTTAAAACATGCGAAAAACAGCAAAAGAAAGAGAAAAACATAACACGAAACCAACACAGTAACATCGATCGTCCCACTCGCTTATTTAAACACGTATTTCGCATGTTTAACTCGCTTCATTAATGTCGATTTTCGAAATACATCGATTTTAAAGCACCTTCAGATGTAATTTTTTACCGCCAGAATTAATTCTCAACCGAAGGACGGTTCGCGAGGAACAAATTCATTAACATGTTCGAAAGGCATGCTAAACCCCTTCATGGCCCATCGCGCGAGGTCAGGTTGCACGAGGCAGCACCTTGGCCCATCGGAAGATAAAAGCAAAAAACCCGCTGCGATTGCGCCAGCCCCGGACGCCAGCGATCCTGCGATTATCGGCCGACGCGATCGGTAAACACGAGCGAATGCGATGCATCATCATAAGGCACGGACAGCTTCGCCGATTGGGGGCCGGTTTGGGCCCATTTTCCGGCCCGTTCCGCCGCAGGCCACAGGACGAGAAGGACGAGAGGTGGCAACGCAAGCTAAATGTATGCAAAAGTGCGAAAACGATCGACCCCACCAGGCAGCACTCTGGAGCCGCCGAAAGAGGCGTTTCGATGCTCCAACACTCGGCTTTTTCTTGCTTGTGCTTGCCCTCTTCAAAACATACACCTCGGATCGCGCATTCTTCCTGCAATGTCCTTCCAGGGCTCCTCCGACGGGGCGGTCCAGCATTGACGCGTTTGGTTTGATAAATGTCTCTGCCCGGCTCTCGTGGGCCGGTTTACGGTGGGGAAGGGGGGGATCATTTATTTCAGCTTGCCGCTTGCCCACGGGAAAGGGCGTCAAGATCGGTCGAGATCGGACGGACGTGCGCCCGATAGGGATCGATGTGAGAGAGCATCGAGGATGTGCAAGATTGTTTGATTTTGTGCGCCACACAAACACAACTCACCGTTAGGATTCCTGTCTTTTTTTTTCCTTTTCAAGAGATTCATGGTATAAAAGTATGATACAATGTTTATCATTTGACGATAGAGTAGAACAGCATAACCCCAAACACCGCAAAGGAGATTGAAATACCTTGGTTTATTCGAACGACAAGGAATAATGAAGTGATTATTAAAAATTGTAAGTTAGGCTTCGTTTAGTGTTTCGTAAATTGTGTTCTACTTGCATTTTTAAAATTGGCGCCGTTGTTTATGAATGCGAACAGTTTATGTGACTGCAGTAAATGAAAACATTACTCCGGCTCTCGGAAGAATAATTTTCAAAAACGAAAGTAACCAGTTCGAGCCAGCGGGTCGACCGCGCGATCTCCTCCACCGAGGCTTCCGTCAATCATTCAAGCGGTGCTAATTTTGTCAAAAATGCCG
>JAOEFI010000007.1:22819175-22856202 GCA_034621735.1 Anopheles plumbeus | reverse complement strand
CCCCCCCCACGCGAGCAAACCCTAGTGGGTGTGGACAGGCGGACGATCTCTTAAGACGATCACCAGCAGCTCCGGCAGCAGCGCCAAGAAGGAAAGCGATACGGTTGGCGCGCGGTGGCAATAAAAAATAATAAATCCGTGTGAATTGGGGTATGTTATAAAATGGAGGCGATTGTTTTCCACCCGTGCGTTTGCGCGGGCTGTGCGGTGACCGGCGTCAGGGGGTGGGGAGTTTTCCCGCGGACGGCGAGCGATACCGTAGCGGATTTCCCGGAGCGCAGCCGATTCGCTGGAACATACTTTCGAAATTCTAGTCGCGCGTGTCGAGGGTGGCCAGCAGGTCGGGCGCGTTCTGAGCCAGGGCGCAAGGTGCAGGTATCCGCGCCGCGGGACGGCCACACGGGGTTGGGGCAAACGGTTCTGACGAATGGAGCCCGTCGTGTGGCAATGACTGGTTTTAATTTTTCCGCCGCAACAGCAACCTCCCTGTGCACCGGAGCCGCCCTGTGTTGCACCCGCCGTTGTGCAAGATTCGCGGGCGGAAATGTTGCGAGCGGAATAATTAATCTTTCCTTCTTTTCCATCGTCTTGTGTCTACGCGCGCGAAGCTTCCAGCGGTGTTCCAGTTGAAAGTGGCCGGGATGGAAGGTGTAGCTGTGCAAGGCTTTGCAGCAGATGTTTAAAACATTGTTTAAAACTTGTTTATTAACATTACCAGCACCATTGACAGTTTATTTTCAAGCATAATTTCTGCAAGATGGTGTGGCTTTAAGCTTCATTCACGAAAACCGTGTTCAACTTGTGACGAAATATTCATATTTCAACCCAATTTATTTTCTATATCTTCCAACAAAACATGTTTAACAATCGTACATAGATACACGTGAATACTCAATTTATTAATTTAAGTTAAGAAAATGTGCTATTTTTCTCTATTTCTTCCGAAAGGTTTTGAATAACACCTAAGCTGTTCAATAAAGACTCAATATTTTCACCAGTCACCAGAGCAACGAACATAAAAAAGGAACGCTCTTGAAATAAGGTTATCTGGATCATTGAACAATCCAGTCGAACCTTCACCAGCTCATCTGCCAGTTCTGTCTTTCGATGGGAAAATCCTCTCACCAACTGTCAGCCGGATGTTTCACTTTGTTCTTGTGCCAGCCGCGAGTTGTGATGGTCACCTTTTTAAGTGTCGGGTTTTTATTGGATTTTTTCCCCTACTTTATCTATCGATCAGATGGAACGAATCCTCTCCGGGGGTGGTGGCCCCGCAACTGCCGTTAGGGGAAGATCCGCTTGGACTTGGACGGGGACGGTTCGCTTGTGTTGCCGCTCGGTCACGGTTGGTCAATGGATCGTGCTGGAAAATTGGAAACCATCGTGATGACGTTCCGTTTCCCGCGTGCCGGACCACACTCGTCACACGCGTCACGACCGGCCTGCCGGCCGAGCGCGGTCCTTCCAAGCATGTTCCGCGCATGAGAAGGATTACTCAATCATGGACTCCCACTCTCGCGGCGCGGTCCGATTTCGGCGTCCGGTGCTATTTTAATTAATTTAGCACAGTCCGTCCATGCTGACGGGAGGATGACGCCATGCCGCGAAACACGATTCGATGTACCAATTTGCCTTCGCCTCCGGGCGCGACTTTCGACCGATCCACGACCCGATCGGTCGAGCTGTCAGAAAAAAAACGGAGCTAGTAAACAAGTGAAGGCAACACACGCCGCCGCGAGATGCTATGTTTGAAGGTGAGAAGTGAACGTCAGTGAGAATGGCCAGCGCGGGAAAGGGAAGCGCGGGTCGGTTCTGGGTTTGATTTCTAAGATGGCGCTTCGGCTATTGGCGATTTGAATTTCAAAGTATCGTTCCGCCAGGCCGAGCGTCGGAGAAGAAAAACAAGCTCCGTCTTTTTTCCGCTGGGCACGACTTCCGCTGTTGGGAAAAGACCCGCTGGTGAGTGTTGGTACGGGGGTGGATTTTCCTCTTCATTCCCCATCTTCGCCCCGCACCATCCGGCCGTTTGATCTACTCCGATGCACCGTGATTCCGCTCCAGATAGTTGATGAGCCGAACGACGGGTCGCAACCGGGAGTTCGTGGGCCGCTGTTTTGCATTCCTTTCAATTCCGCTCCGTGCCCCCTATGGGGTGCCCCTCTTCTGTCCGGGCTATGGCATGCCCTCCCCTCGATTTTGTGTCAGCATTCTTGGACACCACTAGCGAGTTTGGAAAGGTTGGTCAATCGTAGCCGACGTCCTGTCCTGTCAGAACGGGAAACGTCAACGGGCGAACGAAACGACCGAGAGCGGGCAATTTGTAGCGATATGATGAATTAGTCGCCGGTTGGGCAACCGGACGACAAACGTCCAACCCAGGGCCTAGTAGTGTTCTAGACTATCCCGACTGCCCCGTTTCAGCCTCCTACGTTGTACTGGCGCCCGGGGTTAAATTGTTTCGCTCATTTCTGCTCTTTCGGTTCCGCAGATCGAATTGAATTGAAATGTCTCGTGCGGGAACGAAACGTGAACGAAAGCGTGACTCACTCGATGCGACTGTTTCTACGACTCAACAACAAGCAGGCCGCGGGGGCGAGATAATCCTAGGCCGCGGGAGCCCTAACCTCGATTAACCTTGCGACATCCTGCACCGGAGTAATTGCGCGATCGGTTTCGCACTGACGAAGAGGAAGCGAAGGAATGGCAGGGACAGAGCGAGAGAGAGAGAGAGAGAGAGAAAGAGAGCGGCACGCGGGGTTAACCTGTGGTCCAGGGAGCCTTTCTTCGCACACAATAAATCTTGGCCATATTGGACGCGTTCGCAGCAAAGGGCCCCCAGCAGTCCCAGCGTACGTGGTCGCCTTGTTTGTCTAGGTCTAGCGTTTTCCTCCCCTCTTGGCATTGCCCTCGTGAATTGACTTGACTCGTTCTGGGGCGGCGAGCGTGCACGTACGTGTGACACGAGTGGCGGTCGGGCGGGTTGGGCTTCCATTTGCATATGTTTACATCGATTTTTGGACGGTGTTGAGCGCGCCACCGTCGCGGCGAATGTATGCTGTATGGAAATAAAAACGTACTTACCTTATCTAACGATCTATGTATTCGCTTCGACATTGCGAAAATGCAAATCAAAGCCGGTGCAAGATTATCGCACGTTGATAGTGGATGAGGCTTCAGAGTGGATATGAAGAAAAAGCAATCGGCTATACTCTTTTCAAACTATCAACAATCTACTTGAGGCAAAGGTACAAGATAAAATCGTAAGCAACATCAGTTAAGTCATCTCAGCAGTGCTGGTTGAAAATTAAAGAAATAATAATCAATCAATCATAATTTTCGGGCTCAAGATTAGATAAATTGCATCAACAATGCTGGAACTTCCGATTTTTAGTTCGTTTGCATTTGAGAATAAAGAAAAGTTCGACTTATTTCCTCCCCCCTAATTTGCTTAATCGAACCGAATCCGAAATGTTAACCTGTGAAACCCGACGAAATAAACGCCAGAATCGTAATCAGAATTGCCCTTACCTTTTCGTATTAGGAGCATGTGCAACTCATTGCGGGGCAAACGGGGAGGGATGATCATCGATCAACATCACCATCTTCAACCACAGTTGAAAGTCATGCCCGGCCGCGTGCTTCCCGATTACAGCTCACTCGCAAAGGGTAGTGGCAGCCAAAGCCAGCCCATTCATTACTCACCAGATGATGGCCGATGACCGTCCGCTTATCTGCCTAATGTTGGAGGGCAGTTTCAGCGCACGGGAAGGGTGTGCGATTCCGCTTGTCTTTATCGGTCCGGAAGGCAGGTGCTTCAATAGTGTGTCCTCGAAAATTGTTCCTTAGTTTCAGCGTTCAGCGTTTATATCCTTAACAATTATAATCCATCATGCAGCTCATAGATCTTTTAAACGAACTGAACTCCGGCGGAAAAAATGATATGGCCTCGGCATGCAATAAATAACCGCTTCTTCGGTAACAGTATATTATGTATCCCCAGGCGCTCATTTGGCCCATTCCGTCGTGTCATCGAGCTGTTTGCCGAGCATCATCCGACGACGATGATGATGATGATCATAACCAGCTCCATCCAGCGTCATCCGAGAGATGCCGATTCACCCATTCCCCCCGGGAATTGTGGCCAGCGCTCGGTGTTCAGCTCAACAACGGATGAGAGAAGAAACAAAATGGCGTCGTCGCGGGTCGTCCCACCGGCGCACGTCGCTCGTGTCTCCCCGACGAGTAGCGGAAGATTGATGGCGCGCTGATGGTCTCTCGCGCACACGTACTGCTCCACTCGCACACGGCATACACGGCGACGGCGATCGATATCGAATCGACGATCGTGGTGTTGGTGGTGCTGACGCGGTCGCCGGGCTCAGCAGCCGAGAGATCCGCGGAGCTAATTGGCTCGAACGTAGCGACCACAGAAAGCGAACCGGGGGAGGAAACCTACTTTCTTTCTACGGCAAACCAACCATGGCGTAGTCTTATGTGCGCGGTTGTGTGTGGTGCATGTAGCTTTCGTTCCGAATATGCCTGTCTACATCGCATGATGTTCGCAAGGAATTGTAGGAGCAATTATTTCAGTTCGAATCAATTGATATAGGCAAATAGGAGGCTCGAAAGATCGAACGATAATTTTCCTGGCTAGTTTACTTTTTATTAAATGCTGTTGACTACCCAACATCTAACCCCAACGAATGTTGCATAGCTTTAGGAGTAATATTCGCTAGATTCATTGATGAACGCCCGGTAATGTAGGCAACAACGACGTACACTTAACGAATAAGGGAAACATCTACCATGAACCGTCGTGCGTAAAAAGGTAATTTATTTATAAAGATAAGTCTCTTATGCTCCAAATGAATTCTTTTGAAATAATTGCACACATCAGTTTTGATTAATTTGTTATCATTCCGTTTTAATTTCATTATTTCGCTTTCATACAACAGCACCTAAATGGTGCCACCGTCTGCATGTACAGGTATCAACACATGGTATTAACTACACGAAAACAAAGTTTGATTTAAAATTTTAAAAAACCGCACTAAACGATAAACAACAAAGTCTTCCGCATTGACACAAAATCATTGTTATATATCCTCATCCTCTCATAGTCGAAATGCGTCCGTCTAGTGCTAAAGCGAAGAGAGAGACAACTTTCTAAAAAATTCGTTAGACATACCAAACTAAACGTAAATTCTTTTGGTGATCTAAAACAAAACAAAAATAGAGACTAGATGCCATTTCATGGATCGAATCAAGAATGAAAGCGCCGTACGTTAATAACGATTAAAGGGATGCTGTAAGCATGGCAAGGAAGAGAATAATTATAATCTGAACCATTTAAGATTCTGGCAACCCTGGATATTCCCGAAGCCGTCTTATTTCTACGAAATCAAACCATTTTAAACGTAATCTTTGGCATTGACGGGCGTTACAAGTATTGAAGAGTAGCACGGTACGAACGATATAAATAAAGGCTGGCAGGGCACTGCAATCTCCTGGCGGAGTTAATCGACAACTGGCGATCATCTCCGATGGTGGTACGAGGTATCGATCACTAACGTTTCGGAATGCTCGTGCTGAGATGTGGCACTCGCCGTCGAAGTTCGCCGACTCCGTCTCAACCGATGGTTCGTCCTTACGATCGGCACGGCGCTATCGGGTGAGTTGTGGAGCTGTGGAGACTCGCAAATATCAACCGATTCCATTTGCACACTGCTTCTCGTGGATGTTGCGAGGAGCGACTCCTCGTCGATTGAGCGGACATCTGGGGGTGTCTCGCGCGTTGACGTTACGATCGTCGGGAGTATCATGCCGGGCAGTTCGCCATCCTGCAGTTGAACGTGCTGTTGCTGCTGTAGCTCTCCCGGCAGATAGTCTTTCCAGCTTCGGAAGAGATAGCGGGTAAATTTGCGTAATTGTCTGAATTTACAGTAGGTCGCACCTTCGGCCGATTGCAGCTGCTGCGTCTGGATGAGAAAGCCCTTCTCCTTGAACGTTTTCTCGAGCGATTCGCGCTGCGTAGCCCGGCGACTCTTCCGTCGGCGTCGCTCAGATGCACCGTTCGGTTGCAGCCGAATCGGTTGACTTCCGCTCGATGGAGACGGCGACGACGGATCCCCACCTAGTGGCCCTCCCATACACGACTGGGGGGACGTTGGGAAGTCCGGAATTTGCAGCAAGTCGTTGCTCAGGCCCAGCGATGGAGGTGGAAGATCGCAGGAAATCCGCTCTCCGGACGCATTCAGGAAGGCGCCGGTAGTGCTGGTCGCGTTCATGCTGCTTTGTTGAAGGCTTTCCCGCGGGAAAAACTCGTACCCGCGCATGGATTTGTCTCCGGTGCCGGAGTAGTACCGGAAGTTGCCACCCGAGTCGACACTGAGTATCTTCTTCTCCTGCAGGCACGGTTTCGCACCGCCGGTGAACTTGAACTTGCAGATGCTTACTTCCGTCGTCGGGTTGGAGCTGTTTTCTGCCGGGACGGGTGGTATGAAGATGGCCGACCGTTTCCGCTTCTGCGCAGGAGGAGACCGTTGACTGCTGCTACCGGATGCAGACTTCTTGTCGTGCTTGATCAGCTGCGAAATATGCTTCGGAACTAGCATCGGCTGGTGCAGGTGGTTCGGGGACATCGGTGGGGACGAGACGGTCGATAAAGGAGCCACACGACTGCTTCCTCCGAAATGTACTTGATCTTGGGAGGTTTTGGTTGGATCTTCAGCAGATGGCGCAGTTGTTGGGTAGTAAATTGACATAGGGTGTGCAAAGTGGCCAGCCGAGTTCGGTGACCAGTGCATGTATCCCGGGGATGTGTCGGCAGTGGACGGCGTCGCTGTTGTGCTACCCGAAGAAGACTGCAACGTCGGCAACGATAGCTTCATGTTGGCAGCCAGTGCCTGGTCGGTGCAAATATCCGACGGGGTAATGATCGGCGTTGGGCACGACGAGGCAAACGCGTCATCCGGATCGTCTTCAGAGCTGGAGAGGCTGAACGATTCTCCACCCAGAACGCCATTGTTGACACTTCCACTCGAATCACGCACGCACAGATTCAAGGGTTCCTCCTTCCGGCGACCTTTTGCTGGGCTCTCCTCCGGTCCGCCGGGATGTTCCGTCGTAGCTCCTTGTGGTTTGCTTTTCCTCTCATCGGACGACGTCAAGCGTCGTTCGAGTAGGCTTGCCACAGACCTAGAGCATCCTTTCGCCAACGCGCCTGATTTCTCCGTCCCAAGCTCTCGGTTAGGAGTGCCGGGAAGAATCGTACCGTAGTTCTTGTAGATCAAATGGCAAATGTCAGCCTTCTTCGGTTTGCGGCCGCGTCTGGGCCTCGAGTTGTCCAGGGTGATCTCTCCCATGTACGGAAGATCAGTGTAGTTGACAACCCGCTTCTGCGGGGTGCCATTTTGGTTGCTGCCACACTCGGCCACACTTGCCGGCGACGTTTGCACCACTTCGTCCTTCAGTGGAGCTAGTGAAACTCCTTCCTTTTGTAACTCCAGAATCTTCTGCAGCCAGCTGCGGACGGATTCGTTTGCTCGCTCTTCGCGCTCCTGGGCCGCCTGACGTTCCATCATCGCTTTCTTTGATTGCTGCGCCGTCTGGTGCTGCTTCTGCTGTTGCGGTCGCGACTGCTTCGATTGGTTCTGTGCTGTTTCTTTCCGCTGCAGGTTGTTCTGCGTTGCCTCATAGTGGTCGAGATACTCCTGCGGCAGTGCCTGATGATGGAACCGCAGCTTGAGCGGTCCCTTTCGGCGCGCCCTCGGAGCAGTGTTGGTTCGTCTCTGCTGTTGTTGTACGGGTCGTGGCTCCTTCTGCCGCGGCAACTGTAACTGCTGCCCGTTGAGGTCGTGTGCAACTGTGCTGACCTTCGGTGGAGTCGGCAGGGGCGAGAGCGTTGTTTCGCGCAGCTCCGGAGACAGAGCGACGCTCGGATGACGGTGCTTTGTCGGTGGTGTTGTGGGGGACGGACACATGGACTGGCTGGCCGTTGGGACACTAAGTTCATTATCGTGCGGGTTGTCGTTGGTCCCACCAGAGATCAGAGGATCATCCGAGCTGCGCCTGCAAGAGCAAATCGAGCGGTTAGTAAGTAAGAATATTAAACCGTTTCGATTCTGCAGCAAGGCTACTCACAGAAATCTACTCCCGACGTTGCTTCCAGTGTGCCAGGGGTAGAGATCACGATCCGATTCCTCCAACTTGGTAACATCGCCTGCCTCCAGAAGGTCCGGTATATGTGTCAGCTTTATATCGTCAACACCGATACTGGGCACTAGACCCACACCTCCGCTGCCGTTGGGATGCAGGTGGATCTGATGACTTCCACTGTGATGATCGTGAGACTGTTGTCGATGCGCAGTGTGTCCTAGGAGATCCTTCTCGCTGCTAACAACACCCGTTGCCAGTAGTCCTAGATCATCCTTGGAAAAGTCTTGCATGCCACCTCCGACTGCATTGAATGAGAATTTTTCGTAAAAGAATACAAACATTAACCAGTGATCGCGAAACGAAGGAAAAAAAATTAGATTGCAACTGCTGGATTGAACCATCCATTTCCCACATGTATTGTATGCTTTCGGAGCCATGTTATTATTGCTGAATCTTTTCTTTCAGTTTTCCCTGCAGCTAAACTTCTTTAGCAATTCATTCGTCATCACACAGTCTGCAGACCTTCCGGTGTCAGCGTTTTTGGAACCGAGAACCACCGACACCGTACATTCTTGGCGCACGAAAATAGTCACAACCGGAGTAGCGGGCAACAGTCGGTCGTCTCGTGCAACCGAACGCAAACTCGGAAAAGCTGTGCTCATTTTCTCCGCATCAGCATTTCCACCACGTCGGCCGGCAATGCACACATTTTCCATAGGCCATTTCCATTTGGAGCACACTGATCTGATTCACCGGGACAAAAATAACTGCTACTGCTGCGCTGGGTGGGTGCACATACATATTTCCATATTGTGATAAATATCACCAACCCCTCATTTACCACCGGCGACTATCGGCGGCTGGCTGAGCATTTTCCCGAGCAGCGGTGAAAAAAAACGAGAACATAAAGTGAAACCTTGTATGATTTGAAATCTCTCAGCCCGTTCTGACGAACACGTGTTGATTTTCCACGCAATTTTCACACTCACGTGGCATTGCAGTTCATTTCGCAGTCGAAACGAAACTAGTTTGCCTGTTTCATCTAAGGGAGTTTTCTGTATGCGATGTTCATAAGTTTTTTATCGTAGAAGGAATTCTTAATGTTATTCTTTGGGATTAAAACTGTATTCTGTACGAACTGTATTGAATTTCTTGAAATTGGTTGAAGGAACCTCCACCAGTTGCAATAAAAAGTTTATACATTTACAATCCAACTATGTAACGCAGAGCCATGAATCTATTTCAGTTCGATCTTTTTCGCCATAAAGTACATTATTTTTATCAACAATCACCCCTCGCGACATCATGTGAAGTGGCGTTTATGGTTCTCCTATTTTGATTTGAGAAAAACCTCACACTGCATTCGCTGAGGCCTAGGTCGGTTGTGTTGTTTTTCGGGCAAGAATCAGAAAAAATCACGCCCAGCGCTCACAAGTCGCGCGGGAGCAGAGGATCGAAGAGAACGGTTGGATGGTTGGTCGGCAATGTGCGACCACAAATCTTGGCAGCATACGCAACGACACAACGCAACGGGCGATAAAAGAGAAGAGAACACTGGCGGGCCACTTTTCCCCTCCCGGCGGACTCGAACTCCTCGACCCCACGACCACCACCGGGCCGCCAAAAAAGTCCCTTTTGCGCGATGGACGCTCGGCCGAATTCTATATTCAGCGCTTTTCGTGCGCCCCGGTTCCTAGCCGGGTTCCTGGGGTCCGAACGTTCAAACCACCTCCGCCGATGGCGAATTTTGAGGAAAAACTGGGGTGCTGCATGTCGCACGACGGAACCGTACGCCCCCAGAACATTCCAAGCCCGTGCCGGTGCAGCATATGGTGGGTCCGATTTTATGGACGACCCATAAAAACACATTCCACTTGACCACACTCCGACCAGGAAGGCCCGGAAAATGGAAACCCAGTGCCCCATACCGCAACCGAACACAATTCATTATTTTCGGCCATAGAGAAACTTCATAGAGCTCCACAGATGTGAACGGCAGCCTTCTTTTGCGCTCTCTATCTCTCTCTCTCTCTCTCTCTCTCTCCCCTGCCGGTGGACTGGTCAGTTGAGAAGTTTTGTCGAGAGTTTGCCTAAAGCGAATGCTAAATATAGCGAATATGCTACCACTGGCTCTGGGCGGGAAGTGAAGTGAAAATCCGTTTTACCCGAAAACAGCAGTTCTGGGAGCATTTCCGACACGATCATGTAGCTGCCGTTTTCCGGTCGATCATCGAGTTGCAGCCAATTTCACGGATACGAAATGTATATTTGCAGCAGGACGTTATTTTCCTGATCACGATTTTCTTTTCGGTTTTCCTTCACATCACATCAATAAACGGATGATTGGCCTCGTTTCACTTGTTTCGATCAAAAACCAACAATCGAGATATCACTGCGTGTCACTTTTCTCGGACACAATTATCAAGCACAAGTGGGGGGGGGAGTCACAGTTTTCCACCCGAATATGGTGTTCATGCGAACGCACGGAACCGATCGTGGCACGCGTTCAACCGAGTTTCACACACGAGCACCACTAGCAAGGAACGACCGAACGCGCTGCAAAACGTCTCAAGACGGCAGCGTTCGCGGCATGACTAGATCAAGCTAAGAATCTCACACCGACGATAGGCCGGAAAGGGATCGAAATAATAATAGTACCGTAGCAGACATGGCTATGGTGAAAACGGCGCACTCACACACGCGCGGTGTGATTCCGAGTTGAGCCTGCTTTTGGTCCTCCTTATGGGTCGGCTTTATGGTCCGTCCCGTGAATATCCCGCACAAAACTATGCACGACGGGGAAATAGTATTTGGTTTCGATGCGCAAAACAACCGGCGCACGATGCGGGCGCACGGTCACTCATTCGGTTTTCCCGACCCATTTTCCGCGCGGCCAGCCCGGAACCCTGCTCTTGGGACGGTTCATTCATGGCAGGGCGGGAAATTGTCGCGATCGACGGCAGAGTGCACCGGGAAGGCAAGGACACTAGGGCTCCCTTTGCAATGCAGGGCCGAAGGTGCGGCGGGAGATTTCACTCGACCTAGTTCCCTACGCTGTAGACTGGCGGGCCGGATTCTCACGCAACGCAACTATGCGCCGTGACACGCTACCACCGTAAAAGGAAATGTTCGTTTGCACGCTCACCCGCTCGCCGGCCGTGCTAGCCGATCGGTAACATTTTCCACCGATTTTCCACCTCTCCCACCCTCCGTCCTAGCGGTAGTTTTTCATCATGCATCCCTATCAGCGGACCCCGAGCGGCGCAACATTGTTGATCGATGCTTGACCCGATGGCGTTGCGCGGAAAATTCGAGTCACCGCACAGACACTTGTCGCTTCCGTTGAAAGTAAGTCCCCGTATTGTTGTTTCGTGCAGCCCTCAGCAACACGGACTTACATTTGAGGATTTAACTGCTTTTCGGGGTGTGTTGTGTTTTGGGGTTTTGTGTGAGTTTTTTTTTTTACTTTTTCGTATTCGGATTCGTTGTCGACGCCTCGCGTTTTTCTTTCTGTTATGTTCAGATCCTAACGAAAATACAATTACCTCCACTGGTCAGAGGAATGCCTCTTCGTCGTCGCATGTGGTTCTTCTATTTATACTTTATGTGTTCCCAATTTGTTGGTGTTAAACAGCTGCTCAATCCAAACTTCTATGAAAGTTATAAATATAAGTTAATGTAATAACTGCAGTTTTTGTCACGAATCTAATTTGAAATTTGAATGGAGAGTACAATTAAAATCGAATCGCCTGATCCAATGGGTGCTTCGGGTTTACAAATATTCAACGTTTAATTGACAACAGTGCAACGAAACCCGACCACCGAAGCGCCATTTGACCATAAAAGGCATTCAGAAGAACTTGATGTAGATCGTTTTCTCTTGCCTCCCACCGAGCGAACAATCTTCTCCCGATCTGTGTGTTTCTGCGCGCGAGATCTTAGTGCCGCCAGAGAAAGCGGCATCGGCAAACCGGCCGCACCACCACCCCCCACACCATTTACCCTTTCGAGAGCACGCGAGAGACCGGCGGACGTGTGCTGTCAATTCTCGCGTACTAAAATTAGTCCATTTGAGAGCATGTTCGGCCACACGGATTGCCGAACGGCTGATGGATGTGATTCATCTTGTAAACACACCCCAATCCACCATTCCGCCACCAACGCGTTCGGCGTGGCAGAGGGCGATGAACGGGGCAATCATACGCGTGAGCCGTGGGGTGTGCCTTGTCGTTGGAAAATCAAGTGCGTCTAGCGAAGAGGTGGTCTTAGACGGCGACACCCAACAGGTTTGGTGAAATGTTAGCCGTTACACGCTCAACTTACCACATTCTATGTTAGACCTTAGTTTTAAAATGAATCTTAGGGAAAGTGTGGATAAATGAGAGGTAAATCTTATTTCCCAACTAGTTTTCATTTTACAATTTCACTGTAACCTTGCGTAACAATTAAGAAGTAAAATCAACAATCGTTCGAATTCCACATGAAAGAAATAGATGGAGGATACTTTCAGCCGAAAATGGTAACGAATGTAATAAAAACATGTCATCAAAATTAGAGGCGCCACACGAAACAATCGACATCATTGACCCCCTTCTGGGACACGCACGAATTGCGCCACCGCTCGTTGCTACTAAACTTGCGCCAAAATGAGATCACTAATCTCGATATCAGCCCACCTAAAGCACGCAGTTCCACAGCAACCCTGGCTCCTACCACCCCACATGCTGTTCTTATTTCGTTTTATTTCACTGGTGGCTCAAAGTGAACCCTTTTATGACACACTTTTACGACACGCTCCCACGGATCCTTGCGAACGAGTCCCGTAACGCTTCTAAGCGCCACCGCCTAGCGCCAACAGGGGAGAGGCTGGCGAACTACCCCCCTGCAGCCAGTAACGGGGCGTCCTCAACAGGTACAACAGGCGTCCGTCACCACGCGTTGCGCCATCGGCGTGTACGTGCGTGCGCGTTGATGAGTGCAGCCGGGCGTGGGAGTCGAGAGAGCTGCTCGAAATCGGTTCCTAACATATAGGCCGTGAATCCCACAAGAAGTCACTGTTTCGGCGACGGTGTGAATCAGTCCGACAACCGACAGGGACACCGGGTCCATTTCCTGTCGCTGGCAGCTCTTGTCGCACCATTGATTGGCGATGATAGAAAATAGAAATAAATAAACTAACACGAACGGTCGCCTAGCGGGCCCGGTAATGAGCCAATCAATGTGCTTCCTGCCGGACAACTGGCTGTTTTTTGACGATCTTTATGTCAAACGCGGACGCCCATAAAACCACACCTTTCGGGCGCACCTTGTCCTGGTAGTAGGGACCCGACTGGTCTCCAGCATCATCGGCATCATCATCCTCCGCGTCGTCGTCGCCGTCGCTGTCACTGATCGCTATGATCCTCTTGCTGTCGTTGAGTGCCGATCCATTAAAAATCAAACAAAACCCCTCCGCCCGAGAGCGACTCCGCGGTGTCAATAGATAAGCCCAAAAACCGCCAAAAACCCTCGACTCGGTGGCGTGACACTGCGCTGACTCCGAACCTGTCCGCGTCTAAATCGGAAAGTGTTCCAGCGCGGACGACTTCCAGGCGCGGAGTGCTGTGGTGGGCGGAAGGGTGGGGAGGCCAATTCAACATCCACCCACGCAGTTCGGGCGCATAAAAACTGCTCACCTCTCTAATGTTTATTACGACGGTGTGCGACTGCGCGGCCCGGAATGGCATTAAATGGTTTGAGCTCTCTATGAATATTGAACGACACTCTTCACGTTCCCCGCGGAAACGCACTGCTCGCACTCCGCTCGGCTGCTCGGCAAAGCGACAAAAAATTAGGCGACAGTTCGCCCTCGAAGCTGGATTCTATGGACCCACACCATAGCCGACCGCGTGGAGGTTGCCCGTCAGACCACGGGAAGGTGTTTATTTAGCGCTCGCGGCTCGAGCTGCCGCCGGCCCATTATTGCCCCCTCGAACACTGGCGTTTGTGGAGCACTTGCTGTTGGCAGTTTGTTTTCCAATAACACTCACCGCGGGAGAGAGATATGTTTTCCCACTCGCCATAATGTGCAACTTCGTACGCTTTGAAAGCTTCTAATCCCCTGCCGATGAAGATACAGCGCGCGTCCGGTTAAAAGCTTGTCCATCCGATGACAAACGGGTGGCTGAGCAGATAGGCGGGTTTGCTCTGGCGACCAGGTTACTCGGTCCGGTTATTGATTTTCGGCCGCAGTGCCACGGGCGGAGGCCGCGCCATTGAGGCCATCGTTTTTCAGGCTTAAGCTGATGGCCAAGACTATACAGGGCGGCCGTGATCCGCGTAATAACGGTCGATTTGTGCGAACGATGAAGCTCAGACGAAAATCGATTTCTTTTGATTTGATTCCAACGCCCCGGCCCGCGATCGGTCCGCGCGGATCTGCATGGATCTTCTGCACGCATACGGGCTAAGCATTTCCATACACTTTTGGCACTAGCCCGAATAAGATGTCTGCCGAGGATGTGTAGACACGGGACAAGAAACATCAGAATTAGCATGTTGTATTTCTTTTTTGTCAGTTTGCTTCATTGATGAATACAGTTTTTATTTTTTCTGCACATCTCGGAGCCAAACAAAATTCCTCCCTCGCAGAATTCAGCAAACACGGCAGAAAAACGAGAAAAACACGAAGAGCGATGCAAAATGCCGAATTTGTAAACGATTTTACGATTCCATATTGCCAATCAAACGTAACGTATTTTGGTAGGAAATCCTACACACATTATTAAATCGGTGACGCATTGCGCAATGCGCGACTGACAGCGCTACTTTATCTGTTTTCGATTATTCGGTTTTTATTAATTTGTTCAATAGTTGCCAATAGTTTACGGAACAAATTTATTCCACCCGGAGCCCGTGTATGGCGAGTGAAATATTGCTCGTTCGAATATATTAAGCGTTTAAAGTATTGATGCAATCACTTTCTAGCTTTTTGGTATCGGATGGGTGCGTCAAAAACAAAACGTTAGGGGAATAAATTTTAGAAAAATAATTGATTATTCCTGCAAATTCTGCTGTTTTTTCCGAACTGTGTGTGAAATATGTTATGTGTATGTGTGAAAAAATTTCCCTTTTGAGTAGAAATTATTGTAGCCTATCTTGTTACGTAAAGGCTCATGCAACATGATAAAAAGATAGTTCCATCACTGCAACCTACAAACCTTGAAGAAATCCATGATAGCCTTGATTTGTAATTTTAAATCCTCATCAAATTCCAATCGAACCAACGAGCTGCCGCTGAATCACGATATCGGAGCAGGAATGCTGTAATAATTCGCGATAATGCACAGCCACAGGGTCACACCAAGTTTCTCGCAGCCTGTGAGCGGCGAACACACAACATCCGAGATCGTTCTTGCTCCGTTTTGAATCATATCATGTGCAGGTTGTCCGTTGACTCACACCCGCACGTATCTCATTCGTTTCCGTTACGCGGAAACGTTTCGTTCTCTTCTCCCTTGCTCGGCATTACCTTCCACGATGTCCAACTGGCTGTTGTCACTCGTTACGTTCCGCAAATACCACTCCGCGCACTCCGCAGCATCCACCGGCGCGCAACACGATCATTCAAAAATGTATAAAATCCACCGAGGGCACTCGCGCACACACATTTTCCTTTCCCACCAACGCTAACACTTTCATTCACTGGAAATTAAAAGTTGTTTCGCTCCATGAGATCACCGCCGACTCGCGGCGGGAGCTGTAGTTGTCGCGCGATTGGCGATAATTAATTTAAATTATTATTCTTCTTCCCTTCCAGCGGCGTTCGCCCGCGCTCTTTATCACGCTCTAACCAGTTCGATAGGTCAGGTACGCCCGAGTTGGACACCCCTGGATGAATCACCCAAGCACACAGATAACGCACGGGCAAACGCGAAAACAGGAAGCGCGACGGCGCTTATCAACGACCATCAGGGCAGGAACCACACCGACCGGAGATTAGCTAGTTTGCGTGCTCGAACGCCGACACGACCGTTCGCGAGCAGCGCTTCTAAACAAATGAAGATATTACGAGTTCCGCCCGACGCTCGAAGTCGTCGCCGAGGCTCGCCGCGTTCAGCTGCGCTACACGGCAACCAACACGAAGCGATCGGTCCGCGATCGCGGTTGTCGTCGGCGCAGAGATCGAACATCGAAGCCACACTGCTGCTCGCGCGGTTCCAGAATACATACATAGCTAATGGGATACACACACGGCGCGCGCCCCCTCGCGGCTCTCGCTCGATGACAACGGGCATTCGCGACCGGTGCACGGCCACCACCGCATACTTACGCCACACAACGGCAGCACAATGCGAGACGCTAGACGGCGCTGCCCGCCGCCGGTCCGGTCGAAAGGTTGCGTTGGTGTTAAAATTGCCTTCCAGCGTTCCGTAGGCACCGCAGCGAACGAAAGCGAACTGGAGTGTCGCGTACTCGTATTATGTCCATTTTCATCCGTACTTTTTGTCCCTTTGTCCCCTGCTCCTCGCCCGGTTCGCGATAGCTTCTGACCGGGCTGTACTCCTGTACGATCACCTCCTGAACGCCAGAACGCCGTAAGATAGGTACTTGAATGGTTGAACGCGACACTCGGCCACCGCTTGTCCGGTGGCAGTCGGCACTTCGAAGTCACGCTCAAATCAAACCAAACAAATCCTCCAGCTTTAGGATCAATGTTTGCATTCTCATCTTTTTGAGCTCCGCAAGCGCTTCGACGGACGACTCCACTACGAACGCCAACAACCTTTGGGGGTGTCACACGATTTCCATACCTAGTTAAGGAAGCGGCTATTGTTTACTTTAAGCCACGTCACGTCATATAATGGGCGTCGTTGAAAGTGGAGTAACTATGGCAACGTCTATTGGAGGTCCACTTTTGGCAGTTTCCACCCAATGGACCAAGAATAGCCAACGGTTACCCAAAAACCACGACGCGCGTCCAGTTGGGCTGGGAACAGCTAATGATCTCACATCGTTAGGGCTGGTGGTGTCTAATCGCTCTAATGTTTTCCTCGAAATCCCTCACTAAGAACAGTTTAAGGTGTAGTAAGGTTCTCTCCCGGGAGTGTCACCTTCTTGCCGAAGATCGACTCGAAGGCAACCCTACTTCAATGATCGATATTTCCATGGCCGAAGCGACAAAGTGGGGCTGACTCACACTGGACAAATCGGTACCGAAAAGATTGTCGCGAGATTCGAAAAAGAGGGAAAACCGAACCTACGTAAGCCCACCGTGTCCCACTTCAAGCAGAACCCGTCAAGTGATTTTTGCTGTATCGATGACGAAGACGTATTGTCGTCTTTTATGGTGCATGTTTTCCACCGAAAAGGAAGAGACTATCACAAATATTATCTGATTAATATCTCCAATCGATCATTCGCAGCAAATGGTTCAGTTTAACCAAATACACCAAATCCGGTCATCGGTGCGTGGGGGAGGAAAGCTGTAGTGCAGGACGGGCGGGCCGTTAAGAGGCAGCTTAAGGATGACTATCTTTCCGCGTGCTGCCTGCAAACATGCCACATTTGCCGCGATGGGCGCGATTTTTTCGGCGACACACTTTTTCCTAACAGGTCCGCGCAGCTTAAAAGCCAACCAACCTGTTCGTCCGGGTTCCACCGAGTGACAAACCGTCCGGGCCATGTGCAACGCCTCCGCAGCACGGCCGACGACGCCTCTCGCACAGTGGTGGCGCACCGTATCCGTTACGATTTAGTTTACTAGATAATTAATTACTTGTCGGTGACAATTGCCACGCACGGCCCAAGCCATGCCGTCAGAATCCGACAGGTGAAACCAACAACACCTAGGCCAAGATGTGCGCTGGCCGCATGCCGTCCTGCTATAAGATGGTCCGTGGGTTTTGCGTGGATCGATGTTGATGGGTCCTAGCGAGCGCATTAGGAGGACACCGCCAGCGCCACCATCTAAGCGTTCGACGCCTGCTGTGCGAAATGATCTGATTATACGGAATATATATTTTATCGACCGCCATTGGCGACCGGCAGGAGATGACAGAAATACCTGTCCACATTAACTCGGGACCCCGCAATAGCCCCGGAAATGTACCATAAATGGTAGTAGGAACCGCACGCTTCAGGGTTCATTCGCCGAGATCTGGCTGGATCGACTTCATTGCAAGAGGTCAAATCGGGCACTTCAGAATCGCTTCAGCCACAGACCCGGCCTTGGTTTGCTGAAGCAACGCGGAATCGTAAAGTCACCGTCTCCGCTGACAAACGCACCGATTTAATGCAAACGGACACACAAGTGAGGTCGTCATTTAAGGTGATAATGGTTCAGTATAGTCCGGCTCTACACAGGCGCTTTGTTGACAGAGCTTGGTTGTATGTTGTTTTGTATTTTTCTTTCCACTCGCTGCTATCCTCTCTTCACTACTGTGGGTGCTTTTATTTGTTCGTTCACGAAATGGCCATGTACGATCCTTACGATCATACCGGTTGCCACACTTTGCACGCTGAAGGTGAGCGTAATATTGTATGGCTCAATCACCCGCAGCGGACGCGTAGAGGTACATCTTCTGGGGATTATAGGATCGAAATCATTTTGTCGAGTACCACCAAGGATCAAGGAGTCTTGCTGTGGCTGTTTGAGAACTGGTCGAAACGGGTATCATAGATTGGTGCTTGGTCTTCCGACATAACACAACAAATATTGTATTTTACATGAAATTTCATACAGCTCTTGAATTAAAAGTTGTTTTAAAGTGTCACTACATGGGGGTAGCACTATTCCAACTCATGTTCGACGCTAATAGCGTTCAGTTTGGAAATCCGAGAACGATTATTAAACCCACCATTTAATGCCAATAAAACGCCTCGTATCAGCCATAAACCGTGGATCACGGAGGATAGGACTTACAGCCCTTCGAGAGTTGTCGCCCCTGCAGCCGCGCACGATCCCCACCGATATACCCCTCTGAGCCATCGATGTGCGTCTCCATCGACGATATCTTAGCGCCCACTCGTAGACAGGCTGGCTGCTTCAGCGATTCCGTCCCATTGCCCCTGGACAGTCGCCCATCTGTAGCCCGCGCGGTCCGCCAATGGCCCACACCACCACGGTGATTGGAATGAATGAGTTGTCTCCCCCGTACCGGTACCGTTTCGTTTCGCTCATTTTCGATATACCTGTACACGCGAGATGGGCTTTCAGTGTGCTCCTACTTCTCTCTTTTGATTGCATATATGGAAATAACGAGTCTATACAAACAAAACTACACGACCGGGAGGAGAGCGACACCCCCGGGAGCCACTGGGGACTGGTGGATGGCTTTACGGGGTTGGTGTCGTGATCTTGGAACCCTGCACCGCCGCCCGTTCCAGTGTATAGGAGACCCTCCGCTGACTACGTGCTTGTCTCAAGAAGCTGAGGGCTGGCTGGGACGCAGTAGTGCCGCGGGGGCGGGGTACAACTTGAAAAACCAGCTAGACACCCACGTGTATTTATTATTGTTGCCATTTCTTTTCCTCACCCGTTTCCATTATCCGTGTCAATTCCTTCGCACTCGCGACACGTACGGGTACGATCGAAGCAGTCGCACTTCCCCAAGAAGCAAGAGTCGCCCTCCGGTGCCCACTGAGCAGTACCCCCGGAGTACTGTTCTGCAGCGTCACTTCAGTTGGCGCAGCTGCATGCATTGCGGTCATGCGAGCGACCTACCAGCGCCTGCAATTAAACCGGTCCCCGATACCGACCGTTCCTTCCCACGGAGGAAGTGACGCGAATTAGTACCGAGAGTCTTTCAGCGGCCTCCATAAGTCGCACCTCTGGAGCAGGACTACTGTGATACTGCGAGGAAAACACTAAACTATCCTGGAGCGATGGCTTACCCTGTCTCTGATGACACTCAGAGACATACTTGCTGCTCAAGTTCTGGGCAACTTGATTGCACAGAAAACAACGGTCTGTGGTTGATTCATCCGAACAATTCATCCAGGATTTGTTTCCAGGCCTGGGACTGTTTGGGTGCAATTTATTTTTCGAATGGACACTTAAGCCGGTTTTGGCAGCGAGCAAAGCAATGATTCATCGTTGAATAAGTTCTACTTCGCAGGGATTTTGTCGACTGCTTCTACCCATAGTTTCAAAGGCACCCAAGAGAACTTGCGTTGTAACGTTTGTATTGAACTCCAATTTGGCCACATTTCAAACTCCCAACCAAACTCCCGAACTCCGGCCCATAGTTGGTCATCCGCATTTCCCACTTCGGTCGGCCGCGAGTTGGCTTTTGTTTCCGCGTCCAGAGAGATAGGCACCTACTGTCAACCTGAAGATTGGTACCCTTTTCGGGAATCTATAATTAATCAGACAATGCGAGTAGAACCATTCTTCCCTCTTGCATATCCTAAAGCGAAGCTAAACAAAAAAACTCACCACTGTCAGTTTTAGGCGGCGCGTCCAATTCGGAACCTTTGAGACCGCATCCCGTACCACGCGGCCCGGCTCTTCTCGAGTCGCGGGAGCAGGATGAAAAGATACATAAAATGTAGAAATATAAATTATGAATTCTCGATGGCGAAATTTTATTCTTCCTTAGATGGACAAACATGCGTAGGTGAAGGTAAAACACAGTCCGGCAAACGAAGGAACGAACGCGCTCTTGTTTAAGGTTTTTGTTCTGCGTCCGCCAGTTGACCATGTTCGTTACAGGCAGGGTTCAAGTGGATTGTCTAGGGCATTTGTGGTATGCGCGCGAGAAACACACGCAATGTTTGCGGCACAGAAGACAGTGGCTATTCGTGGGGGGGTTTAGGAGAGTCCAACTAAGGCCCCTTGGAGCACGGAACACGCTGCATTCCTCGGCGACGGTAGGCATGCTCCACATTGGAATTGTCCTTTCAGCAAGTAGCCACCGACGCGTTTGTGGAATGTAAAATAGTTCGCTATTAGGAGGTATGCCTAGCATTGATCGCTGCATTTTGCTTTTGCCATTCGCACGGCACAAATGTGCAACAGCACGTGCATGTGTAGCGACCGCAACAGTAACATATTTGAATCATGTCTATACTAATCTGTAAAATTGCAGCTTGCCCGAGTTCGGCTCACATGCGTAAAACATAGTTGCGTAGTTTTAATACACCATCCGCTGGATCAGAAAAATCAACTATAGTGTCTAATATTTGGGAATAATGACCAATTCTCAACCCTCAAAATAAGGAACGTATCTTGCCCCTTTTACTAAGGCTTCCCTATCTCGGTGAGGATAGCTGCCTTTTCACATCCGCGTCGACCATTTTTGGGATCATCCCAAGCTCCATTCATCGGTGCTCCTAATTTGGGTGCAATACCAAATGTATCCTTTCGCGAGAGACCATAGTTTTAGCCCGTCCCAGTGCTGGTGCGGTGTCGTTGCTGGAACGTATTGCTTTCGCCTGCCGAGCTCCATCCAAATAGCCCTACACCTCTGGGGCCTTGCCATCCAAGCCGTCTGTTAACAATATTCGGCAGTAATGGATACATACGGTGAGTCTTAATCCGATAATAATGACCATCTTGGAGTGGAGCAGTCCCTGGACCGATATGGCCAACGCCACGAACGCGCGCACGCACGCACTCACGGGATCGCTTTCGCCCGGGTGGATCTTATTTAATTGCGCAACCAAGAACAAACTAACGAATGAAGCCATGAATGAACGGTTCGAGGTGGTCCGCGGACTGGCAAAGTGTTTGTCCTCCGTTCCGGGGACCGTTCGCCAGTGCTTCACGGTGGTTCCCGTCTATGGCACAGGATTATGTTCATAAATCATTTCCCGAACCGGTGCAATCGATTTTCGCTGCCGTTGAGCAGCTCCGGTTGACTCCCTAGCGTTCGGTTGAGCTGGAGCTCTGTTTTGACATCATCCTTCGGCGTTCGAGCTTGTTAAGAACAAGCTGCCCCCCGCTGCAGGCTGCCCGGGACCACGGGGAGGTGCATCTGAAAATGTGGACAATTCCATTTACGCGGTTGCATATCATTAAGCGACGCGTTCTGTACTGGACCACTGGTTTTCGATTCTCCTACTGAGCGGATGGACGGATCGGTACTCCCCTCCTAAACATGGTGTCTTTCAATGTTCCATAAGCGATTCCTACATGGAAACTTGTAAAAGACTGTCGGCAAGCAAAATACTTGCAAATAAACCGAACTTTGTACTGTGTACAACACGTTTGTACTTACAGGGTCACTAGAGTTTTGATTTTTAGTTACTCGTTGGCAAGCTTAAAGGTTTGTAACCGAATGTCTGTTTAGTTAATTTTTTTCCTTTGGGCACTTGCCTTGGGATTTTTAGTCTTTAGTACTACTATAAGAAACCCATAGTCCATACAGTTCACGCAAATCCGAACGCGTTTAGGAAATACCGGCTTTGATTGATCGCATCAATGAGCCTCGCCTACTCAAACCAACCCGACAGCCCCAGGGGCTATCGCATAATACCGAAGACTCCTGATCTACTCCCGTTTGATGCACCCATGCAAAGCAATACCTGATCAGCGTACGAATCGCGGCAAACTGGCAGAAAACCGGCTCGCCAGAATCGGACCAAATGTTGGAGCAAAAACTGAACCAAACTGACCACACCATAATCACGACCGGCGTTAATTTATGCGCCGGGTCTAATCTAAATTAGCATTAAAATTAATTGAAATAAATTACAATCTACTTCTGCAGGGGAGCGCTGGGTTACCGTTAGCCGGGAAAACTCGTCCCGTTTTCCCCGTGGGCAACTACTTGGCCATGCCTCATTTTGTCTGCGTTATTATTGTTATTACCTTCGTTACCGTTCGCCCTGCAGCCCCGATTGCCACTGGAAGCTGCCGTATCGAGATCATATGCATAAATGACATAATCAGGTGGCGTGTAACAGGTCTCCCGGTCGGTCCATTACACTGCCCACTGCAACCAATAGCGAACGGGTAAAAGTGCGCTTTTAATTGCAGTGCAGCCGGTTGTAGGTAGTGAACCGCTGCATCTGGTGGTTCCCAAACTCCGCTGCGTTGCGTGCAATGAGCATGTTTTTGGCAGCTAGTTTATTCGTTTTAACTCTATGACTACCCCAACGTGACCAATGGAAGCATGTAATTATGCTATCGCGTGCTACTCAAAACCATTTAGATAGAGCAAGTGCAAGTGCAGTACGTTCGTACGTACGTACAACAAAAAGAACATTCGTAAGTTTATTAGTAAAACAAATATTCATAAAGAAGTTAGGGACCCTGCTGCAAAACTAAAACTGCGAATCTTTTGTTTCCCCGTGTCCATGTTCAGCGTTTGAAATCTCATCTTGGAGGACGCTTGATCGCACATCTGATTCCGGAATGAATGCATGTGCATCGAATACACAACTTTGCATTCAGCTTCTTTTTTTGGGCCTCGTAACGCGAACGTTGGCTTCATGCGCCAAAAACCGAACTGATCCGAAACGACCTGGGCTGTCCGCAAGGACGAGCAGCTCGAGGCATACATGCAAAAAGGGCGAACGGACGTAGGAAGCCTACGGACGCACCGGGAGAGATTAACTGCCATGTAGGGAATTGGTAGTCGCAGATACAAGCTACCCAACCACGGCAGCGAGCCGTCAAGCGCCGGCATCTCGGGGGAAGTCATCCCACACGGTTCGCACGCAGCTTGGGTAAAACACTTTACCACTGTTTATTTATGGCACGAGCGAATGGCCAGCAGAGCTTTGAGAAATTATCGATGCCAACGGTGAGAATGGCGGGAAAAAAAGAAAAGTCATCACGACGGAACCGAAGCAAAAACTGTCAAACTGTGCCGAGTGGCTGCCATCCGCCGATGACTTCTCTGGATGCCATTCATGGTGTTCGGCCGGTTTTTTTCTTACCTGGCAGTGCAAGCCGGTTGGCACGTTTAAGGTTAGGTCATACTTGTTTGAGGGTAATTAGTATGAACCACTAGTGCTATTGCGTCGCGGCGCTAGTTCTTGTTCGGTGGCAAACGTCTCTTTGCTACTTTCGCTTTGGTGAGCCGATATCCCACCTTCGTCGCGAAGATCGTTCCTTCCCAAAGGCCATTCTAATAACGACTACACGCCCGATGACACCCCGAAGCATGGCTACACAAAATATTTATGATGGAAGCGCCCACGCACAAGGCAGGCCAGAGCCAGGTCTTATGCCGAAGAGCCTGACTTCTCTCCTCGCGAGAGGCATGCGCGCTAGGGTGAAAACTAGCGGATCGTGAAGCCCACCCTCTCCGGCACCGGAACAGTAGCGATAGGATCGCCCCTGCCCGGTTAGGTCGCTTGTAAATAAATCTCTATTAACGCCCGGCTTATCCTCGGCCCGTTTGTCAAATTAAAGCTGTTGAAGTGAGCAAATCATAATCTCCAAGGCAACGGAACTAGCGAGTCCCGGACGGGTCCGTTTTTATGTCTTCCTTCCGAAAGCAATTATTTCGATGCATTGAACAAGGGCAAAAACTGTGCTCCTTATGGTTACCCACCATAAATCATCCAAGTTGTAGCAATTCTTCTTTATTGTGTCTCATGAGAAGTCATTCTAGGAAACCGCCTCCACGCAGCAGCCGCAATCGTGAAAAAACGGCTATTGTAAATTTTGCTAGGGAAAGCTACTGAGTTCCTCCGACTCACATCCTACGTATGTAATGATTGGGTATAAAACCATCAGCGTACAATATACTCATATAATTCTAATCGTACATCTTTACTGCTAGGTAAATGTGCATACATGGATAAGAATGGGTTGAATGACTAGTATGGTTGAAAATTTCACAAAATAATACTTTTGCATATACAGAATATTAAAAATCTACATTTTGAAAAGTGTGATTCTTGGTTAGAAATATTCGCAAATTCAACCATCGTAAATTTAAAAACATGTTGAACGCTTACACAAAGTAACTAACAATGCATTTCAGACATATTCTGCTTCCTTTTACGAAACTCTCCTTGCCGCAATGGGTAATTTACGATGACAATTGTAGAGCAATGTAAATAAAGACCGCAAAGCGTGGCTCGTTCCGCCCTCGCGAACTGACCATTGAACTTGGGGCGCATGAGCTTTGAATTGATCGTTTCGGCATGTAGCACACGAAACAAGCTCTCTCTTTTGCGTGTAGTTGGGTGGACAGTTTTGTCTAACAGCAACCATTTCAGATTCCGGTATCCAAATTGGTGTATGTACGATTTTTTACGCTTCACATAACATCAACGACAACGCCTTTTTTTCCATTCGTTTTTCATTCGCTACTGCTCAGCTCTAAAGATTGCCCCGCGTTTTGTTACACAAATGGTTCCGCGCAACGCGCAAATCATTGCGAGGCAGTCCATGGCGTGGGCAGCGGATATCTTTCTTTTGTTTACTCAAGAGCGTAACAGTTAAACAGCTAAGCAACCAAACAATAACTTGGGTAAGAAACGAACCTTGTCATCAGTCTGCCATTCATTCTACAACTGATTCTTAAGATTTTAGAATCGTACTGTTTCGGGGCGAACGCGAATTGAGCTTTAATGGAATCTTGTTGAAAAAGGGTTTGGAAACACTTTTAATCTCTATATTTGTATGCATCAATGTGCGAAATTCGCTGTGTACTTACATTAACTAATTTAACTAATTTGATCCAAATTGGATCCGAACCAACTTCAAACAAAGAGTATAAATAAGTTGAACCAGCAGTTTTTATAGAGAATGTATGCCTTTTTAATTTTTCAAGCACTGAATTATTCTAAATGCTAAAATAAAAAAAAACATAGCCAATCTGAAAACCCAAACGTTTAATTCAAACCACATACAAATGTTGGATATTAATTCATCGCATATTCGCTGTTTCACTCCAGATATGATCAACTGTGGCCAGGGAAGAAACGTCAAACCGGCACGAGAAAAACAACGAGGGTTTTACTAGATGTTGAATAAGAACCAGCTCTAGTGAAGTGGAGAAACAAAACACAATGTTCTTCAAACAGTTGACTCGCCTATGGAAACCTTCAACCTTAGCAACATTTATAGGTAATTGTTGTGAGGATATGCCGAAGAAATCTGTTTACTTATCTGAATTTAATTCATCCATCAGAGCCCATCACCAATACCGCATTCACTTCCTCATGGTGCAATGGCGCTGCATTTCATAGTCTTCGTTGGAATAGCTCCAATGCGGCAGCTCCACTGATCGACAAGAAAACGGTTGAATCCGTCAACAAACAATTGGCAGCAGGATCGGAAGGAAGATTGTTCGCCGTCATACAACTGTGCGGCAAACAGTTTAAAATTACCACCGGAGACATCATTGTTGTGGAGGGATACTGGCCTCCGGAAAATAGCGATCGTCTACGGCTAGATAAAGTGCTGCTTGCTGGAAGCAAGGACTTTTCACTCATTGGTCGACCACTTCTGACGCCGGGCTTGGTGAATGTTCAAGCTACTGTTATAGAGAAAACTCTTTCGCACACCCGTACACATTTCCGCAAAAAGCGCCGGAAGCAGTACGTTCGTATCAATTTCTACCGATCCCAACAAACGATGATTCGGATCAATTCGATAGACATAACCAGGAAACTGAGTGAATCCAGTGAACCAGCGCCTATTGAAGATAGGTTCTATTAAATAGGAGGCCTTACAGCTTTCATAGTCACTGCGAATAAATAAATAAATAATTACACCGTGAGTTATACATGGTTATATGGGCTAGATCAAGCATTGTGTTCACTAACTGCAGCATTTTTTTGTGTTGAATTTCGTTAGTTCTATCCATTTCACTGAAGAAGGACAATCATCAATTTCTCAACAAATTGAGAAAAACTATCAAAGTGATCTAAAATATATTATTTCAAAATAACGAAATTCGCAACACTGCGCTGTCAAACATTCACCCAAAGTCAAATTAACGTCATACACACATCTGCGAGGGAACGGTTTTATTTTGTACTTGTTAACGATTTTATTGTAATTTCATAGCAAATCAATTTGCAGTTTGTTTCGTTTTGCAAATTGTGGAAATGCTGGATCCTACTCTACAGCGGCATCTGAAGGGCCACCGCGGCACGTTAACTGCCCTGTCGTTCAACCCAGAGGGCTCACGTTTCGTGACCAGCTCAGCGGACCACTCCTCAATCGTGTGGACCATCAACGAACAGGTACGCTGCATGCGCTTCGAAGCACACACGGACGTTATCAACGATGTTTGTTGGTCGCCGGATGGTAGGATCATAGCATCAGTTTCCAAGGACCGGACAGTCAAAATTTGGGTCCCATCTTTGCTGGGAAACTGCGACGATTTCCGGGGACACACTTCGAACATCAGGTCGGTGGATTTCGATTCGCGCGGAAAAAAGATCCTGACTGCCTCGGATGACAAAACGGTTAAACTGTGGAAGGTGTCTCGTAAACATTTCCTATCCTCCTTCGTTGGCCACACAAACTGGGTACGATGTGCTCGATTTTCACCAGACGGGAAACTAATCGCGTCCTGCGGCGACGATCGCACACTGAAGCTGTTCGATCCGGCTACAGGACAGTGCATTTATACGTTCGAGGATCAGAAAGGGGCCGGACGTAAAATAGCCTGGCATCCAGATGGCACGCTCGTTGCTATAGCGCTGGACAATTCTCGGGTTAAAATTTTCGACATTAATATAAGAAAGCTGATCCAGTACTACCGCATCTTCGATGGGCCCGTCACTTCGCTGGATTTCCACCCGTCCGGAAACTACCTGATCACCGGCAGTGAAGATGGTGTCACGAAAATTATTGACCTTCTTGAAGGTCGCCAGATATTCACTCTTACGGGCCATCAGGGCTCAGTGACGACGGTGAAATTTTCGAAAGATGGACAACTGTTTGCGACCGGCAGCGAAGATCGTCATGTATGTGCTGTTGTATGAGGGATACATGTCGATTGGCACAATTGCTAATCAATGCTGTTTTTGTAACTTTCAGGTAATGTTGTGGAAGTCCAATCTGGACAATGAATTGGCGCCAAGTTCACTCTATTCCTCGGACAGCAGCTTGGCGAATCCGCCGGATAGCGAACGAAAGCTTAGCTACAACAGAGATGTTACCGAAACCCAGGCGGATGACGACGAATCGAGGTACAGTTGCAACAAGGAAAACCTTCCTGACACGAGTATCTACGTCGATGCGACGAAAACAGAAAATTTCAAAATATCGGACGCAGTAGAGGTTAGCGAGTAGTGGGCTCTTTTCTTTTTATTATTTAATCTATCGATTCAACCTTACGTTATTTTATAATCTGCACCTTAAAATTAACTAACATCTTCCAATGTCGGTGTCTTAAAAAAGGAAATCCTAATCAAGCTGAATAAAATGTCACCGGACATGTATGGAACTGGAGCATCCGGACTAAGCGTTAGTTTCACGGGGAAGCCAAGAGTGATACGATCACCGGAGCGAAATACGAATATTGAAATTCCATGTAAAGGCTCGAATTTCGAAAAACTCATTCTCCAACATTTGGGAACAATCGAACGGCGGATGGACAGTTTTCAAAGACGGATTTCATTGCTGGAAGATATCATACTTGAACGAAATTAATGTGCTATTGTGAGTTTTTGCGTTGCCTCAAAGGACGATTTAATACACTGTTTGTTTTGATCTACTCTTATAACATTATCTACCCGTTATTGAGCTACAAGAATGTGTGTGTCGATTGGATTAAATTTTGTCCGTCTTTCTTAGATAAAAGATGACCTAACGGGGTGCAATTTAATATCTTTTCACATATAAGTCTAACTTATTGCTTATATATTGTGCTCAATGTTTTTGTTTGCACATTCCAGCCATTCACAATTGGGGCTATCGGTAAATATTCTAGCTTCGAATTTGCCTGCTTCAGTTTTTAATCCCAACATAGCTCGTTTCCTTGCCAGTTTTCTTTATGACATCCAGTAGATCATCAGCCGACAGTGTTGAGGTCACGAATACTCGTTTGTTGTCCAAATCTATTTCGACCTTTTCGACTTTTTCTGAAACAGTTTGAAAATAGTAAACGGAATTAAATTTTCACAAACTTTTGTTATCTATAGAACAAAGCCCTACTCAGCAACTGACAATTGGCATTCCGTCGTAGTGTTGTTTGGCGAACTTTCGCTTCGTTACTACCGCATACCTTGTATCCCAGGGCAACTGATGCCAACTGTTGGCTATTTGCTTACCTTTCTGTTTGCCAAGCACACGTTCCACCGCTCCCGAACAGCCGGTGCAGGTCATTTCAACTTTGAATTCATGGACAGCCTGTGACAACAATGGGCATACGAATATTTCATATTTAGTTTCGTAGTGTAAATTATGCGTTAAATGATAGCAATCAATTAATGTAAATATACGTTCTTATCGCACAATGACCCTCACTAATGCCCAATTGAGAATAATTGCAATGAAGAATAGCTGCGTTGACGATAAAGAACGTATAGCTCGTTTAATCTAATCTAGGTCGTCGCGTAGGTTGTGCACTTACCGTCGATACCATAGTGGTTATGTGGCGATCAATGCAGCGTTTCTTTTCAATTACTTTAGGCTGTTTCCAGATGACTTCGGCTATAGCAGCTGCCGTAATGGTCGGTGGCAAGATAAACCCGGAGGCAAGCTCACCTATATTTACCACAGAAATCGAAAAATTGCACACTGTAAACACTCTGAATTGATGTGGTACAGTAGTTGATTGTGTTCCTCCTGAGGACTTGAAACTTTTGCCGATGGTCTTCGGGAAGATACAAGACGTTCACGTACTTCTCTGTTTGGGACGCAAATAATAAACGAACCTTCGACGATGGTCGTAGCTCAATCCTGCGGTTTGTTTGCTTTCCAAAGTAAGACCATCAGTAGGACGTGTCGATGCGCTTCGTATATAAAGACTGTTTCTATGCTTCAGTTTGGATCAAAATAGTATAAGAGATTATTGCACAGTTGGTAAAACGTCCTACAACTTTTTTTTTATTTCTATTAAAAGACGTTCTTCGTATTTTCCGTGATTCCGAGAACTAGAATAACATGAAAACCTATGGAAGGAATAAAAAACTTAATTTCAAGATGTGTTTCAAACTCTGGTCACACACTGTATGTTTATGTTATTCGCAGATGTGAGTTCTTACTCACTACTACTACGTATGTGTATTGCCCCACTGCGTATGTGGGAAATACAATCCTTAAAGTCTGCTGCTCGAGAGAATACGTACTCGCAATTCGCGAGTCATTCAAACATTATAACCACCCAGCAGATTGCATCGAGTTCAACTGGTATTGCAGTCGCAGAGCATTCATGACAACTTCGATCTTGTCCTGACAAGCATTTCATTTGTCATATCATCGCGTCCTCGTTGACATCGCAGAAGTCATTGCGTCGTCATATCAGTAGCATTTACAACAAACAAAGATAGCCCGCAGTGTTCTCCCTCAGTAGAAAACCACCCGATATTCAGCGATATTCTGTAACTATTGCAGGGGTAGCGAAGCGAAGAAGTGCAAATTGGATGTGCCCAAACAGTTTAACACATTTCATTTAGTCAGGCGAATTACTGCCACTAGTTACCCATTGTTCACTTGACATCAACTATACCAGTGGGGTATCTGTGTTTTTTTAGTGAGAACTGTATTTCGTGCTCTTGTCTCGTGCTCCACAAGACCTATCCGACAAAATGCGCATCACCGTTATGGACGCCAACAGCTCGGACTTGTCCACGTTCGAGGTGGCCGACGATATGGAGCTGGAGAATCTGATCGCCCTTTGTCGGATGGAGTTCAACATACCAGCCAATATGAATCTGGTACTCTCGGCAAAGCAGCAAATGCTGTCCGATCATAAGCAGACGCTCACGCACTACGATGTAAAGGATGGGGATGTACTACTGTTGCACAAGGAACCCGTCCGGGTCCGTCCAATAACGACACCGTCTACGACAGCGACTGGTAAGCTCGCGGAAAACACCCTATGAGGCTGTTCGGGATCGAAGCAGGTCATCGGTCTAGCAAACCAGTGAGCCAGCTAAGAACGACAAGAAGAGAGCAAATTCGGCCATTTAACGTAACCGGCACCATGCTAGGTCGTACATGTCAACACGGCCTGTACGATTTCAAAATTCAAATTACTTCGACACAGCATTGCATCGTTCTTGATTGTGTTCGTTGCAAGAATTTCATTAAAACACATTTTCTACAGAACAAAATATGCTCCCTATGCAAGCAGTTATGTGCTGAATATAGAGTTAGCCAAACTCATACACCCTGGCTTTTCGCCATCTGTGAAGAATAATAAAATTACGCGCGTCAACAACACTTTCTGCCGCAGTACGATTGCGCGCCCAAACCCTCCCACACGGAGTGATATAGGTGCATGGGTGACACGTCGGAAAGGAAGAAAACCGAGCGACAAGTGCAATGAACTGCATTGGCATTTCCCACACACTCTCCCGGGCCGGCGAGTGTGTTTTAACGCGCCACTTTCGCCTTTTTCGCGCGAGAGATGACCTCAGAGTCATTTTTGCCACCGCCAAATGTTCCACCCAGAAGCTTGCTTGCCTCCGTCGTTCCTTTGTCGAGTCGTTCGTACGGTGTCCCCTGCTTTTGTATGGTGTTTCAATATTCTTGCCATTTTTCCGACTGCCTTGGATTGCATTGCATCGTGGGTTTTGTTTATTGGCCATTTGGAGGAGAAAAGGGGGAGGGTTAATAGGATTTTCCCTCCTCCGGGAAATTATTAGGTCTGTTTTCAAACAAAGAGTATACTGTGTGTATATGTATCAGAGAAAGGAAAATGGGGGTATCATTTGAAACGCCATTTATTAACCCGTTAATTACTAATTACGGGTTCGGGTTCAATACACTGGACGCAATGTATTTTTTCTAAACATCTTTCGATTCATAAGATTACAAAACTATTTTTTTTTTGTTATTTTATCAGAACCATCGAGACTGGCCACTCTGGACTTTAGCTCGATTCAAGTACCTACCTCGATCCGATCCACCGCCGGTGCCAGCGCGCAGCCGCCAGGTAGTTCCACTGGCAACACCGGAACAGCCTCAAGTCTACTCAACCGTCCATCACCGTCCGTCGGACTCGATGATGACCCGGCGGTTGTGCGCGACATGTTTCTCTCGAATCCGGACCAGCTGGCGCTGTTGAAGCAAAACAATCCGCCTCTGGCCGAGGCGCTTCTCTCCGGCAACCTCGAAACGTTCGCGAGCGTCATGCGCCTGCAAATCGCCAAGCGGATGGAGAAGCAGCAGCAGCGTCTTCGGATACTGCAGGCCAGCCCGTTCGACGCGGAGGCTCAGCGCCTGATCGCGGAGGAGATCAAGCAGAAAAACATCGAGGCGAACATGGAGGCAGCGATGGAGTACAACCCAGAAACTTTCGGCACGGTCGTGATGTTGTACATTAATTGCAAGGTGAACGGGCACCCTGTGAAGGCGTTCATCGACTCTGGCGCACAAGCTACTATCATGAGTGCGGCCGCGGCTGAGCGCTGCAACATAATGCGGCTGGTCGATTCACGGTGGGCAGGCATCGCAAAGGGCGTCGGCGTTCAACGCATAATCGGCCGCATTCACATGGTGCAGATACAGATCGAGAAGGACTTTCTCACCTCGAGCTTCTCGGTGCTGGAGGAGCAACCAATGGACATGCTGCTCGGACTGGACATGCTCAAGCGTCACCAGTGTAACATCGATCTGAAGAACAATGTGCTGCGTATCGGCACCACCGGCACGGAGACGCAGTTCTTAGCTGAGGGAGACCTGCCCGAGTGCGCCCGGCTTACCGGCAGTCCGGAGGAGGAGAAGCGTGCGCTGGCCGAGTCTGCCAAGCTGGCGGAGGAGCTGGCAATCAAGGAGGCGCTCACCAAAAGTCAGAGTGATCAGGGTGAGTGTGATAAATGCTGAGCGGTTACCCGCGTCTTTCTCTGGTTGGCCAGATGAATGAAACGCCTCACTAACGTCTATGTTCCACTTTCGCAGCTTCGACAAGCGGCGGAAGCAGCAGTAGCAACAATACCACAACGACCTCAACCTCGACTCCGGTTAGCATTAGTACGCCATCGTCCACGGAACCGGTGGTGCCGTCACCGGCGGCAACACAGCCTCCACCGGAGCCGATGCAGCAGGATGAGGAAATGCTGACGCTCCTGCCGACCGATCGTTTCACCGAGATGGACGTCGTCGAGCTGGAATCGATGGGCTTCAAGCGACAGTTGGTGATCGACGAGCTGAGGGCCGCGAATGGGGACAAAACTAAGGCCACAACGGGGCTGTTTTCGAAACTAGGATAAAAGTTGGGACCGCTGGGAACATATATTTTTTGCACAGTTCGAGAAGCGGGAGGATGAGATAGATAAAAGAAATGAGCCTAGTTGTTGCTTTTTTGGTTTGTGACATTGACTGATTTTTTCCCATTAACTTGCTTTTTCTCCTTATGATTATTGCCTAGTGGTGGTAAATTAGTTTGACGCATTTGTTTTCACGCATTTTTAATCTGCATCCGCTTTTCATTGTCCATTCTCTTTATCCTTCATTCATCTTCATTGAAGGTTATGATGCAAAAGACATTAAAAAGATGTTCTCTTTCCGTTCGGTTTTTATTCCTTGCTTGAAAAACAACTAAGCAACACATATCGGCAGTGCTATTTGGCCTTATCTCAAACTGTATGTACTCTTTTCAGACCACTGCTAATGTTTTCATCAGACAACTTGCATAAGAAGGAAAACTGAAAATGATTCGAAACGAATGCGATACGGTGCGGTTAAGAGTTGGGCATATTTGTGATAAATTTGAAGCACACGAACCACCGGTAGCGACACACTCGTAGCCAATGCTCCCATTCGCTTTCGCCTACCCTCCACTGAAGCTTTGTTGATTATTCAGGGCATTGAAACTTGTTCTGTTCATGTTTTCTTTCTATTTTCAGATAATTATTGTTTACCTCTATAAAGTTTTCACCTTTTATGTGGGTTAAGGGTTTGCCGAATTTTCTAATAGGCAAGAAATAAAGAATATTAAAATCCTAGGATATTACGATCGAATATCATACCTGGCATTTTTATCGCATTCTAATGAAAAAAATCATTGTTTATTATTTAACATCGGGAGCTAAAAAGGTACACACTGCAATAATTCAATCTTCCTGCTACAACTGCCGGAATAATTTATGATGGACGCTGAAGTTGCAGGTAACGACGGAGTTCTTCTAACCGGTCCGGATGACCCCGTAGTCGCTTCGTGGTGTTTTCCCAGAGCTGCTCGGGGTCGGGTATCAGTTCCATCTCGCTGTAATCATCGTGCCGTTCCCAATGAGCTCTGTAGCCCTTCAACAGTTCTTCGGCAATTTCGACCACTTCCCGATCGTAAACATTTCCCTCCGTAGTCCATCCGAACATTTCAATCGGTAGGGGCTCAGCCATGCATTCGACGTATATGGAACAAATGGACTTTCCCTGATGCAGAATGGTACGATTCAGGGTGACTAGCTGCTTGATGGCCCCGACATACTGGTTCGCCACGTCACGCTCTAGAGGCTCGACAGGTTCTGCCATTGCAAGTCGTGCCTCAGCGTTTAGCCGCAAGTCGGACATCTGGATAAGAATGCTACGCTTTTCGGCAACTGCTTCCGCGAGCAACTGTATTTGTTTCAGCAATTTCCATGGAACCGATGCTGGTTCGTGAATTTGTTTGTCCTTCCAAAAAGAAGATATCATGACGAAGAAAAGGGTTTAGAAATACTAAATTTAGCAACCATCTAGTTATTTACGAGATAAGAATTCTTGTTGGCCCTTTGTGGATTTAATTTCAAAATTCACACTCATTACCATTTTTTAATTAAATCTATTATTTCTCGTATACAGCGGTTATAGAATTTAATATGTGTCCCCGATTCTCACCTCCACGAGCGCCAAGCGATAATCCGGCAAGATCTGGTTCTCAAGTTCGTTGGAATCGAAGCGAATCTGGAACATGTGCCTGTGATCCTCGACAACTCCAACTACGGTCCCTTCGAAGACACCGTACTTGGGTGTTATGAGCTGGGCCTTAACCTTGCACCCGATAGTGATCGGCAGCGGCAGCCCCCGTGGTAAATCGTCGTCCAGGTATTCGAACATTTGATTCGCCTGTAGGAAGCGAACCTTCTCCCGACGAAGCTCCAGGCGGACGCGTTCTGACAGAAAGAACGCTTCCGAGCAAAGACGACGGCCCGGCGCACGGCCGACCTGCCTAAGCTTCTGTCGGATGTAGTTCCATTCGATGCGCCTAAGCGTTCGGTTCTGCAGCGCCGGGAAGTGGGTACGGAGAAGGGCCGAGAAATCATGGATTCCGTCATCGCCATCTGCGAGCAGCGAATGATCGATGGTACTGTAGAACCACTCGCAGTTGATGAAACGATGTAATTTTGGCAACTTTCGGAAACAACTTGGTACTGCATTTATCATTGTTGCAAATTCGTCAAATTCAACGCAATCCAAGAGCACCTCTGTGACCGGGGACTCATTATCTTGTGCAATTGGCGTTGAGAATGTTGCAATAACGGGCGTTGCTGATTCGCTTGAGACTCTCCTTTTGGAGTCCCGGCACGGTTCTGCCCCCACCTGGGGAGAAAAGGAACAAACCGACTTTTCTGAATGTTCCACTGGTTGGGTAATTCTATCTACGTGTACCAGACTGGGTACTGGCGAGTCCACAGCTAGATCGATGAATTCCATTACATCTAAATTTGCATCTGAGATTAGCCGTATACCCTTCCTAGCCGCGCACCATTGTTCGGCACTGCGGTCAATTTTGCTTTCATCAGTGACCATTGTTGCCAAGCATCGGTTCTCTGCTTGACGTTGCTCCTCGCTCGGTGTAGTGGATGCGAAAGTGTCCAACGTTGGTAAGGACTCACGGGTCTCCGCCGGTTCGGATGACTCTTCCGAATTCTGCTGAATTGTCACATTTTCACTGAAAAGGTCTTCATTCGCATCCTTTTCTATGTTATATTTGGCTGTGCCACTAAAACGAGTTATTCGACCATCATAGTTTGTATCAGGAGCAGCACTTAATTCAGGCGATGCTGCTTTAGAGTTGGTCGAAGGCAAACTAGTGTCCATTTGATCTACCTCGTTTTGCCGCCTTCTTCGACCGCGTTTTTTCGGCAACGATACCATGTCGCGTTCGGAGGCGTTCTGTCTTTTCTTTTTCATTAAATGTTCCTTGCAAATTGCACTTATTCAAATCCAGCAACCTTGCACCAGGCACACGACACAAATGAAGACTGGCTGCATCAGTGCCTACTTTTGAAATGCGTTTGAACGGAACTACCGCTTAACTGCTCCAGGTGTTGTGTTCTCAAGATTGTTATTCTTCCTCTTCTGTTTGTGCGAGCTAGCGTAAGTTGAACTTTTGTTCTCTTATTTGGCTGTATGCTCAAGATTGTTAAAGATAGGCTGAATTTAAAAAAATAAACGACATGAGTATGTCACTCAAATCAGTTGGCGTATGTAACCGATTGACAATTGTCAGTAGAACGCCTCAAATAAACGGTCACTTTTCGCGTACCACTTAACGAGAGCATACACGTATTTTCGTGAATACAACAAAATGTTTCATGCATATGCTTTCTATGATTGTAGTAACATAGGATTCTTTGTTCAGTACTAACTTCCTAGCTAGTGGTAAAAGAAGCAAAGTCAATTGTACCTTACAATGACGAACGATACAAGCCTAATAAATGAACCACATTGCGGCAACACGTGTGAAAAACGTGCATGGCTTGCCACCCGGGCGAATGGGTAAATCACGGAGTTACTGGGACTGTTTGTGCCGTGCCCGGAAATAGGGAAGAGAGCGAAAAGGTTGCCGGTCAGCGAGTGCTTTTGCAATCTGATCAC